>CAFUXE010002079.1:85960-115281 GCA_903364295.1 Serranus cabrilla | reverse complement strand
AACTCTGCACAGGAACATAATGTGTGAGCGTGCTGCAGGGTTTCCTCAGGTGTTCGGGGGATCTCACACCTCACTGCTCAGAGCTGCAGGTTTCAGGAGGAGCTCAATCCCTCAATCACCTGCACTGTCTCCACTCAGCTGATTTGTTGTGCTCCTCCTGCCTGGTTGGAACAAAAACCTGCAGCCATGTGGCCCTTCAATGGATCAGCCTGACACAGGAAATGACCCTGGAGCCACACACACACACACACACATTATGGATCAGGGTGTCAGGCTGAGCTATAAAACAGCCTGTGTGGCTGCAGGATTTTGTTCCAACCAAGCAGGAGCTCACCTGAAACAGAACATACTGATGTGTCTTTAAAAAGAATAAAAATGCTCTCATGCTTTTCTTCTGTGCTTGCTAACAATTTAATAATGGAAAGCAATAAAATGGGAATTACTTAATGTTTTATATGTTCTTCATTAAACAAATGTTCATGCATTAAAGCTGCACACACAAACAAAGAGTGTATGCCGTCACACACACAGGCGGTCACGCCCTCTCCTGACTCTAACATCAGCAGGAAGGCCTGTAAACACAACACTGTGTTTTTTTTATCAGCTGTGTGTGTGTGTGTGTGTGTTTGAAAGGTCTGGAAATAATTAAGATAAGGGCTTAAGGGGACGGAGGAGGGGGAGGCTGACAGACATGCATCTCCCGGCTATATTTAGCTGAGTGAGGTATTCAGAGGCAGGACAATTCCTCCGCTGCTGCAGGTTTTCCTCCCCTGTGCGTTTCTAACAACTCTACCTGAGATTCTTTGATGCATTTTCCAGAAAACTAAATGTAGGAAACAGATTGTGCAGAGAACTGCTCCGATGGTATCAGAGAGCAGCGCGGTGCTAAACCTTCACTCTGCTGTGTTTGTGTTATTGTTGCAAGATCCAACCACAGCAGCAGCAGAACATGTGGTGATACTAGTAGTTTGATTGTGGTAGCTGCAGCAGGAGAAATATTACTGAGTGAGGCCACAACAGTAAAACTCACCAGAATAAATGCTGGCTTTGTAAGCTTCTGCTAACCCCAGATAACGCAGGATCTCAACATTTTTTAACTGAAAAAACGTTTAAAATTAACTGCTGCATCGTTTCTCACAGCTTAAAACAGGCAGCAGACACGTGATGACAGCGACTCACTCTAAAGACGTGATGATCCCTGTTTTAATCACTGAAAAACACTTTGGTTAAGGTGAGGCACCAAAACCACCTGGTTGCCAATAGGTAAAAAAACACACAAAAAACAGGGTTAAAATGGCTTAAAAATAATGCATATTCCAGAAAGAACTTATTCCAAAAACATGACAATGTTTACCATCCTGGATGTGTGTCCCTGTGGTTTCCATTTCTGAACAATGACAACCTTTTTTGCTGGCATCTGGGCTGTTATTAAGTAAGTTGTGGAATTATCAGGAGGGATTTTCAAATGTGAATCTAAAATTTCAAAAAATAATGCAACTATCGTTTTGTTTGTGGCACGTTCAGTTCAACTGTTTCTGTCCGTATGACAGCAGTAAAGAATTTTGTACAGAGTAGAAAAAGACAGTTTGAAGCTGAATTAGATAAATAGATAGACTTTTATTTATCCCGAGGGAAATTCAAGCATCCAGTAGCAGCATGTAAACATACATTATGAGAGACAAACAGCAAAAATAACCATAACCTGATGTCTCAAATATTCAGTGAAGTGGATGATTTACTGTGAAGAAGTATCCATTTTTTACATATTTTTGACCTGACATTTGACCTTTAAAAGTCTGTTTTTAGCCACATATGAATGGGTTTAGTCTATCAACAGTGTGTACAGTAAATTACTTTTAATGGACTGAAAGTTATCATAATACTTCATAATTACTGTCGTTACTCAGGGGGCATAATATCCTCATTTCCAATTAAAAAACATCACATTGTACGGCCTCAGTGAGTTTATTCTCCCTCATGATAAAACCCTCCAAAAGACTCTGAAGAGCCTGAAGCTGCACTCAATATCGACACAGTTACTGTAAAATGTTTAGTTTCATCCCATGTGAATCATTGCCTGTGTAAAAAGTTTTGTTGCTGAATTTTAAGCCTCTTCATCCTGCGAGTTCTTCGCTGCAGGCGTCTCACTCCCGAGTCTCCCCAACTATTCTAACAGTCTTTTTTATATATAATTCCTTGTGCTGATGTGTTTTGAATCTAATTGCAGGTATTGTAATGCAACACAGCCATTAAATATTGTGCTCAGCAAAGCAGCTCTGTGTCTGTTTGGAGGAGAGGATCAACATGGAGACGGCGCGCCCCGAGGCATCATAAGCAGCACGTCGTAAAGACAGACGACTCCACCTCAGCAGCATTAAAGCGGGAGAGAGGACGGCATTAAAGGAGCAGGAGGAGAGCGAGGGAACGGGAACGACAGGTTGCAGCTGGGACTGAGAGAAACGCAGATAAAGGACGTTTTTGAGGTAAAACTTGGAGACAAACTGCAGCTCCAGGCCCAGACTCATGTACAGCACACGTTCATTCTGATGTTTACCAGCACAGATTAGCAGCTATGAACATCAACATGCAAACTTAAAACCTGCTTTTATCTTTTCTGTGCAGTCTTTAAATGACTTCTGGTTCAAAGAAAACTGTTGACATAAATGCAAACCGGCTTTGAAGGTTTCTGTTTTCATTCCCAACTTCAGCCATCACTTAAAGTAAAAGTCAGCATGCAGCTTAAATCAGTAAATCTGGGTGTAATGATGAACTATGATCTTAAATTTAAAAGTCACATTAATAAGTTGTCGGTTGAACAGAAGCAATATAAATACCGATAAAGACAAATCTTTACACCTCTCCTGGGCTGCATAAATGAACATGACCTGAAACATTTTCAGGCAAGTTTGAAGTCAAACTGTAGGCCGACTGACACACAAACAGGAATCTTCTGTCTATAAAACATCAGTGCATTAAAACATGTTAAACGATCTCTCTTCACTCTGCAAATCTACTATTTTACATATTTTTCACATATTTCTGTTGATATTTTAACTTTCTAGTCAAGCGACCGACATTTAGTTGCAAGTCCAGCCTAAAAAAAAATCAATTTTATTAGGACAACTTTTGCTCAACTTGAAAAAGTTCATAAACCTGAAGTTCACTCCATTAATACATCCTGCATTGTGCTGTTACATGCTGAAATAATTCCTCATATTACCCTTAAATGTTCTCTTTTTAATCAACATTGGATTTTGTGTCCCACTGTGATTTTTCAGTTAAGTTTTGACTGAAATATGTTCATTATTTCACTATTTTATACAAGTTATAACTTTAATTTTTTATTTGCAGTTTCTTGTAACTGATAGCTGATTAGGCCTTTTCAGAGGCATAGAGATGGTAAAGAAGATGTAAAATGTTTTTTTGTGTCATATCATGTGTGAGTGAGGTAAAGATTAACATAATAAGTGGAAATACGACGAGAGAGAGAGGAGGAGATTTGTGCAGCCACACGCTCACCTGAGAGCTGCAGGAAACCGGGAACGTTTCACATCAAGGAATCAGCCAACAGCCTGGGGAATACTGCGCAGGAAACCTGAAACCCAACCCCTTCCTGCCCAGCTCAGTGTGTGTTAGTGTGTGTACAAGATCGTATCGTATCATGTTTGTATGATTGTGTGTGAGTCTATGTAACTGCTGATAAACACTGTTCATGCCCGAAGTCTATCCAGGAAAATAAGGCTGCAAAATACAACAGTATGTGGGAATGTAGATACTCGCATTACTCACAATGGAAGGACTTGAAACATGTATTTTTGCACCTTATTTTATGAATCAGATTAATTGTTTTAATTAATTGACCAAAACAGAGCTAAAAGTGAATATATTGGTTAAATATGGCTCTGAATTTTTGATGTTGCTCCATATTTGCTGGACTTAAATGTTGGCAACTTTGGCTCCAACTTCCCCAGAGCAACATATTCTCATGAACAGGTTCATAAGATTTGTTACGTAAACTTTTATATTGCGATTTGCATGAAAACCTAGAAAACACAACGTGACGAACACTTTTTCAACATATTGCAGACATGTGACTGCAACACATTGTTGACACATGACACTTGTTGCTTTAAACACCTTGTTAATGTTGTAAAATGGTTAGTTCAGGCACCACTTCCCTAAAAAAAATCTAGGCCAGGCTTTTAAAAACTCTGACATAACTTCCAACAACAGGACACAAACACCCGTCTGTCGGTTTTAAGGCCTTGGGTGAGTTTGTGGCGTCCACCTCCCCTCCTGCCTGCATGACAGGTGACCTACATCAATTTAAACATTAAAATGAAGTTCATAGCTACAAATTCCAGCATTGAAAGCAGTAGATCATCTTAAACGTTGTTTCTGTTGCCCCGAAGTGGCCACAAAGTTGGTGAGTTCACCTTTAAAGTATCTCCTTCCTCGTTCAGTGTGTTTTGTCTAATGTCCAAACAATTATTTCACTAAATGATAAGCAAGAAGCTTTTAAAGTTGTTTTATCAGCTCCGGGTTCTTCTTGCCAGGTGTTTCATGGTGTGTATTCCTCAGTAAATACATGTAATGGGACTCCAGTCATTTTTTCCATGAATTAACGGTTACATCACCTCTTCTGAGTCATCATACACATTTCAAAAAGGTTTCATTTGCCTATAAATGTTTCTAACTCCACTGTGAACCAATTAATCCTTCACGTCCAGTAAGAACCTGACAGTCACCAGCGCCGAGGACGCGGCGTGCATGTGTGCGAGCTGCAGGTATGACATGCCTGTAGGAAAGAAAAACACAGACATGTGGCTTTAATGTGGAGCCGGGACCTCCGTGTAGCCTGGAGACCTTGAACACACACCTAAGAATGGAAAGCAGCGTGGCACACACACATTCCTGCAGCCAGATATCTCAAGTATGTGCTGTGGTTTGACTGGAGCTCTTACCTGAGAAACAGCCCAAAGCGTGCAGGTTCGGTAATGACTTCAACATGGTTTCTGCTGTTTGTGCAGATCAGACTCAAGCTGAACCTTTGTTGCATACCTTTAGGGGAATGCAGCGTGGGACACAAAGGTCCAAATGAATGCACAGAGCTGCATTTTAATTGCTTTTTGTTGTATTAGTTGTTTATCGCGTGAGGAAACTCTGGGTTGCATGTGAGAGACTGGAAAGAAATGCTCGTCTCTTCCCCCCAGAGAGACTCTTCGCTGATCAAA
Source organism: Serranus cabrilla (assembly GCA_903364295.1). Lineage (NCBI taxonomy): Eukaryota > Metazoa > Chordata > Actinopteri > Perciformes > Serranidae > Serranus > Serranus cabrilla. The sequence continues at coordinate 110,047 of CAFUXE010002079.1, read as the reverse complement.
GCATCCGAGCTGTGATTTTTAGATACGACAGGGCTGAGTGGATGTCTGCGCCATGAAACATACATGACAGGATTACAAGAGGAAGTTCTTCCTTGAGTAGAAAGAAATTTTGATGACTGGGAAATGTTTTTGGGGGGAGGTGGTGAGAGGGATTGATGATGTTTAATTTAACTGAAGTCAGATGAGATCTAGATTGTTCTGAGCGAGGTGGGACAGCTTTTATGCTCTAGAAAATCCTAATCATTGTCTTCGGGAACAAAGCAATGATACATGTTTGTGTCTTTAAAGTGTGTCTTTGTATTTGGACAGTTTTACAGACATAACGTGCAGAAAAAGTGGCATTTTCTGTCTACAGTGAATTCCTGCTCTCAGTTTGAGAGACTGTTAAGATGCCGTTACAATAAGGTCACTGTGACCGCAGGTGAGTGTGGATTAGCCGATTGCTTGTATAAAACTAACAACCTGCACTTAGATTTTACAGCATGCACTCAGTTTTACCTCTTAAATTGTTTTTTTCCCCCCTTGAAAAAGTCTTTAAAACACCTTCAGTCCGAATTAAATTAAAATGCATTTTTTGTGATGTAATTTCTGCTTGATAAATTTGATGTCCTTTTCTGAGACACGGACACAAAACAGCCATGAAGCACAACACGTAAACCTGACAGTGTGAGCTCTGACTGGACGGTCACATGGTCACATGACCAAGCAGCCCAACAGGAAGTTCAAGTTATTGGTGAGCTTGTTGTTACTGTTTGCATGTAAATCTTTGCAGAATTACAATTTAAGCCTGGAATTTATGGTGTTTAACTGTATAAGTATATGCATATGGGCGCTATTAGACTATTGAATGGGCATTTATTAGCGCTTATCATCCCATAAGTACAGACAAGTAGCGGCCTACATATACATATTAGTAGGTAGTTATCAGGCCATTCACATATTTGTATCTGCTCAACCAAGAAAAGAATCCGTCTCTGTAACTATAGAGAGACAGAAGACCAGATGTAGTCATGTTTTTCTACCAAAAGTGCATTTTCGAACCTAATATTTATTGGCAACTTTATTAGGTCCACATTTCTCCTAATAAAGTTGCTGGTGAGTGTATATTTTATGTTCTCATACTGACACACAGACATGTCAATCATGTTTTGTCTCCCTACCAAAATAACAAGCAATTTCAGTTAGAATAAATACAATAATTGTGCTTTCCTGTAATCTGATTTGGATACATCATTACTATCCACAGTGGAAAATTCAATAGAGACGAAGATCTGACACCAAAAGTGAAACATGGTAATACATATTTTAATTCTGAATAAATGGAAAGATAATATATTGATTCTGATGGAAAGTCAGATCCCATCTGAACCTCATACACAGAACGTACTGTCCAGCAAAGAGGACTGCAAGATAGAATATAAAGACAGCAGATAAAATACAGTAAATGAAGTTTAAAAAATCTGAATTAGATTAGAAATAAACAGTGCTGATGATACTGTGTGGACTCTGTGTTCAGCTCTCCTGCAGCTTCTACCTGAACCAGTTCAGTTGGAGTTTCCTCCTGTGTTTCTGTTCCTGATATCAGCTTTTTTTTACTTTCAGCTGCATTCGAGCAGCTCAGCTCGACTGCTCGCGGGCGTTCACAGCGTGCTTTGGCACGACTACCTCCCCTACTATGGAAAAACCCTGTTACACTCATACTTTTACTCAACTCTAAATCTACAGTGCAGTATTTTGCAGTGGAGGTTCTTTCTGTTTGAGATCAGGATGCTTCAGCCTTACAATAGGCTCGTCTGGTGCAATCTTGGACAGATGATCTTCAGAAATACGGTCAAAATGACTCTTTCTGTCTGTCTTTTATACATCCTCTGGTCGGCCATATGAGCACAATCTTTTCAGGTATCTCGCCAACTCTGGCCTGCTTTTTATACAGTAAATCTGTCTGTTATTTGCACATTTACAAGCCTGCAGTGGAGCTCCGTCATGGCAGAAGACAATGCTGGCAGGATGTTTGTAATGCAGCTGCAAAGTCTCCAGAAAATAAGACACGGTGTGTAAAAACCGCCGCAGTATCGTCTACCTGTCAGGAGGGGAGAATTTCCCAGAAGCCTCCGGTTTGATTCTCAGCCCTTCACAGTGAAATCTTTCCTTCTGCTGGGAAAGTACCAAATCAGGTGAACACAGAAATTCACATATGTTTAAGTCATCCTCTGACCGAACGTAGGTGTAAAGTTTCCTGCTGTTAGAAGCAAACACACACACACACACAGGGTGAAGATTTCTCTCCGTCCAGCTGGAGACTATTAGTGTTTCTGCAGCCCACAGGAAGTCAGCCATCATTTCAGGCTGACAGGTACATGGAAGGATCTCACCGGCGCTCTGCTCGGCTGTTCTGCTCAGACAACAGCTCTGTAATTCTTTACAGCATCCTGGCATTCGCTGTGATCATCTGGGCGATCAGCTGAAGGGAAACAGCTTGCTTTATGGAGCCGTTTTCGACAAGATGAGATGGAGTCCAACTGAGAGGCAACACACAGTTTTATTTTGTTCTTTCTGTTTATCCTGGCAGTTCATCCGGCTCCACCGCCAGTGAAACATAATCCTCCCCTGCCCGGTCACTGCAGCAGCCGGGGGTCAGGGCATTATCTCTCCACACGTTTGTCAATCGATATGATTGATTCAGCCGAAGATTAAAGAAATTAAAGACTGAAGACATGACTTGTTTTGATGGGAACCTGGAACGGTTTACATCACGTGCAACAGCTGTGAGGAACACAGGAGACTGAGTGAACAATCATCCTCTGTCTGACCACAAAACAGCCACAAAAACAACTGGGAAGGAGTCAGAGAAGTCAGAGGACACAAAGAAAGATCCAACATACAGAACATCTTAAATGATCCCCAGCACTTGTTGTCAGACTTCACATTCAGACTGAAATATCTCAGTAACAGCAGCTGGATGTGATGAAGCTTTGTAAAGACATTCATGGTCCCCAGAGGATAAATGATCCTAAAGTTTTCCTCTGTAGCTCTCTGTCATGTGAGGACAAAGTTTTCATGCATGCTGTGAAATATGTCAACATCTACTGGATGAATCCAAACAAAAGACATTAGAGCCACCATTAATTTTTCTGTGGTGCAATAATGAGCTTCACATTTGTTGTTTTGAGATAAATATTGCAACAACTATTGAAGGAATTGCCATGAAATTTGGGACACACATTCATGGCCCCATGCTTTCTTTTCTCTTAGATAGCATGTGCACATTTGACTCTAAACAATCTTTTAATTAACAGAGATTTTATCATTTTAAACACATGAAATGGTATCAAGAACATACGGATACTTTTGACAACCTAATATGATGAACACGGTAAATATTATACCTGCTTAGCATTAGCATGTTAGCATTGTCAGCTGTATATGCTAAGTACTAGCATGGCTCATAATGTTCTGTAGAAGAGCTAGCTTCTATGCTAAAATGCATTATTTTATGATGATGTTATATAATGTTTTTTTATGAAACATGGCCTGGAGTCAGTATGGACTTGAGACTTGTTGTGGACTTCAGAAAGCAATAAATTTACATACATATTATCTACAACAACAGAAACTAAAGAAAACAAATATTCTACCTATTTCCATATGAGGTCAGTGCACTGAAGGACGTTAGTCCGCTATGTAAGAAGAAAAAGAAACTATAAACAGAGCTTTCAAAGGGATGAAGACTCATGAAAAACTTTCAATTAACTTCAATTTCTGACTCGGACTTTAAGCCTTTAAAATAGTTTAATTAGACTGGTAGTTCTTTTCCTGCTGTGTATTATTAAGATCTTTCTCATGTAAATGATTCAGATTTTCAACAAAAGCGACTGACACATAATGTTATGATGTCTTTTAATTGTTATTGTTCTATACTAATTAATTTTGTCACCCTCTGCTGTGGCGGTTATGTAATTTCACGCCAGGAAAGCACCAACTGAACTGAACTGAGCTGAATTAGATGAAACTGAATTTAGCTGATCTGACATAAAGAGAGAGGCAGGGAGAAATGTGTGTGCGCGCACGTGTTCAAATGCATGTATGCGTGCCAAATACTGTTGGAAATGTGCACTTGTGCTCGTTGCACCACGTTGAGAAACTTCCAGCATCCTTACAAAACATCTGACACCACAGATGGCTGAATGAAACAGCTGGTAGGCACAGCACTGTCTCTCCCTACACACACACACACACACTCAGCACAACATCCCTCTTCAGGAGGTCACGGCTGTCTCTTTGTATTAATTTGCCTGTAAACGCCAGTGTAGCACGCTGATGCTGAGGCAGAAGAAAAGAGAATAAAAGGAAGAAGAGGGCAGTGAGTGAAGTGGGTTGCTCACCTCATTACTGTATGCTAATGAGAAACCAAACCATTTACATGAATTACCTCATTAATCAGCAAAATGGGAATCTCCCAACCTCAAGTCGTCTCGTGCGCCGTCGAGCAGCGCTCGCTCGTTCCTGAGACACAGATTACCTTTCCTGTGTTCACATGAATCAAAGTGTTCAGCTGACCAGAAGCTCAGAGATCAGAAAACATCTGCAGGACTGAAGCAGGAGGTGGACGAGTGTTGGGTTTCATCCCTGAGTGAGCTCGATTGTATTACAGCTATTTTCAGGGCTGCACGGTTGTAATGTATCATATTACAAAGACGATGTTTTAAGGTATCCAGTGACTCTGAGCATCATCATCTCTGTCCCTGCAGGATTCACAGATGTGGTCACAATCAAACTTAAAGATGAGCATCGATTAGCGGCTCCACTCTGTGAAGCGCCTCCTACAGGTGAGCGCCGGTACTACAAGTCAAACACTAACAACCTCTTAAACTCTGGTAGATTAACTTGCAGGCCAACACTATGTGCTCTTATAATCTGATCAATTGAATTTGATCTATTATTATTATTATTGGATGTAAGGTAGACGCTTCGCCAGTGCTACGAAATCGCACAAATAATGCTAACAAAAACTGATATTTGACTTATCTTGAATAGTCCTAATTTCATAATTGATTAAACTTATAATTAACTTAATTAATAGACTGGTTATATTAATTGTTAAAGACAAAATGAATCATAATAAAAATACTAAATCGAGATGTGTTTGAATATCACTGAAAACCGAAAACTAATAATTGCAAGTTGACAAAAACATTACTGAGCAGACCCAAGATTTATTTTATTTTATATATACATATATATATTCCTGAAAGTTAAACATGTCAGTATTCTTATGTTATATAAAAAACATGAAAACCTATTTTTGATTTTTTAAGTCCAAATGTTGCCACATAACAGGAATAACCCAAATATTCATAATATGACCCATTTCTATTAAAAATAAACATATTTATACACACTTTATAATACCGTTTCATGGCTCATGTGTAGATTAAAAAGGCACCATTAACATGCTAATTATTTTAATTACTTTTTTTATGTTCACAAACAGTAACACACTCTTTAAACATAAGATAATTATTATGGTAATGCTTGATGTTCCCATCATGTTCAAAATGTCAGTGCTCACCTGAGTCAAGAGTGTCAAAGCCAAATGTTTTGTCCCCTCACTTTCAGTCCAGAGTGCTCACATTTCTGCTCTTCACCTTTCATACATTCACACACCGGCTTGCACTTTTGCAAATACTGCGTTTGACCTTACATTCTCACGTGTGTTTTGAGAGAAAACAGAACATTTCTACAAGCATTCAAGTCAGAAAATATTTCATCTGCGACCCCAAATCTGCTCATGCATGCGTGTGTGAATGTTTTCTGCAGATATAAGCCTGTTTCAAGACACACAAAATGAAAACAGAAAATAATAAAAAACACATTATAATATTCTCTCTTGTCGTAACAGTGGCAGTACAAAAGCCTGGTCTCCATCCTCAAATGAATCTCTGAACCATTAAAATTTCAGATGCAGTCCATTCAGTCACTTTTCTTTTTTTGCCGTCGCCTTTTTTAATCTACCTTGCGTTTCTTTTCGAGGCTGTAAGGTGACAACAGCCATGATTTGCCCATTTCATTAAAAATGCCAGTGTGAGACGAGCCCCTTAAAAGCCCCCACAGTGCAATTATCTGCAAATTAAATATGCTGTCATGCTATTATCACAACCATTTCCTTCTGCCTCGCTGGATCGCCATTCATAATTTAATCCTTTATGCACTTCCCCTGTTCTAGGTGTTTCCAGCGCTCCTGGCAAGGTAGGCAGAGAGGAGCAGGCAGCAGACGCCCTGCAGGGCAGAGAGAGGAGCGTCGCCCTTGTTGTGGGTCAATTATCAGGTAAAGTGGTTGTTCTTGTATGTTTACATGTGGGTCAAGACTGGAGCTGGAGAAGAGCTGAAGGGGTTTTTATAAGCTAAAACCAAAAGAGAGAAGAAGAAGAAGAAAGGGGGATATGGATTTACAATGATTGTTTCACGATGATAGATTTGTAAGTGGTATGTTCACTCAGTTTAAAGAGCTGTGACTTTTTACTATAACGTGTTTTTTAAAAGGAATCAGTTTCAAAATCCAAATTCTATATTGCTTATAGTTTGTCATCAGAATCTGAGAACATGTTTCATCACTTTAAAGTGCAACAAACATGAAAAAACGCGTTAGAATTTATAGTGAAACCCATTTACAAACACGAATTGTAAGAAATGACTTGTGAAAAGCACACAATATCAAAATTTAACGATAGAAAAACTAACGTAGCCATTTTCAAAGGGATCTCTTGACCTCTGACCTCAAGATATCTGGAAGAAAACAGCTTCCCAGGGTACCTACAAGTCTCTTCTTTACAGACATGTCCACTTCGTATTGTTTTTGCTCAAACTGCATTATACTATCATAGTTTTTCTGTTATTTTCACCTATTTTATATTGTGATATTTCTTCATACTGGGCTAAAAGCTACTGGATGTTACTGGATGAGATGAGACTCTTGTGGATTTGATGAGTGAGTCAGTGATGTTTTTAGACATTTCTAGGCAGCCAAAATGTTGCAGTTGAATTTAGTGAACTGAAAACACACAATCTTGTCATGAAGGTATCCACGCCTTAAAGTTTAAGTCCATTTTACTCTAAATAGGGCCATAATTTACCAAATGAACATCATTTTGTTTTGAAGAAGATTTTGAAGAAACTAATGATTGAGACCATAAACTGTATGAAAATGTTTGCTGAGGTAATAAATCTCATAGACTTCTATACAATCAGACTAATCCTTGCAACAAGTGGAGTTCATTAGAAAGAATGACAAAGAATCCAGAGTTTACTATTTTAATTTGTGGAATTAAGACTTCAGATTGAAAGAAATTAGTGATCCAGGAACAGATCATTTCTAAAAAAAAGTATGATAAGACTGTTGATACTGGAAACAATCACGTATAGATTTGTGTGTGAAAGCTGTGGTTAATTGTAAATCTCCATTCATTCCAATTCATCATATTGATAAGATTTCTTTTTTAAAACAGTAACAATAGGTTGTTGCGTCTTCAGGCTGATGTCAAACACATCTCAACAAAAAGTCTCTTTTTTTAATGATAAAAGGGAACAGATATTTATGATTGACATATTTTATAACCTGGTTCCTCTCTAGTTGAGATTTCCAAGCTGGGTCTCAGTAATCATGCACAGCACAGCAGTAAAAGTACATCAAACAGTGCAGACAGTATCTTTCCACTGTTACCCACTTTGAATAAGACCTGGCAGATTAAAGTGTCATTCTGAAGTTGAGAGGAGCAGAGGAGGTTGAGTATGGCAGGTTGGGGCGAAAAAAAAGAGGTTTGAATATTAAATTTGGCTTTTATCACATCGTACTAGATACCTGTGTGATGTGTGAGATGTGAAGCCCCTTTCAGTGACTGTCAAGTGTCAGAGTGAATTTTGGGGTGAGTGGAGAAAACACTGCGAGGTGGTTTGATCTCGACAAAGTGCAATTAGTGTCAAAATAGTGAGATGGTTTCGGCTGATCTGAGGTTGATGGCGGGGTGAAGCTGAGGGGGGGTTACCTGTGTGCTGATGAATGCTGCTCAGTGGGTTGAAATGCTGCAGTTTAAGTGTGTTGTTCCTATGGAGAGATAATGGAAATGACCTGATCTCTCTCACTCCCTGTTGGAGTGACAGATATAAACAGGATGGATGTACAGATTCTAGCTTCAAGTGTTCCTCTTTTTCATGTTTGCATGATTGGTGTCAATAATAAATCACCATTTTCAGCTGTGCTGGAGACATGGTTTTATGGATGATGTTGGTCAGACAGTTACATGTTGGCATTGTAGGTTTTATGTGAACCACAGATGCATTGAATTTCTAAAGATTTTCCAAAACTCTTATTTACTACCCAAATTCACTGGGTCGCACCTTTAAACACAATGTGGATTTTAAACAAAACGACTTGATTATGTTTTGAAGTCTGCTTGGTTAAGGTTAGGAAAAAGGGTTAAAAAAAACTATTTTCATGCACATCAACTGGACTCAACTTCAATAAAGATTAAAAAAGAAATAAATAAAAGAAATACAGATGCATCTAGATGCAGCTATGTTGGTGATATAGAGCAGGACATATGTAATTTATTTAATTTACAGGTTTACAAACAAACCAGGACTTTCACCCTCAAGGTCGTGGTTTGTGTCTCATGTTGAAACCTAGTTTAGTTAATTGTTGTATTCCCATCAACTAATTTCTATGCATATTTTGGAGATTGGCATGAGAACAGCTTGATGGAAACATCAAAATGTTATAAATCATTTTTTAAAAATTCACATAAAAGTTTTTACGCTTGCTTGAGTTGGTTTTTGTCATTTTCAAAATATAGTTAATGTGCTAAACGGGAGCTGGAAATAAGTTCTGACATAGCGAACATTTAAGCATTTGTTTTCTCTCTTCTTCTACTGTTTACTGATGGATTAGCACACAGCAACGCATCACACTGCCATCTGTTACTGCAACTTTGTTTATTTGCTCAAAACCAGCTGATGGAAACGTCCATAATTCACATTTTCTCTAAATAACTGTATGACTATATCCTTCACAAGCTGAACGTTAAGAGTCTTTTTGACTTAAATAGGTTCATGTAACAACAGTATAATCACACATAAAGGGGAGTGAAAGGTGTATCCTAGTAAAGCTTTTGATGAGCTTTTTAAATGACCTGTGCAAAATTACAAACACACAGTGCTCATTCATCTTATGAGTCTACAGCAGTTAAATCATTCCTACAGTAATAATTATATTAGCCGCTCAGTGCATTAATAATGCATGTATGAGGATTTTCTTTCCTTTCTTTGAACTCCTTCCTTTTATTTTCCTTTCTTTCACCCTCTGGTTATTAGTGAAAGCATGACAAGCAGCAAGTCTGGCTATCATCTTGAATAATGTCAAGCGGGATGAGTCACACGAACGTCTCAGCAATGACTTACCCTCCACTCAGACACTGTGCACTTCTCCCTACCCCGTCATACACTGGGGCTGAGGCAGGGTGAGGTCATTATTTAAGGGGTCACAGGACTACAGGGGATAGGTTAGGAACCGGATCATGTTATCTCAATAACAGAGAGGAATAGGACTCAAGAGCTGGAGCACAGAAATGAACACAAACACACCTTATATCAGGTGTTTCTGTAATTTTAAATGCAGCACTGAAGCCTAAACATCATTCATCAGCAGGAAAGCTGGCAGAGCTACAAGGGTTGTAACTCCTTTTCAGCACCGCCTGTTATATAAACCTCCACTAATATGCATAGAAATTTCATTGGTGCGCGTACATTTTGCCACAGTATGTGGTTTAACTCAATGCAATTTGCATGCCCGCGTACAAAGAATATTTCATCTTCCCACGCATACGCTTACCGAGCTCGTACTCAAAGGTAGCACATGCTCCTGTGGTGAATCTGCAGCAAAATGTCTGACATACACAGGGTGTGAATAAAACACTGGCACAGGTGTGTGTGTGTTCTATCCATGGATATAATTATACACTGTGTTGGACTGGATGGAGAGAAAACAACATGACACTCCACATGGAATGATGGTTATGTGTCAGGCAGCCAAACACTGACGTCCTGTGGGAGAGACGGCAGTGAAGAGTTAAACTTCGGCTTTGGAAATACAAACGTATGATTTGTTTTTTTGTTTTTTAATGAAAGATGCCGTTAAAATCTCAAATGTGTCACATCTTGAAGTGTTATAGAAAGTAAAGGGCAGGTTGTGTTCAACATATTCTCATTAACAAGAACTTTTGATTACCTGAGAACATTTTTCGTGTGATGAACTTGAGCTGTTTTAAACAAAAATGTTCGGTTTAGACACCAAAAACATTTGCTGAAGGTTCTGCAACAAAACCACTTAGCTAAGATAAAAAAAAAGGAACAAGGTTAGGATTAAAAAACACTTTTATGATTTAGGATTTTATGATCATGTTCCATCATTAGTGGAAAAAAGTTAGTGGGAAAGCTACAAATTCACAAAACAGAAAATAGACCCGTGTAGAAACAAACTGTACCACTTTATTTCAAGGGAAGTGCAGAAGACACCATCATAAGAGGACATGACAACTGTCTTTATGAATTATGATAGCCATCATGAACATAACAGGCTTTTTATTTGGTCAAATATGTCATTATTATTGGGGTTTTAAGGTAGGATTCATTGACAAAATGACACTAAATAATCATAAAGATTCCTTCATGTTTATCCAAGTTTCATGTCAGACTTGCACTTAAACTGATGGGCTGTGAATGACCAAACACAAAAAAACATGACCCTCCATTGGTTTACATGCAGTTACTCCATTGACACAAAAACATGCATGCTAGTAGAATTCTTTCTAAAGGGAATTCTGATCAAAGATAAAGTGATTGTGACAGGATTTTCCAACTCTGGATGTTTATACGGCTGCATAGAGTTATAAAAGCTGCTGTGCTGGCATTTGGTAGACTTCACACTCGGGATCATATTTCACCAGTATCTCAAACAGCACACCCACAACACATTAAATAAAAATGCTTTCTGTTTGAGGTTCCCTTCATCGTAGCTTTTTATCTTGTGGAATACTAGATCTAGTTTTACCTTTTTGCTTCTACACTATGATTCTTTAGTTATTTTGGAGGCATAAACACACCTTTTATCAGCTGTTTGTGAAATGTTAAATGAAGTGCTAAAGCCTGCGCATCATTCATCAGCAGTAAAGCTGGCGTGGCTATAAGAGCTATAACTCCTTCTCAGCACCGCCTGTTACATAAACCTCCGCTCATATGCATAGAAATTTCATTGGTGTGCTTTCATAAATCTGAGAGGGAAAAATCAGCTCACCAACGTTTACAACAACAAAGTAGATTTGATCTTTTGTGACGTGGGGCTGCAAGAAGCAACTGCTTAATCTCAAGGGGACAAAAGGCAAAACGGTTAAGAACCGCTGCACCAGAGGAAGTAGAGTTTCCTAGCGTAAAGCTCAAAATGAATGCTGTGGTAATAAGGTCAGCAGGGTCTGTAAGCAGGAGGCTTTTGTTCCATATGGAGTTGGGAGGGCTTAGTCATGTGACTTCCATGTGTCCGGAGCTGCAGTGCTGCAACAAATGAGGTCAGCCTCCAGGTATGGGCTCGAACAGCAGGCAGCGCCTCAGGACGAGCACTGCTTTACACACACACAGGCATGCAATAAAAACACACCAACACACACGTCTATGCATATATAAAGGCTTGCACTGTGGCACACACACACACAGTGTCTGGCCTCGGTGGAGATGAAGAGATGCAAAATGACATCAGTCGCTTCTGTTTCTGCATGTGACTCATTACGCGGCTGATAAAGGCTCACCACTATCACCGCTGGGAGTGAGCAAACAGGCCGGGCTATCGCTGCACACATCACCTGAAGTGGACATGGGTCTATTGATCACCAGCGTGATGTGAGCAGGCTGATGGTCACTGCACAGGAAATGAATGTTGTGCAAGGGGGAGAAGAGGGGGAGGGGGTGGAGGGTGTTACTGCGTCATTCAGACTGAGGTGTTTGTCTGTTTGAGTAGCTCTGCGGTAAAGTCGATGTGATTTCTATCCTTGAAGCATTAATCTATTTATGTTGGCAAAGCAGCATCAAATAAAAACTGCTGGATGGAGGGACGAACGTTCGCCTCCTGGGTCAAAGTCATGAGTTTTTTTTACTAACTTTCTCACCCACTTTGTGGATTTTGTTGCTCTTTATACTCTGTATCTGCTTTTGCTTACGTCACAATTGCAGCAGCCACTAGAGGGCACCGCCTGACCCCAAATGTAAAAATCATTGGTCGTTATAAGCTGCTGTTGAGATACTGAGAACTATCTTTACCTATTACCTGCTTTCCTCATGTTTACTGTTGTCACACAGACGAGCAGAATAACACACACACACACACCTGGGAGAATGGTCAGCCAACTGACCTCTGGTTTACCTGTCTGCAAGGTAAATAAAACAAAGACTTTGTCCTGTCAAACACAGCTCTTATCTCAGGTAACAGGACGAAATGAAAATCTGAGGCTCAGATCGAACCGTCTCAATCCATGAGTAATCAATAAAACAGTACTTTGCATGACAGAAAAACCCAATAACCCGGTTTCAGAAACACCTGAGGCTGATTTCACCGTACCAGACAGATTCATGAGGTGCCTTAAAGAATAATTACAGCTCTATCAGTGTGTAAAGACATTTACATGCTGGGTTAAAACCGAACTGGTGCTTCAAAAGGAACCCTTTAATTAACCTTGTCATAAAGCAAACATTTCCCAGCAGATAGTTTCCTTTATTCCAGGTTCATGCTCTTCTCTTTATTCTTAATGCCATGCAGCTTCACAGTCTTCACAGCATATCATTAATGTAGAGAGTGACACAGAGAGAGGATGAATTATCTCCCTCTCTCCTCCTGCCTTATAAACCCAACGTGAGGACTCGCCATTATCAACTCCCCAGCCACTCATCCAGACAAGTGATTTGTTCCCGCATTACTCATCTTGACACAAAATTACATTATTCATCCGTTTGCCACAGAGCTCCTCTATAGGGCTGAAGTCAAAAACAGTGGAGCCGGAGTTAATTGATTTGTTCGGAGGAAATGTTACATGTTTGGGAAGATTAACATATCAGAGACAGATACTCTACTGTACCTTTGTACCTCACTTCTCTCTCAAATGCTTCATGTTAACCAACCACCTGAAACATATTAGACAAAGCATGAGGGAGGGGACCAACAGAAGACTTTCCTCAGAGTAAATAACATCCAGGTAAGTTGTGACAAGGGGGTTAATTTATTCATGTTTGAAGTCTGGTTTGCTTGAATAAGCTTTCTCAACTTCCTTTCCATAGAAAGGATTTTATTTCTCCCAGAATATTGTTAATAAAAAAATCTGGTTAGGTTAAAAAAATATGTAAGCTTCTCAACTTATGTACATTAAAATAAGTCAATGTTAACTTTTGCTTTACACAATATAAACAGTGGTATCCTGGGTGAAAGTCTTCTTGAACGTTTTGTTGATCAATTCCATTCAACTTGACCATCTCTTTATGCGGATTTTGCAATAACTTCTCTTTACTAAATGTAATATTTGCCGTTTTTTAAGCTTTAGGCAACAAAACCACTTGGTTAAGTTTAGGGGAAAAGGAGGCCTTCATGGTTAGCTACAGCAAAAGATAGTATAAAGTGTAATTTAAGCATAGCTATGCATGGGAATAAAGCAGCCCTGGGACGCCTTGTTGAAAAGGGGTATATGTGGATCTTGTCGTTTTTTATACTCCGTATCCTGGCTTTGACCTTTGCTTATATACTCCTTAACATCACTTCCGCCTTTGCATCCTTCATAATTACTTCTGCCACTGGCCATCTATTTCAGCAGTCTACACCAGGAAGTTACAGCACCTTTTGTTGCATTTCATAGTATGACAATAGAAGTGAAAATGCCCCCCTGGAGAACATAAAAACCCCCAACAACTACATTGTACTAACAGGTTTAGGGGTTAAATCCAGGTGCATCAGTCAGATCCATGGCCTCAGTCTTCAGGTAGGACCCCTACCTGACACACAACAAAGGAAACTGCTGAGGGAGGAATTAAGAGGATTTAGCCTGAAGGTTCACCTCTTCTCTTTAAAGAACAAGACTCACTAAAAAGGTTTTTCTACCTGAAATACAAATGATTTTCAGGGGGGATTCCTAAAATCCATTTCAGCCCAATATTCATGTCAATACCAAATTAGCATTGAATAATGGCTCCCATTTCCTCTTTCACTTTACAGGCAGCGGGACGGCGGCTGCCTGTAGAGACGGTGTCATGCGGTGGGGCAGGACTCCCCTGACAGCAGAGGACTCTCCAGCCCTTCATATCCTGCCAGCGGGAGATTCAATTAAAGCATTACTGGTGTGCTGGGGGTTTGGCTGTGATGTGGTTCAAACTGATGGCTGATCGGCTTTCTACCGTAATGATGTGTGCAGGTCAGTGGTGGTCTCAGGCTGCCTGAGGGTGCAAGGCAAAAAAAAGGGACACCAGCTGCAGGCAGTGCAGCACGAGCACACAAAAAGTTTTCTAGCATATAAAGCAGTCTATATGGCACTGAGTGTTTTAAGGACACTGCATTGTGTTTTTCTCTAATTAAGGACACCCATTCGTGCACTTCATTGCATTTTCTCAAATAAAAAAGGCTCCCGCTGCTGCATTTCTTTTTGTTTTCTTCTCTGGGAACGCCACCTAAAGTAAAGTAAAGTTTCTCAAGTTTTTTCCATTTAAAAGTATACTTTATCGTGTTTTCCTCACTGGAAGGATTCCGTAAAGAACGATTTATCACGTTTTCTCCATTTAAAAGCATCCTAGAGGACACTTTATTATGTTCTCTTCACTGGAAGGATACCTTAAAGGACACCTTGTAATGTTTTCTCCGTTTAAGGAACACAAGAGGAAACTTTATTGGGTTTTCTTCACAGGAAGGACACCTTAAAAGACACTTCATCATGTTTTCTCCATTTAAAGGCAGCCTAGATGACACTTCATGACCAAAGAGCCGTCCAATAGTGTGCTATTCCTGCTTTTTTTGAAGCTGGGCACGACCAACGGGCGGCAGCCGCCTCCCCTTTCACATCCCTCGGTCCACCGCCGGTGCAGGTGCAGAGGGACGTGAGAAAAGTGCGATTGCTTCTGGGCGTCAACAATAAAAGCACATGGCTCTAACTTCACAGACTCCCTTTTTTTTCTAGATAAGACTGTATGTAACACGTGTAGTTCATTAGCTGCACACGCACTTAACACTGGAACCAAAAGCCCTTTAGCTGTCACACAACTGTTGAAAATGTGACTCTCAGAGCTGAGTGTGTGCTGCCACTGTACTGTCAATACTCTTTTTATTTCACAGGAGACAGTTTGACATGTCACAGTGCGAAAACACTGTTATATTATGTTATATTATTGTATAACTTGCTGATTTTTTGGATGTTTTAAGAAGCATTTTAAAGTTGTAGTCACAGTGGAGATCACTTTGACTTCTTTGTATTATCTATTATAATAAACTAATACATTATGATTAATTACTATAGATAAAGCGACCCAACAGGATTCAAAGCAGTTACAGTTAGCTCCCCCTTTACCAGTAATGTGTGATATAATGTGTATGATTCTATAAATGGCCCCTTCTGCATCATGCGTGCTGTTACTTTCAGTCCTTTGGTTATATTTTAATGCTAAGTAACAGATTGAACTGCTTCCCCTGGCTGTTTGTGCTCCACTTGTTCACTCACTCACTCATGTTGTCACTACTGAGTCAGGCAGCTGACAAAAGTGAGGCACCTTGTGAAAAAAAATGCATGTAATCTCATTCTTTCTGTTCCCCTGTTGAGCCTCTGCAGTTTAATTTCATCTCCCGTCGGGATATCCAGAGGAGTGCTGTTTGGCTGCTAGAGACTCGCTGCAGCACCTGGTGTGTCTGAACTGAAACCCGATCGTCGCCAGGTACAAGAATAGCTCGACGGGGACCGTTAAAAGGCCACTCCCCTGACCTGCTGTGAACTGTCATTGAACTTCTGTCCCTGCTGAGGACAAAAACCTGCTCCCTGTTTGAGTGGAGGTCTATCTTTGGACTCACAGTGACTGCCTTCATGCTCAGTCTTTGTGAGTTTGTAAATTCTATATTTTTGGAAAGTTAAGGGTGTGACAAACCCCAAAACAATCTTTCCTTTTTCTTTTTTTCAGTGTCTGTGATCACCCCCAACTTCTTTTTAGACACATCTCTCATAATACATTTAATTAGCTCATGAGTTCAGTGATTTATTGAATATTTTTCAAACCCAGGAAACAAATAAGACCATTTGAAACACACTAACAATAGACTCTGATGCACCTGCTTATAAAATGTTTCAGGTAAATAATGTTGTGTTTCTTGTTGCTGCATCTCTTATTAATATACTTGAAAAGGAATCATAAGCTTAGCTGGCTTAAGAAAAGAAAAGCAAAGATATTTTTTTACTCCCTACTTAGAAGCCTTTTGAAAACTGTTTTTCTTTGGAGGTTCAATGTTGCATTCTAGCATCAATAAATCATAACATTTATTAAGATGTTGATTAAAAAATAAATTGCAAAAGAGATTATATTCAGGAGAAAAGATGCTCAACTTATTTGGAAGAGGAGATGCAAATCAGAGCAAATGGTGATTAATGTTAAGAATCATCTGGCGTGTTCAGACAAGTGAAAAACAAAACATCTTTCCTCATGCATACAAAAAAGCTGCTGCTTCGTGTCCCAATTATATTGGATATCTGGAGAGAAATATCTCAATTTTCAGAGAACTTTTAATTAATATTGTCCCGGCATCACAACAGCTTTATTATTTCACTGTTATGTGGCATAATCATGATTTCATCTGCAGAATCATTCTTCATTTTCTGTCTTTTTATACTAAAAATCTGGTTATTATCACCTCCTCAACTACCTGCTCATCCGTGCTGAGTTTTATTGAAAAGACAGAACATGGAAGTCTCCTTTTTTAAGAAATGCATGAAGAAATTTATAAACAAAACAGTATATAAATAAATGTTTGGGGAAATATATAGAGAGGAAAAAACAAAGGGAGAATAATATATAGATAAATACAAATAAATGAAAAAAAAAAATATAGAAAATACAGAAATAAAAGGAAATATGTAGGAAATTCAATTGGTAAACAAGGAAGTAAATTAAAACAACCATTTACGTCACATTTAATCAAGTAATTGATGCATTTTCTTTTAGTGTTTTTGATACATTTAAGTCATTATTTGTGTATTATTAATAAATTAAAACTATTTATCAATCAAATGCAAAATAAATAAATTACAAAAATGTATACAACTAAATAGTAAATCAGTAATAAATAAAGAAACAAAGGAAAATATAACACATTAAATACATAGATAAATAAACAAAGAAGCAGCAGAAATATTAATTTATGTCACATTTTATCAAGTGATACCTTCATTTATTAAAATTTTATTTTAGATATATTTAATGGCATAGTATTTTTTTTTATTCCTCTATGTCAAAATTAATTATTTAGTTCTTCAAGTACATCGTGCATTGAATTACCTACTAAATTTTGTAGGTAACCCTTTGATTTTTTGCTGTATCACCATGAATATGATGTTTTTTTTTTTACAGTGTAGAGATGCTTTCAGCTGTGGGATTAGATTATGTGATTACTGGCTCTTTTATTTCCTTTTAGCTGGATTTGCAGGCTCATTTTCTACATCTCCACCTGTGGAGAGACACCTCGCTGTTTGTATTTCTCTTTTTCCAGAAGTCAGGAGGAGCAGACACAGAGACAGTCCCGGGACGACCCTGACAGAGCGGTAGGACCACCGCTTTGAAACTTTTCAGAGCGCACACACCCATGTGCGGCCAGTAGGAGGGGCCACGTGCTGAGGTGTTTGAGAAGGTGATGCCGTAAAAGCGGGCAGTGTGTCGCAAACCAGGTGTTTTTTCCTGCGGGGGGAAGGTGATGTCGTAAAGCGGACAGGGGGAAGGGAGGGGTGAGGAGGGGGTGAGGAAGAGGAGGGGGGTGAGACAGGAGGAGGAGGAGGGAGGAGGTGACTCGCGAGCGGCTGCGCTTCAGACTCAGCGAGAGGATCATGGCGGATGGCCCCAGGTGTAAGCGCAGAAAACAGGCGAACCCGAAGAGGAGCAGCGGTAAGTCCAAACTCCTCCGTACCGGCCGCTGGGCGAGCCGGGCGGGCTGCCGGACAGCCTTTCACTCGGTAAACTCCTCTCGCAGACTTTCTGGGAGTGAGTTGAAGCACGTTTCGGAGAGTTTTGTGGAGTATTAGTGTGTTCATATCCCAGTGTGGTGGTGTACCGTTATACCTGGCTGGCTTCTCTCTCCGCCTAGCGGCGCATGGGGCCGCCTGACAGAGTGAACCGTTATCCGTCACTTATAATAACCCGAGGAGCGCTGCTTGTATTATTACTTTCTTTCACTTTCCCACTCTTTGTTTCTACACTTTTCTGCCACTTTTACACCCTCAGCAACACTTGGCGGCAGGTTGCGGGGCTTTCACATAACAACGTGGCCCGTTGAGCGCAGTTTGTAGTTTAGTGGATGGTTTTTTTTTCAGGGCGAGGTTGTTGCAGGGTTAGTTTCATGCTAACTTGCTGCTCACTCGGCCCCGGACGGTGCAGTTTGTCCCTCCAGATCAAAAGAAATCAACTTAATCGGTTTGTTTTGTTGTCCGGACGGGAAATGGTGCTGTTGCGGTGAATGCATGGGCTTTTTTGCATGGGGTTTGGTCTGCTTCACTGCTGCTCCGGTGATGGCAAAGAGATGGGATGTTTATTTTATCTCCACTTCACCCCTCCCTGCCACAACTGCAACACCACATGTTCCCTCAGTTAAGGTAAGAGTGGAAATGGTATTTTTAAGACTTTTGAAGTAGATTTGGCACATTTATCTTCACGCAAACATGCTTTCTCGTGTTGCCTGCACCAGTTTTGCTTTAATAATTTCGCGATTTTTGTGATTCGGCGCGAGTTTTTTGTTGATTGTCTTGCAAATTTCTCCTGCTGCATTTTTTTGGCTGTTGCTTTTTGCACCTGTGAATTCGGGTTTGTGAACCGGTAGCAATGCTGTAAATAAATGTTGTTTTTGGCTGCATTTTGGGCATTATAAGAAACGCACGAGTCACTGCATTACATAATATGGTTTAATAGTATGTCTTTGGTGGTATATTTTGACATTATATTCATCTAATCTTACTTAGTGGTGTTTACATCTGCTTTGATACGGTTATTAAAGTCCTTTATTATAAACCACAGGGTGTTTATCTCTATGATAACACTATAAAATGATTTCAGAGTAGGTGTTTTAAGGTTGGAGCATTTTTAAGAAGATTTTCAGCGCACCTGCTATGAGGTAAACGTTATAAAAATAGACTTTAGATGTAGGCTGTTGTAATAACTTTAAATTTACACAGCCCTTTGGAGCCAGAGTCCCCCATTGGACGGTTTCTTACCTGTACTCTCCCCCTCTTACACCGTATCAGCCAATAACAAATTTAAACCAATATATTTATATATTTTACACACCGTTATGAGGCATAATGTGTGTGAGCCGAGGGGCTGGAAAGCACCTTTTTTTTCCTCTTGCTGACGACACGACGGTGACTCTGTGCGTCCGTACAGGAGCCATCATCATCATCACCATCATCATGTTTACCTGAACGCGGATAACGGGGCTGACAAATGGCCTAGAAATAAACAGAAATAACACCTGCGGCTGTCGACCGTTAACGGAACAGGATCTGCTCGCCGTTTCCTAAAGGCTCTGTGTCTCGTGAGGAGCCAGGAAAAACCGCTCCAAATGTCAACTTGTGCAGGTAGAGATGATTTTTTTTTGTAGTTTTCACCGTGTGCCATGCCAGCTTCGCATGGTTGCTCGCCTCCCTTTCATTCTCGCGGGATTTATCTCATCGACACGCATATCTGACCCACTTGTGCATGTTTTATCTTCCCCTTTTATGTGTTTTTTGTGCGTGGATTGGTCGCCTTGTTTGGTGAAATGCACTCTGCAGCTCAGTGTGAGTGTCTGCATGGAAAATGAGCGGTGCATAAGGTGGTTTATTCCTCTGTTATTCCCCACCGTGTGCAATAACAGCGCTTATAGGGCTCACCGTCAAACCTCTCGTTTCCATCTATTGTGTTGAGGTAATTCGTTATACAATTTCCTGAGCGGTGTGCGGAAGGGAATGGCGGTCAGTACCATTACTGCAGTGAAGGCGGGGTTGCTGCTTTTTTTTCTGGACCGGAGACAGCCAGGTACGCAAGGTGATGCAACACCTATAAAGGTGTATTTTAACCGATTTCCACGTGATTTCCTTGCAGCATACGGCTGAAATACTAGATGTGGGTTATTCCCGAGCGTCTCCTTTCGTTTATTCCCCAAACATATACCGTTAAATGGGATTATAATGTGAAAAGGAGCGTGTCCGTGTAACGGGGCGCACAATCAAGATGGCAAAAGGTGCTGTGATTCAGTGCGCACCGCTTTCATCTGCTGCGAGTCAAACTCATCCGCCTCTCCTGGTCCTTTTTTTCTTCATTTTGCCCCAAATACAAACGTTTATTTTATTAGTTTTAATCAACATGACACAGAGAACTCGTTCGCAGCCTCGTTTGAATTTCAAAAGAGATGAGGTGCCAAACATTAGCCCGTGCTAATGTACCATGACCTCCAGTCTGTCATCAGCATGATGTGGCAAACAGCTGCTGATAGGATCAGCTCCACTGTCACAAAAGCTACTGAGGACACTGACTTTGTAGTAAAGATAAGTCATAAACACAAACGTATGGTGGGCAAACTTTCTACCATATTAGAAAGTCAGTAAATAGACTGTGGAAGGGCATTTTTATATATATAAAACTGAGACACGTTGAACTTTTACACATTTTTTAAGTCATCACAAGCATAAAACATCCCAATGATGGCTTATTTACTAATAGTCATAGACCAATTTATTATTTATTGCCATTTATAAATAATCAGCAGTACCCATTATTTGTTTATTGTAGTGTTTCATTGAAAAAACACCAGCGAAGGCCATTTATTTACCTTTTTATATATGTACATTTACACATTTTCATTCTCACTTTCACACAAGCTATCTGCTCATAAATGCTGTTGTCAAGTCTGCTAAAACTCTACTTTTTTATTCCTAAATTGTTTCTTTTCACATTTATTTAGCTGTTATGTTTATTATTTAGAATATTTGGAACTTCAGACAGAGTGCAGATCCACTTCAAGACAGAAACAGAGACAATGCAAACAATAACAATGTTAAATGTTTGTTTAAGCTCTTTTTGCCCCATGTAATTATTATTAAATTGATGCATTTTATCACATGCAACAACTACAATAACAAAACCTGACCCTGAACATGATAATATCTTCATTATATATCAGATATCGGCCGCCCTGCTCTCTAAATATGGGTAACAATTAATCTACAGATAATTTTCTGGCTTCTTGACTGTAAAAGATAAAAGAAAAGCAAAGATATACAGATTACAACAGCCTCGTATCTGAGATGGTGGATTCAGAGAATGTTTTGCATTTTTCTTTAGAAAGCAGTTCAGCCAAATCATTTCCTACATTAAATGACTAATCGATGACGTTTCAGCTCCTTTAATGTCTCACAGGTCCCAGAGACCCGCCTCCTCTCCTCTCTGAGAGTTTTGCTGAATCTTGTTTATTATTATGGATCACATTGTAAGAACTTTAAAAGGCAAAGCATTACACAGATCGGTACAGTCGTCCTTAATTTACAGCACATTAACCACAGGAATCTATATTAAGGAAAACTGACAGCTGTAGTGCACGAGGTTAATAACAGTGATGATGTGTGAAGGGCACTCTTTCTTTCTCCAAACCACAGTGTCGAAGTTGGCATTGCATTTTATTTTGCGGTTTCAGTTTCTCTTTGCACAATTATGTTTTAGTGAACCAGAACTGTGAACCAAATCATTAGCAGATCGTTACCGGATGAATTAAGAGAATCTGCAGTTTTTTTGCTGGTTGGAGGCAGAAAATAAATCCCCTGCAAGTCCATGTCATTTATAAAAACATTGTCTTTTCTCTGCTGTAGTAATTGAATATTTATTACTGAAAAAGTTGCCAACATCCATCTTGTAATACCTGTAAAACTCGTGTCATTTCCTGTAGTTATGATGTCATGAGACTCATATCCAGGTGTCTTAGTGCTGTTTTAGTGTGCCACAAAATGTTACCGTCTCCCCTTCCTGAGCATCTTATGCTAACCTGCCCGGTGTTAATGCTAACTGACAGTCAGTTGGCCTTGCTCTTCTTCTTTGCAGAGATGATTTCCCACCAGGCAGCAACTGTAAACCTGCTGCTATAAAAGCCAGTAAATGATGAGTGTCATGCAGCTATAGGCCTGCAGAGACCCTCACCGTTCTCTTACTGCACTTGTTTATGCCTAAATTAAGCGCTTACCACGCATTACGCTGTACATTAAAGTGAGTCGTAGCAGCATGCACAGTACATAAAAACAGTGGTTTTAGAGTCATTATATATGGACATCCTCCGTGAAGGTTTTATTTTAGGTTCTTGATTTTCTCCCCGCGCTGCGTGTTGCTCGTCTGCAGTGTGTAAATGGCAGGTGTCGGCCCTTCCTGCGCACCGCCTGTTTGCTGCTGCTGCCACTTTGGTCATGGCTCCGTCATCCAACGCCTTTTCCTCTCGCTTCAAAGTGCTCCATGTTTGTATGTGTGTACGAGCGCTCTCAGCTGGGCTGTAATCTAACACTGCAATTTAGGGACTACAGGAATGCAGCCTGGTGTTAACATACCTTTACAGGATAAACACAGCGGCCTACTCCCAGGCTTGGACTGCTCATACCTCCGAGCCTGCCAGGGCCCGGGCCTGCAGCGCCGTGTACTCTGCGAGGTTTTTGGGAGGAATAAGGAAGGGGTTAGGTGTTTAAAGGGACCCCATGGGGTTTGTTTACATTTACTCTCACCAAATTGGACCTTGTGTGTATCCTTGAGGACTGTCAAATTTGTTGAATGCATTTCTTTTTCTGGAAATTTATTTTAAATCCTGCATTGTTTACATCCAATGTAAACCAGCTAGCAGTCTTTTTTTAATGTGCCATTAAGGGTTCTTTGCAGCCGACCTTGTCATGTTGCCACCACCTTTATGTCAGGGGAATAGATTGAAACCATTGGCTAATGTATTGTGGCATAGACTCCCAGAAAAAAGCTCTACTAGGGGTTAAAAACCTGACAGAGAACCTTTAAGTTTTCCTGTTTTGCTTCCAGTTACGGATCTAAAGTGGATGCCATGCTAAAGAAAATGTAAAATTGCAAAGTAATCTTCAAGCCTTCGCTTATCTGAATTACAGATGTGCGATTGGTTAAATTATAAGGAGCATTTTCACTAGCAGTGTAGTGTTTATAACAGCTTTCAGTGGCTCTGTTTACTTCTGCTGTGTTACCAATTGTTCAGGGAAACAGGCATTTGTTGATATGAAAGTGCTTTGCATTATGTGTTAAAGGAATAGTTTTTCTCTGTGGTAATGGGCGCTTTGATCAGTTTGCTGTTGTCTGATGAGACGAGCTGCCTTTCTCCGTGTTTATTCAGCTCTGCTCTGTAGATGCTGAAGCTGTAACGCTCCGTCGGTGCCCTGCATGTTGTACAAGCCTCGTCTCACAAGAACTACGCCGCCACATTGTGACTTTGTACAGTCACACACTCTTAAAGGACATAAAAGGTTAAATATAAACGCTGCAGCATGTTTTTATGTCTTTTGTCCGGTATGAATGATCCACTTTCTTCAGGTCGATCTGAGGTGCTTCAGCTGCAGCTGTGTGCAGAGCGGAGGAGTCATGTGAGGGTCCTGCCTCTGAGATATTTCTCAGCATTTATGTGGAGCTAACAGGCCTCAACATTGACCGGGTTCACCTTAGTACACTCAGTCTGATAAGAAATAACTCCAGCATAACCAAAAGCTATATTCTATATGCGCTATTTTCACATTTTTCTTGCCTTAAGTAATGTATTTTGTG
>CAFUXE010002079.1:54218-80389 GCA_903364295.1 Serranus cabrilla | reverse complement strand
AGTGAAAGAGAGAGCTGCAGAGAAAGAAAGAAAGAAAGAAAGGGAGTGTTGTTATTGAATTACAGGTGATGGCTGCTAATTGGGCCCTCCAGAGGTTGTGTGTGTGTGTGTTTTTCTGTGTGTGTGGCTCAAGGGATGCAGGCTTGATGAAGCTGTTAGGGTAAAGTGCGGGGCCCCAGTGCGCTCCCTGAGTGCTGTGCTTTAGAGGCTGTCCTGTCCCTGCGGAGGAGCACTAATGGAGGCCACCCAGCCCTGATGAATTACACCCAGCCTGGATGGATGGAGGGCCGCGGAGCCGGGGGTGATGCTGCTGTAATTGAGGCGGCTGCTGGGCGAGAAGAGAGCTCGCTTTTTGATGAGCTGTGGGCATGAAGCAACACGTTTGCACCGGCGCTGTGACAATAAACGCATTACCGACCCCGACGCGGCTCCTGGCAGGGTGTCGGCGGGGCCTGAGAGTCGGAGCTAAACGCGTGTTATTCTCCTATCACAGATTCATGTGACAGTAGCAGTGACTCAGCCTTTAGCCCGTCCAGGAAATCGTAAAAATGTGATGCTTGACATCAGATCTCCGGGAACATCCTCTGTGTGTTTCACGCTCACTGTCAGCCCAGTTTGTGCACATTTGGAATAAACAGAAGGAAAAGTAGCAGCGGGAGCTAATATTAAACTAGAATAACATTTTAGCCCTGGTTCCAGCTTCTCAGATGTTAAGATTAGTTGTTTGTCTGCTGCAAACTGAATGTACTTACAGTAGGTTTAGAACTGTTTATTAGACAAAACAAACTCATTGAAGATCTCTCACACTTTATTTACAAGTGCTCCATCTACTCATGAGTCAGCATAAATGTGGAAACTACAGACTTGCATCTAGAATTTCCTCTAAATTCTGTTTTACAGGATGGTATTTATAATGATATTCAGTGATGTAACGTGGTTGCTGTCGTCTTGTTTATCTCTGAGTCGCTGCTGCCACCAGCTGAAGAAAAGTGAGCTCGGAAGTTCAGAAATGTCTCGGTCACGAGTTGGAGCAGCTATTCCCATGTTAGTGACAGATAAAGTGGATAAACTGCAGTATATGTTCAGGTGGATTGTTTCTGTCCAATAACCTGAAGCACTTTTTATTTTAGGTTTGTGTGAGTGACAGTAAGAGAATGTCCTGTAACTTGTTGCGGTTTTGGAGAAAATGTCAGTTAAAAGTGTTTTATTATAAACATACAACTGAAACTGCAACTTTTCTTTGGTAGAAAATGTTATTAAGATGTTTGTGCATGCTGCCAATCATAGTTTTTAGTAAGTGAAAATTGGAATTGGCTGGTCGGCCATGAAATCTGTGAATCACTAACAATTAATTGATTTAATTACAGCAACAGACTCCAAAAATGAAAACAAGCTATCTGAAAACATCACTTTAGGCTTTAGGAAATCAATAGGCATGCTTTACTATTTTCTGACATTTTATAGACCAAACAATTAGCAGATTAATTGAGAAAACTTTGGGCAGATTAATCGATGGATGATGAACTTAATCAGTAGTTGCAGCTCTGCATTAGTGCATGGTGGCATCCTGTATAAAAACAATGATCCCACAGTATTTCTGCCCCCTTTTTCACAGCATTTTTGTCTTTATTATCACATCCAATTTGCATTCCCTCTGTAATTGTCACTCTCTCCCTGCTGAGTGTTCGGGGTCTCTGCCGTCACTGAGAATGCCGCCGTGCTTATCCACTTTGGTGGATTTTTTGTTGATCAAAGCAGTTTTTGGCATCAGTGTCGCGGCTGCAGCGTGAGAGCTGAGGTGTCAGCTGAGATGTGGACAAACGACACTGCAGGCTTTCTCATCACTTTGTTTCTGTGTTTGTGCCTTCACTGTGGAGGGAGGGGGGGTGAAGGCGGGCACTCCTGCATCTGTGTTTTCTGTGCATGTGAGAACATCAGTCTGTCAGCTCATCTGCAGCACCGTACCATGTTGTGAAGACACGTTAAGGGGTTCCTGACTGACACTATGTACCAGAAACAGTCAGTGTGTGATTGTGTGGCTTGTTGATTACCAAGTAGGTGTGTCTGTTATGGCAGGAAGTGTGTGACGGGGTCTCCTGCGTGTCCTTACAGGGGCTGCTCTGTAACACGGCTGCAGGAGTGATGGGTGAGGTCACTGCGACGGCTTGTTGTCACCCTGCTGAGTGAAACATTTCTGTTATGTGCAAGAACGTCTCCACATCAGCTGAAATTCTGAGGGCGCTTTCACAACCCAAAGCTCAGAACTCTGGTGCGCTTAAAGCCTTGTTACAGTTTGTTTGGTAGCTTGTGAACGCTCCCGATAGAGGGTCTCTGTGTGTGTCCAAAATGCACCTAAAGCAGCAGATTGTGGGCTACCTGCTCTGCATATAGTGAGGTGTGCACAGAGCGACAGATGCTACATGACTGGGAGAGGACGGACTGATGTTTGCTTGACATCTGGGTGGAAAAACACATACGGGAGATGCTGAATAAAGTCCACAAAAACAATGATGGCTATAAAATCCATCTAGATCAACTGGATGAGAAAGAGTTTGTGCACATGATAGATCAGAGTCAAGGTAAAACTTTTTTTGACAGCAGTATTTCATGGTGAGATCGGCTCCGTTTTGCTTTGTTTATTTCCTTGTTTACAGTTTCTACCACCAACTTTCCTACTAATAAGAAATAATACTGTGAGTATATTTCCAGCCCTCTGCCTTTGTAAACGCCCCTCTGCAAATCTTGTCCTGTATTATCTGTATTATAAAAAACACAACTACGTTTTTTTCTGACTTTTGGTGTTTCCATCAAGCTTTTCTCATGCAAAGCTTCAAATTGTGTTGAGAAGTTAGATGATGGAAGCGCGGCTAATTTCACAATAATTCGGACTAACCAAACAGAAAGCGCCCTTTATGTTGCATGATCCTCACATCTCACAACTGTCTTTACACCTGCAAAGGTAAACTGCCATCTTCACGTTTACAATGAAGTGCAAACATCAGATGTCAAACCACATAATGAGCCACGGTATCTTATATGTATACGAAACATATTCTCGGTTAAACAAGCTAACTGGATGTTATTCTTTTAGAATGACATTACTGGAGCAAATACTTCTGCTTCTTGGCGTTTAACTGATCGAATATTCTGAGTTTGACAGGGTTAGGTTCAGCCGTGTCACCCCCAAATTAGCTGTTGACTTTTGGGAGCCATCAGCCAGCGCAGGCGACAGGCAAAAAGTTTAATTTCCTGCCTTCATCAAGTATGTAACCGAAGCAGAAGTCTGGCTGAGCTGCAGTTTTCCTTTTTGGGTTATCGGTGTAAGAGAGCTGGCACAGGTGCAGCTCCCAGGCTGCAGCTTTTACATCATGACTGGGTTTCATCAAAGCTGTTTGTTTCCCCCTCTGGTCTCATGCAGCAGGCATCTGAATGTGAGCTCAGAGATACTCAAAGCAACCTGTAGTCAGTCTGTACAGGAGGCTCATTAGTCACCAGTCGCACAGACTAACTGAGGAGGCAGGCAGACGAATATGAGTTTATATTCAGTGTTAATATCTATTTTTTATTGAATCAAGAATCAGTTTGAACTGTGATACCAAGAATTGTAAACAAACTGAATTATTCATTCATATATAGGTAGTTAAAGGTAGAATTTGCAGGAATTTAATTAAAAACAACGTATAGAAGCATACAACAATAATCTCTCTCAGTCTTCGCTGAAACACTCCTGAGATTTTATGTGCTACTGTCAGAAGAACAACATATTTCTGCACATTTGGTGAATTAGATTTGGAGCAAAACAGCTACTTTATACATTGATTGGCTGTTTTGTTAATAGATAAATAATTTAGACAACTTCTTGAAGAAAAATGTCAGGAATTAACTTGTTTTTGCTTCTTCTAATGTACATATTTGTATTTATTTTTTGTCTGTATGGTAGTAAATTGGGTATATTTGAGTTTTGCCTGATAAAACAAGCAATTTAGATGTTTAAACTTTGTCTCTGAGAAATCATAATGGCTGTTTTTCACACACTTTATACATCAAATGATTAATTCAGACAATATTTGTCAGATTAATCGGTAAAAATAAAGATAACGATGATGACGTTAGTTGTGTGACTGAGCTCTTGAAATAATCTTGTGCTGATTTGGAGACGGGAGAAAAAGCTGCATGTAAAAATAATTAATCCAAAAAAGGATAGGTATGTGGAAATATGTTAATGGGACGTGACCTCAGATTTTCTTCCCTTGGTGCCTTAAGTTTTACTTTCTCGGAAAACCTTGCCAGCATCTCTTCTCTCCAAAGTCCAGTTTATTTATGTGCATGTTGGTTAGCAACACACCACTTAAACACAGCGAAACAGCAACCGAAAACAAGCAAAGATTTGCAGCTATTATATGTTTGTTTGTGTGTTATTATGCGTGGTTGGGTGTGTGTGTGTGTGTGTGCTCTGCCCAGCGTAGCAGGTGTGCCCGGGTTTCAGCCCCATTACAAGACTCATAAATACCACCTGACACCGTTACAGCAGGCAGGCTTCGATATAAAACTCTCCTCCCGTGGCGTGAGCATGCAGCCTTTCAGCACAATTATATTATAGCACACTTCAGGGGAGGAAAGCTGCACCCTGCCAGCAGCCTCTCACAGGCCGCGCCGGTCCGAGCACACATGCTCTCTCTCACGCTGCGTCTCAGGACTTCAGATCTGAGCTGTTTTTATTTCTGTATTTTGAAACACTTTGTGACAAACGAGGTTTCTTTAAAGCTCGTCAGGAATTCATTTTACCAGACTCGACTTCAGATGGCTCTTATTTTAGTGTGTGTTTTTATTTAAGATAAAAACACACAGTCACTTCAGAGTTAATGGTGTCAGTCAGCTGATTCATTGGACGATATAGGCCTATCACAGACATATCGGTATCTATCGATTCTTGTGTATATGTTGTCTGATATGTGTTTTACTTAACATATAATGCAGTAAATTATACTTGGGGTGATTTAGAAATGCGGTTAGCTGTTTATTTTTATTTTAAATTGTCAGCAATCGACTGATACTGAACATACACTCATGATTATTTGGTTGGCGGTCTAATACATTGTGTGTTTAATGTAAATTTGTGTGTCAGTCAGGGCTTAATTAGCTTCTGTAAGGTCACATTTCGTACTTTTGAGAGCTCTTTTTTAGTGATTAAAATGCTTTGGTGAAAACATAAAACACACACAGTCCCTCCAATACATTTTGAAAAGCATTGCATCACATTTATTGGTGCTGAATGAATACAAACATGAAGGCCAAGGTGTTCTGAGCTTAATCCCTCTGCATCCTTTCACAGTTAACACAAATTGGGCACATTTGTGGCCTGAAGCTGTTGGAACTATCAGCATTTGTCTGGCGTTCACCTGCGCAGTGTTTTTCTGTTGAGCCTCTTTGCTGTCTCGCCTGGATGACATTTCAGCGGACCGGCGATCTGAGCGTGCTTGACATTTTGCTAAACTGCGCTCAGAAAGGTTCCTGCCTGTCCCTGTGTTTTCCTTCCCCTCCTCCCTGCATTGTGTGGCTGGGTAAACAGACACACACACACACAGAAACAGGCGCGTACATCCTCTCACACCGCCTATACATCTGGGGAGTTTGCTTTGTACGCCTGCAGGTTTCAGGATTACGCCTTTGTCTTTATTGCCTGCGACGCACAGCGCTGCCTGAGTTGTTTATTTTTGATGTGTTCCCTAAACACACCTGTAAAGAAAAAGTAGGTTAGCATCTCATTAGGCTTTCAAAACAGGTCATTATTTTCTCGGTGTGTACATGGAAGTTCTGCTGCTTTGACACGAGGCCCGTTTGATCTGTTTGACTAAACACAATCTAAGACTTCTGTAGAAACCATATTTTGGATTTTAACCAAACACTCTGCTGCTGTGTGTCCGCGCCTCGTCCAATCCTCCCAGAGGTACAGTTGAACTTTTAAACCAACGGCTGAAAGCATATGGAGCTCGTCCTCTCTCCTTGGGTCTGTGCCACTCAGACTGGAGCTCTGTGGTTCCCAGGCACAGACTCATCTCCCAGCTTGACGCCCCCCTCGCTGACAGCCGTTTCAAAGCGACCTTAGCTTTGCCGTCAGACATCCAGACGGCAGCGGCATGGTCTTCATTTAGCGAGGACAGAACCGCCATGCCAGCCGGGGCGGCGTGCCAGGGAGCGGCCCGCAGAGCTCGCCACGGCTGCTGCCAACTCCGAGCATACAGTAGATGGGCAGTTTTTTGTGCCAAAAATACAGTGGTCTGATTAAGTAATATGATGTAAGATGGTGTGAAGTCGCCTGCTGGATTCGGAGATGGAGATATCGTTAGCGGGGAAGAGTCTGTCTGCTCGCCATCTGTGTTCTGCTGATGAAATTAGGCTGCTAACTGGGTACACAGACCCGTTCATGACGGCCCAGGCTGTGAAGATGTTCAAGATGAGACCGTATGTTTGTGATGTTTTTTATGCTCGTATTTAGATTCCAAATGTTTAAATGAAAGAACTACAGTTGACGATGCTTTTCAAGGAAAAGTTGCATGTTTAAAACTTTAATTAAATCTCATCTTGGACAGTGTTTTCCCCCGAACCTCGTGGAAGAATTACAACCCAAATTCCAAAGAAGTTGGGATAAAATACAGAATTAGGTGTATGTTTACCAAATCAGGATGAAAATAAGATATATTGTCGTTTTCAATGTAAGAAAAATAATTAGCCAATGATCGTATTATGTTTTATTCAAATCTTTTATTTAAGGTTTTAGGAATCGGGGTTGTAGGCACATGCATTTGGTTGGGGGGTTCGGGGGATTTCCCAAGAACATTTTACTTTTTCAATCAAAAATATGCAATTCAACATGCAAAATAAAGCTAGCAGTTGACAATTGCATTATTATATTATACATTTATATTGCAAAGTGCTAATATATCTGATTGAAGAGTTGTAGTTATTGATAATGTTAATTTTATGCTGCAACAAGCTGCCACAAGTAAAACACTGTTTTGTCATTCAGCTGTTTGCGTAAATCAAAGTTTATTCCTGAAAAGGTGAATAATAATCTAAAGATATATTTATTTAGCTGATACAGGGACTGTCCTTAAAGAACCTGTGTGATCTGTTCAGCAGGTAAATCTGCCATCTCAGCTCACGTCTCTTTGAGAAAAACGTTATCTTCAAAGCAAACATTTTGACTGATCAGCTGACCTCAGTTGGCCCAGACGACTGAGGTCAGCAGTGCTACCCGGGAGCCTTTCTGACCTGACAGCAGCAGCCTGCATCGTGCAGACCCACACGAGGCTCGTCTCGCCTCGTGTTAAGCTAAGCGCTTATAGTTTAGCGTCGACTAGCCAAGTGAAGCACAGCAGAGAGAGAAAGTGCTCTCGGCTATACACACTTCCCCCTCTGGGCTAGCTTGTGTTGCAGAGGCAGCTATCTGCAGCAGCTAAACACACACATGTCATGTTTTGCACATCACAATGCTCAGCTCCTACTGATGCTAAGCAGCTCTTTGTAACCAGTGGAAGTCTACAGTTCTCCGACCTATTTCCCAAGGAGTTTTCTGCCAGGGAGAGCGAGCGTGTCAGCGTGTGATGTGAATACTGAGCAGGTGAGAGGAGGAGGGAACGTACAGGCGCCGGCCGTGAGGATGAGATCATGACCACAGCAGTGCGGCGGTACCTGCTGGGGCATAAATCAGCCTCACACAGATTATTATTGATAAGATGGAAGTGTTTTTTCCTGTCGAGTCTCTCTCTGACTGGTGTGAGGCGGAGGGGAGATTTATTCTGCAGGCCGGACATGAAAGCAGCGTTTCATGCCAAAATGAGAGTTTTTTTCAAGCACACGACTAAAAACAGGCAGAGAAAGAGTGTAAAACCAGCTATTGAATATATTAAAGTTTTCTGCTACCTCATGGCTTTTCGTGCATTTGTTAGGGAATTTCTTTGCAAACGAGAAATACATGCAGCTTCATGTCAGAACGACTTATCGTATGAAAAATGGACATGAACATGATTATTTTAACCTCTATGTGTTAACATGCAGGTTTCTTTACTTAATAATGTCAG
This sequence comes from Serranus cabrilla, assembly GCA_903364295.1. Taxonomy (NCBI): domain Eukaryota; kingdom Metazoa; phylum Chordata; class Actinopteri; order Perciformes; family Serranidae; genus Serranus; species Serranus cabrilla. The sequence goes on along the minus strand of CAFUXE010002079.1, from coordinate 72,308 downwards.
CAGCTCCTTAGCCAACATGATGTTGGACAAACCGACTTTATAAGACCTGGGTGCAGCGCGTAAGCCCAATGAACAGGAATAAGAAATTTCTACTCCATTTATTTATTTATTGAGGACATTTTGATATTTTTTCTCATTCATGTGTGCATATTCATGCATTATCATTATATTCATAGTATAAGTTGGTCTTAAAGTTAGAGCCTGTCCCATGTGGGATATTTGATGCAGATACTGATGAAATGTATCGATTAACAATATGGTGGCCGATATAGTAATTTTTTGGAGCTGGAATGAAAATAATGCTTTTTTATATATAGATGATGCGCCGATTTTTTGCCACTCAAATGTACCCAGAGAGCTACTTTCTCAAACATAGAACTTTAATAATATTTAACATTATTATACATTATACAAACAATGTATTACAATGTGAGCCAATTCTATAATTCACTGAGAAAATAAAGAATAAATAGGAATAAAATTAATAGTTAAATAAGCATGATTACTGTTCAGTTTCAGCCAATTTCTGACTATTCAAAAAGAATAATAGCAAAGTTTGAAATCAAACAACATTTTCTGCATGAAAAAAAGTTTCATAACGGCACATATCGGACAGCATAAACACCGATACCAATCGGCCGATAATATTCGTCATATATGCATCTCTAAGGCCCTAATTAAAGATGACAATAATATAATTTATCATAATTTCTTGGACGATAAATCTTCCAACAAAAATATCATGACAGGCCCAGTCAGGCGTGCTGAGGACCGGCGGCCTCACAGGCTGCAGCAGCTTATTGATCGTGTATGATTAGCTGAATGCTTCCACATTACCTGATTGCCTTTAGCATATCCTCCGCTTGGCACCAGGGAAAGAGAAAGCAAAGCCTGATGGATATTAAATTAGTCCTTGTCCAAACTGAAAATGCAGCATGAGTTACAACTTAAAGCACGGCAGGAAAACGAGGGTGTGGATGGAAACAGGAGATGTGCTGAAGGTAACCGAGTCCTCTGAAGCTCCATCTCTCCCGTTCTGTTTTATGATAATCATTATATTATAAATGGCTTTTGAGGCTGCGGCGGGCAGAGTGAAGCTCACACAGAGACGGAGTGTTATGTGTGATTAAAGACTTAATAGGTGAACCTGAATGACATTTCCAGCACGATAACCCCAACAGTGTTAAAAGGAAAGGTCAGAGCAGGAAATATTAACACGCAGAGCAGAAAGCAAGCACGAGTCAAGTACCAGCAGTGATTCTCCGAACGACTGAAATAACATCATCTCTTACTGTTAACACTTGAAATGATGATGGTGGTACAGAATGTAAACTGTACTTTAGTGTTTCATCAAACTTCATTTTTAAAATGAACCCAAACACTGACTGTCTTTAATAATGAGAATAAATATGAAACTGAATTTAAACTAAACTAAGAAGAAATCAGGTTTGAATTGAGGATTAAAATGTGAAATGATATGCACAGAGCTGTGTACTACGAGCTTGCAACAGAAAAACAGAAACTTTAAAAGATAGAAGAAGAAGTTTTAAAAACGGGGCTGGAATAATGAGACTTTTTTGATATAAGAATTAATCTCTGCCATCTATCTATTGGTGTAATTCAGAGGTTTTGATTAAGAGGACCTCTCCCTTGCTGTACAGAGTGACAAGAAAGACTAAAGAAAAGGTCAAAGGTCACTCTGTTCTGTGATACTGTCCCTTCTTATTCTTGATGGACGTCTGCTAGAAATTCTACCTCATGCACACGGAGGTCAAAGGTCAGGATCTGCTGCCTAACAGCCCCTCTGGAACAAAAGAGGATTTACTGTCAAGGACACTTCAGCAGGTCTGCTGCTTGTTGATTTCACCCAGCTGACTGGAATCTCAGGCTTTGGCTCAGTTATTTAAAAAAAACCTCATCATTTCCTTGATTAATCAGTTAAACTATCAGTTCACTGGTCTGTATTTCAGATGCAGCAGTTCTAATCTAAAAAGTTTTTTGGTAATCAATTAATATTTAGCTTGGTACAATAGCTTGGTGTGGAGTTTGAATTTTCAGTCCATGGTCAGAAACACCAGTATTGCAGCTGTTCTCATCATCACATATTCCTCTGTTACCACTAATGCAACATATATTATAAATGTTGATATTTTTGGGTGCATGTCCCAATCTTTAAGTTAAGGCTCAGGACTTTGTATTAGTTGTTGTTGGCCAAAAAACAATATATGATGACGTCATCTCAGGCTTTAGGAAATGTTTAAGGGCCGTGTTTGCATTTTTCTGATTGTGTTCACTGATGACACGCTGCAAGCTTGGTACCAGTATAAACAGAGGCAGCGAACACTGAACAATGACAGAAAATAACTGTAATTTAAAATACAGCATGGGTGGCTGGCCCTGGCAAACCAATGCATTCTGCTCAAACTGTACAAAAGTGCAGCAAAGTATCACATTTATTGAATTAAAACCCTGCTGAGAGGCTGATGGCGAACATAACGTTCACATCTAATTACACGGTTGTTCTGGTTCAGCCTTCACTTTCACGTCTCTTTTCATACAACCACAAGGTATTGTGTCAGAGTGCTGGACTTTTTTTTTTTTTTTAATCCAAGGAGAGTTTACAGGCTCAGCAGCTTCACATTTACACACATGGACACGTTCAGACCTGGACACAGCCCAGAGTAATCACACTTTTTTCCACTCACTGAGAACTTGAGAGTTTGAAGTTTATTACCCACTAAAGGGAAGGCATGAAGAAGTTCTTTAAAAAGGCATGAAAGAGCTGTCAGAAATAGTAAAATATCAAGTTGTATCATCTGTGCAGCGATCTGAAGGAAAATCTTCACAACTTCAATGATAAACTGCTCTCTGAATATTCTTCTTTTGCATATTTCATTTAAAATCTGACAGCTGGAGAAACAAGGAAGCCCAGAGATCTGCCTCACAGGCTTGATATCGGAGATGACTTATCAATCGGTGACGCAGGCACCACACACACAGAAACGTGGAGAGCCATCTTGCTGTGAAACTATTGGGTCAAATACGAACGCTGAGCATCCGAAACACAGCGACGACCTAGATTTGCTCCCACCAATAGCTGTCACTCCGGTAGAACAAAAAACAAATAACAAATCCCCAGAAGCTCCGGTGCTTTATAAAAGTGTCACTCGCTGCATGTGTGTTGTTTGTTTTATCTATCATAAAGCGCACGGCGCAGCGTCTGCGTGTGGCGGGGAAAGTGTCGCGTAGGCGCCTTTCACAGGAATCCGGGCTGGATAATAAGCCGGTTACAGGACTTCCTACTCGAGATGTGCTGCAGGTTTGACAGACACCAGAGGCTCTGGAGCTGTGTGTGTTTTCATGGTGCCGTTTTAAGCATTTAGGAAACATTCATAGCCTGATTGATTTGGGTTAAAAAGAATAAAACTGTATTTGTGATTTAAGGAAAACAGGAAACAGGCTGGTGTGATACGGCAGAGAGTAGAACGAATTTAAATGGATTTTAGGGTTGAGCTGGTGTAAAATGTTCACATCTGTTTGCTATTAAACCAAACATAAGACCTGATCAGTTTACAGGATTTTACCGATATCTGTCACACTTGACTCAGCCGCCGTATGAATGAGAGAGAGAAAGGTGTTTGAAAATGTTGTCATACTGCTGCAGGTTTAGTTTTCTTTGAGTCTGGTGGACTCGGTGGTGAAGTTGCAACATTTTTGCCTTTGGTTTGTTTTGCTTCCACAGTGTTTTATCAGGCGCACCAAGCATGTAAACAAATGTGCTTCATCTACTGGACAGAACAAGTGAGGGAAAGAGCTGATACTTTATAGAAGCAGACTGTTATGATTTGTTGGTGAAGTTTTTTAACTTTTATGTGGCATTGATCCGCTGCGATTTAATCAGTTTGCCACCATTCTGTCGCTAAAAACTTAGTTATTTTTGTGTTTTCTGTAATTGTCCGACCACATTTGGATAACAGCCTTTACTTCTTTATTATGCTACATCTGTCCATGAGACATTGTTCAAAGCTGTTACTAACGTCCATCAAATTTCTGCCCAAATTCAATCCAGGATGCTGTGTTTTGGTTGGTTTCCTTGATTTGGTTCAGACTGCGTTTTCTCCTACAGCGAACCAAACTCACGTTAAAAAAAAACACTTTTTCAAGTTTGCTCAACAAAACCCAGACCCAACCGCTCAGGTGTGAATGCCTCCTAACTCTGCCATGGCTCGTCTCATCACCTCAAACATACCTGAATATTGTACAAAACAAAGACAAAATCCTTTTGTGCTTCCCCCCTCATGGTGCTTCAGCTGAGCATCAAACTCCTCACAGTCTGTCAGACACCAGCGGCTGGTTGGTCCGTTTAGAAGCAAACATTAAATTATATCAATCATGCTGTCAAATTGCTCTGTGCCTGCGTCCTCTACTGAAAGTTTCTTTCTCTCTCTGTTGCCTGCAAATCATGAGTGAGGGGAGATAATCGATTGTGTTGTTCTCCTGTATGATGAGAAAATAACAAAAATGCTCTAATCAGAATTTTTTATTGTCAGGTAGGTTTTCACCTACAAGGAGTTTGCTGTGGTGTATTGGTGCAAAAGAACTAAATATAAATATATATTAAAAACATGAAGTATGTGTTGACAGATATATTTGACAGCCGTGAGTAAACCTCTGCAACCTGTCCAGGTAAAGCCTTTGTGGAAAACCAGTTGATAAAGTTTGATGTAGGCTGCTTTTTAATTTTCCAGAAGCCGTCGTACAGACGAATGCCAGTTGTCTTTGTTCTCCGGCTCCGTGGGTGGTTTGGTGGTTGAGTTTTGGTGCTTGGAGCAGTAAACCAGCGATGCTTTAAAAAGCTGCAGCCTGTATGTTAACACCAGTTCTTTTGCATCACTGGTGTACATGCCAGCCAGGTGCTATATGTGGATGCTGTTTGTAGTTTTACAAAAAAAAATCTGATTTATTGTGCCTAAAAAATAGTGCGACTCAAAGTTTGAGGCAGCGCGTGGGAGTTTTTCAACACATTGTGGCAGACGACTTGGCTGCTCGAGCTGGAATACACAATCTCATGTAATGCTGCTGTGTAAACTGTGTCTGTGCTGATGCCACCGGGGGAGATTTCCTCTGCTGCTGTATAAACTGATTTATATTCAAATGAATGGATTCAGGAGGAGCTCCAACTCGACGCATTGTTGCATTTCAACTGCAAGAGCTGCTGTGCTCTCTGCTCGTCTCCTGCACTGTGTCATGTGGTTAAAGGCCATGTGCTCAGGAGTTCCTCCCCCCTTCTCCCCCCTCCTCCCCTCATGAGGTGGCCTCTCCATGCTTAGTCTGCTCGTTCCCAGTCAGTGGGCACCAGTGGCCGGGTGGCGACCTTTCCGACCTCTTTAGCGCTGATTGGCGCAGCATGGCTCTTGGCTTGGCTGCACTCTCTCTTCTCTGCCCTCTGCTGTTGAACATGGCTGCCCAGTGGGGGGGCGGGGGAGGCTGCTGGTCACCACCAGCATGGGGGTCACCAGCTGCACTTGATGCACATCTATAGACATCTTAACATGCTTGTGTGCATGAAGTGCACTTGATTTTAAGGCATTTTTATGGTGGTTAATTGTCACTTTCGGTTAAAAGTTCATTGTTATTTTTAGGTTCCAATGCATTAAAAACAATACATTCTCCAGCCTCTGCATCCAGTGAGCAACAAAAGCCAACTTCGATGCAGTTGGATTGTTAACAGAATAATCAATATATCGATCTGTGTCTACATATTTCCTACATGAGGGGTATCAAGACCGCCTCATGGATCAGTTTGCAAGAGCACACCTGATACAATAAAACAGCAGATGGTGGAATGAGCCGAGTCAGGTGTGATGTTTCATTGAAACAAAAAGCTGCAGCCACACCAGCTGTTTCATGGATCAGATTTACACTCCTGCTGTAGGAAATGTGGATAAAGTTTAAGTGTAGTAACTACTAAGAGCTTTACACTCTTTATATATTGCTGTGTTTAGAGTGAAAAATCAACCACATTACTTAATAAGTAGTGTTGATTATCTGGGGGAACCCAAGCTGAGAAACACAGACTCAGATGTGGAATGATCAGGGAAGGTTTTCTAATAAAGTTGCAGATAATGTTGATGTGAGGAGAATCTATGTTGGTGAGGCAGAGCTGATGCAGTCATTGGGGTAAAGGAGATCGCTTCAGCTGCAGCGCTGCTGCTGCTTCTTAACCACACTCCCAACCAGAGTGAAGTGAAGAGCTGGGGTTGATGTACTGCAGCACTGATTAGTAGATGGGTTGCAGGTGTGCAGCTTGGAGCAGGTGAATCAGCTTGGCAGCAATCAGGAGCAGAGAGAGAGAGAGGGCCACACCCACAACACAGACAAAGAAACAGGAAAAAAACACACAACCTGTATCCCTGATCGCACACTTTCTCTTTCTACTTTTAGTACGTACTGCAGCCGAACTTTGACCTTCTTCTTTAAAGATATGCTGGGTCAGAAGAGCTGAAAAACAGCTGCACAATGTGACTGGATGCAGTAGTAATGCCACATACTCAATCTTTTCCTTGCTCGTGACAGCAAGTCTTGTGATGTTTTTGCGAGTGCATTAGCAGCAAACAGCAGGTCTGATCTCATGTATTGATCTGGTGCGACTGGTATTGATATGGCATATGCAAGAAAATCTGTTACTGAAAAAACAACAGCAGCAGCAGCAGCTTGGGGTTGGTTTTCAGTTGCTGATTCATGACAGAAAAAGCTCCATTTCCAGATGTTTGCTAATAATATTCATGCTATCAGAACAGAGCTTTTCTCTGCAACAAACAGAAAAGTCCAGTGCAGTGTGGTCTTTGAATCCTCTGACCTTCTCCCGCTCCGAGTGCCAGATTTCATTTTCTTTGAAGCACAATTAGCCTTTTGCTCCAAAGCAGTGTTTTCAGTAAACATGTGGCAGGGGATCTCCGCTCTGCAGACTCGCAGGACAAACTGTCAGATATCTGGATTTATATGTGTAACTGTGTGTGTAGGTCACTGGATGTGTCTGTGATGTGTGTTTTAGAGATGCGGTCCTGGGTGAGTCAGGCTTTACAGTGAGGTGAGGCTGGTGGAGAGGTCGGAGACTTGCAGCTCGTCAGGGAACAGAAAGCAAAAGAGCAAGTGGCTGCAGTTTTAGCATCACCTGTTTGCTGCTTTGTCCAAAAAACTCCAACAGTATCTGAAGAGTTTAACCTGAATAAAGTCCAAGGTACAGACTGAAGCCATAGTTTTTGCTATAGCAAGTAAGAACAACAAGATCTCCAACTTAAACAACAGAATTGTCTCAGTAAGACGGTGGTGGAGGACAGTCTAAAACAGGGGTGTCAAACTGATCCAGTAAAGGGCCGAGTGGCTGCAGGAGCACAGGTGATACTGATAATTAATCAACTGAGTGAAGACAGTTCAGCTGATTGAATGATTGGATTCAGGTGTGCTTCTGCCACTCTGCCCTTTCCTGGATCAGTTTGAAACCCCTGTTCTAGATGACAAAAAAACAAACTATAGTATGTCCAAAATTGGTCATAGTGTAGTTCACCCAAAAATGCCTAAAAATGCTGTTGGACCCGGGTAATAATATAGTATATCCAAAAATATGAAACAAGAAACATTATATTATAGTATGTCCAAAACTGGAAAACAAAATGGCATACTATATTATACTATTGATTTTTTTCAAAAAAATTATCATTCTGTAAAATGCTTACAAATGCTAAAATTGGCCCTGTTATACTCTGTGAAAACATAATACAGTATAATATATCCAAACATGGTAGAAAAACAAGAGCACAGGTGATCCTGATAATTAATCAGCTGAGTGAAGACAGTTCAGGTGATTTGAATGATTTGATTCAGGTGTGTTTCTTCTTGGTCGGAACAAAAAAAAAAGTCATTCGCTGGCTGTAAAAGCTCCTATACTGATGTTTTTAAGGGAGACCAGTCTGTAAGATACATCTATCATCAGCATCATTAGCATGTTCAGCAAACCAATGTGATTTAATCATGGATCATCTCGTTGTTTTGCACCAAACTCAATTCATAAACTAAACTGATTCTGCTGCAGTCTCCCAGCAGTGTATTAGGGTATGAAATGGCATGATGGGACGCTGCCAGAACCACAGATGTCCCTCCAAAAAAGGTTCAGCGGCACAGGCAGAGGTGTGCAGTAAGCAAAAATGATGGGATGCCAGCCACAAACTGCACCGGGACATTCATTATTAACACGCTCTGTGTTCTGTTGTGGCTTTGAACAGGAGAGTCTGCATTTGTCAAAATAAAAGTTAAACTACACAGCATTAGTCTGTGAGGAAGGCAGAGCTCAGACTGTGAAAACGGGGAAACGAGTGTCGTGCTGCTTTCTAAAAGGAACCTGTTTACTGCGGGCCGTGCTGCGCATGCACTGCAGTCTGTTTGTGCCCGTAATGAAATCAAGGAGTCACATGCAGGTGATGTATGGGTAATATATAGCCTGTCATGAGCCTAAGCACTGTGCAGGAGCAATGCCCACACACACACACACACACACACGGTCGTTTAGCCAGCAAACAAGATTTAATGTCTAAGTCTTGAATCTCTTGTCTGGCAAAGTGGAGACCTACATAAAAATGGAATTACAAAAAGAGAGAGAAAAGAAAGTGCTAGTATGGCAGTTTCTCTTGGCACACACACGCACACACACACACTTTCCCCCTGTCTCTGTCTGAGTAACAGCTGGGCTTCTTAGGTAAATTGAATCAGTGGCTCCCCGGTCGGCCGGGCTCTTGTGTGGCCCCTGGCATGGAAACTCGAGCTATCAGATTGATTTTTGCTCTCTCGCAGCCGGCCTTCCCTCTCGCTCAGCCCGGCGCTTCCAGGGATGGTTTGACTGGTCGACTGCGCCCAGCAGAGCGGAGAGCCCGGGAGGTCGCTCTAACTGGCTGCTGCCGGACCCACAGGAGCCTCCTCTCTCTGATTCATCTCTGTCACCAGTGGAGCATGTCTCTCCGCGGCGGTGACAGCGGCGGTTACACTGTATACGCCGGCGTCTCCTGGGAGTACAGCTTATGTAACCTCAGAGTCTTTCATCCTCACGGGTCTGCTTCAGGGACTCGTAGAAAACGGGCTCACTCCGGCTCCTCTTAATCGCTTCTACTTGGCGAGGCAGCCTTGGGACGGCACACACACACACCTCCACACGTGTGTCTCCTTGAGCTATTTTCTGCCTGACTCCAGGTCCTGCCCTCAAACCTGTCCTCCATCCAAGCCTTCAGACTCAGAAGGCCATTAAAGAGATATTTCAACAGAATCCAGCCTGTGGTTCCCCGGGCTGTTTGTCAGACGGCAGGGAAGCAGGTCAGACAGGCAGGCAGACTGCATCACTGTGATTAGCCTGCTCGCCGCTTACTCACGGGTGACTGATGTTACACCAGCAGAGAGCCAATCAGGTTCACCCCGTGTCCTAAATAGTGTTTTGAACAAGTCCTGAGACTTAAATAACGTATCAGAGGAGAGAGGAGCAGCGTCCCTGCCCTCTGCTGACCCTCTCTAACAATAACTCAGTCTTTACTTTGATGGATGCTTGTTTTTGTTTTCTGGATAGATAAACTAAAATTGATGTAACATGTAGTCGACTGATTGATTAGTGGATCCACAGAATTGTCAATTAGCAACAAATATGATGAATAACATGAATAATTTCAGTCAATTATTACGCAAAAATGCCCAAAATAAATTAGTTTCACTCTCAAATGTGAATATGTGCAAGTTTTCACAAATCATTTCTGAACATAAACGGATCGTCTTTGGATTTCAATAAATTAATACTTGAAAAAAATATTTCTTTTTTATTATATTTATTCTGGTTTATGTTGATTTGTAACTATTGTTATTTTAATGATGCTTCTTTAAAAAAATATAATTATAAAATTGTAAGGAAAATAATAATAATTATTATTATCATTTCCATCATTAAACTAAAAATAATATTAATGCAAAAAAATTCTAAAACAAATAAATAAAATATATTGCTAATAAAGCTCTATTAAAAGTCAGACTTAAACAATAAAAGACAATAAAAAAATTATAAATAAAATAAAGAATTTGACGGTGTTGGACTGTAATTTCTACAAATATTTTTTAAGTGTATATAAAATGTCACACATTATAATAGTAAAACATGGAGGGTAATTGCTCTTGACATATGGCTTAAATTAATAAAAGTGGCCAAGAATATTAAACAGAATTACTGTTTGCTGAGTGCATTTCCAATGCAGATAACTGACATGAGGAAACAGGTGAACAGCTTCTGAAAATGTGATATTTCTCCTTAACTTCGACCTCGTCCTCAGCTTCACTCTGCTCTGTGACACACAAGTTAAAACCTGAGATTTCAGTGTACAAACAGTCGCTGCACACAATAAATCACCCATGATAGATTACCGTTTAAACCCTTTTAATCCAGGTGTAGAGCCGGTATGGATATGGAGATTAGTGTGTGTGTGTGCAGCACGTGTGTGTCCTGATGCGGCAGATTAATGCATGTATTGTATTAAATGAAAGCTGCAGCATATAAACTCTCCTCTGCAGCCGCTGTGGTGGAGGCAGAGAGGGGAACCGCCCTGCCAGAGTGCTTGTACGAGTGAGTGTGTAGGTAGTAGGAGTGTGTGTGTGTGTGTGGGAGGGAGTTTATGAGTGAGTATGACAGTGCAGGTTATATGATTGAATGCCTGCGCACACACACACACACACACACACGCTGACAGGCCGCAGGCTGTTAGGTACTCATTGTTTTGAAGTGAGTGCTTCTGTTTCTCCTCCCATGCATTTAAAAGAGCTGGACTGGCAGCAGGGAGTTTCCACTGATGTTCCTCTCGTTTCCTCCATGTGAAGCTGAAGTGAGCGGCGACAAACGAGAACGTAAATGAGTCCATTAGGCCAGAAAACACTCACAGACCTCCAGCCTGGCTCTGTGATCTGTGTGTGCTTCTCTCTGTCTCGTCGGGGTAAAAAGATTTCTTTTTAGGGTTTGTTATTGACACTAATGAGGGCTTGCTGGGTAATATTTTTTTGGCACTTGTTGGTAGAATTTTCTGACTTGAAAAATATGAAATGTGCACTTCACTACATGTATGCTGCAGTTAATATCAAGTAGGGTTGTTCTAATATCAATTCTAAATAAAATTTAATTAAAATGAGCCTTCGATTTCAAATGAAGGCAATCAAAAGCAGAATCTGTGAAATTGAAAATTTGACTAATTAGCCTCAGTTTGGTACATACCAGAAAAAATATGGCACTCAATCGATGTCACACTTGACAGCATGCGGCTTTACTTTTAAAGAAGAATTTGAAAATGTTAATGAAAGTTTTCAGGGGATAAAATGAATGACCTGTTAATCTTTATGATTTAAGACTCATTAATGTAGAAGTAACAAAGCTCTCAGTGGTGGAAATCAGAAAAGATGTACAAAGGGTAAATTTGCGTCTCGGTGCTCGGGTTCTATTTACACATATTTAAATGAGGTAATATGAACATTTGACGCAAAATGCAACTTTTTATGCAAATGAGCCTCATTGCAACTAAAAAAGTCCAATTCAAAAACAGCAGCGCTAACAGCCACACACAGTTAGAGTGAAATCAGTGAACTGGTGGAAAATGAAGTGCAGTTATATAGCAGAACACAGATTCTTCTACATTTTTAATATCGGGTCCTGACCGATCGCCTGGTCGGACTCTGGAGATTTAAATAATCAATGGAGACCTGCTGTCGTGCCTCGTGTGTGAATACTCTCTGCTTCTCTCTTATCTCTAAATGAAGCGAGTCTGATTTATTAACACAAAAACAGCACGAGCCCAGCCCAGCAGAACTTCCATATTCAGGACTTCACCCTCACAAACGACACTCTAACCTGTAGCACATTTATACTCTGACACTTGGATGATTGTGTGTGAAAAGGAGCTCAGCGTTGTGATATAATTAGTGCTATAGTTCCTAAAGACTGGGCAGATAGCAGCTACAAGTGGTGCTCAATCCTCAATGTTTCTTCTATAAGCTTACATTCATTTAATCACATCAGAATCAGACCCAGGTTTCACATTCCTGGGCTTCTTTCACCTCGTGCAGAAAGTTTCAAGTTGAGCGAGAACAGACACCTCGATGAGTCAACGCATCTGATTGTCTTTCAGAAAAGAGAACGTAAAAGATAAGATAAGATTTCCTTTTTTTAGTCCCACAACGAGGACATTTTCTTTGTTACAGCAGCAAAACAGAGAGGAGCTTCAATAGAAATACAAATAAATAATTAGTAAACACGCAGTATAAACTAGAAATATAAAAAAAAGGTATTATTAGCAGTTAAACAAGTAAAAAACATTAAAAAGTATAAATGTGTTAACAAGTTAAACAAGTAGAATTATAGAGTATTAACAATTTAGAGTGTAAGGAGAAAAAAGCAGCAAGTTGTTTGTCTGTCAAAGTTTCTGTTTCTTCTGCAGCAACATGCAACATAAATGAACATTTTGATTCAGTTTGTAACCTCCAGTCTGCTCCCTTTTATCCCCCTCCACCACACAAAGCTGAGCTCATGACCCGGAGCAGATCTGTAGAGGAGGACAGGGTTCAGACTGGAGGAGGGAAGGTAAACAGGAAGTGACCACTCACAACTTTAACCCCCCACTTCCATATAAGTCACGTCCTGCGACTGTCAGAGCGCTCAGGTTACATGTGTGTGAACCGGAGAGGTGTGTGTGTCGGCGCAGAGAGAGAGATGTGTGACATGTTTTATTAGCCTGTGATATGTTGATATGTAGGTCAAAGCTCTGTTTATACTGTACGTCTGTATTTATGTGTGTGGGAGTCAGTTCCTCACAGCGCCGTGTTAGCGTGTGACCCAGTTGTTGTCAGAGAGAGTTAAATCCTGCTGATCCTACATTTGTCACACACACCGTGGCTGCAGTGTGTGTGTGTGTGTGCTTAGCCAGGCAGGTAGTAATAAGTCAGTGTGGCAGGTAAATGTCAAAGATGCATCCAGTCTGCAGATTTGTTTTTACCGACTTTCAGGCTCATTGAGACTTGGAGAAGCTGCAAATCAAACTCTGCACAAAAGCATGCTTTTATTTTGTCAGGTCAAAGTGCAGGTCACAGGCAAAGAAATGCCCTGAAACATATTGTTTATTATCAATTAAGCCTTCATAGGATTTAGTTTTACCATTTTAATGTCCAGATTTATTCCCATAAATTAAAAGTTTAACTTAAAGATGAGAAAAAAACATTTTATATCTTTATAAACTAATTTATTTAGCTGCTTCTTGCTGAAGATGGAGTCATGATTTGGCATCACTTATAACATTTATATTTCATCAAATAATATTAACATTATTACCCCACTTGTTGGGTTCGTTAGGAGCGTTAGGAGCGGACACTTAAGATGTAAAGTTATTGATTTAAGGGACATTTAAAATATGATTTGGTCATTGAAAAATGCGGTTAACAATCTAAAGTGGCTCTTATAATACGCACAATATTTATTTCATACCAAGTTTTACCTCATGGATTTAATTGGGCTCAAGTTTGTGTGTCAAGTTGACGAGTAAACACACAAAGTTTAAATCCTGACATTTACTTTCAGATCCAGGTTGTGTCATTATATCCTGTAGTTGTGAGATGATCTGTGAGGGAGCAGTGCAGTGTGCAAAATACCCGCTTCACTAAACACAAATAGGTTTCATTGAGTTGAACGTTAAGTTCCTGTTTTCGCCTTGTGCCTGTAAAGACGATAGTGTTAGTATGCTGGAGCAGAAAGCTTCAGATTTAAACGCTTTGTTTAGCAGATTGTCTGTGGGTTGGATAACTGCTGATACGTATCTGAGAGGCAGCGCTGCTCTGGAAACACGTCGCACACAGAACATGCACAAGTTTCAGTCTGACTCGCTTTTATGTTGAATAGAAACTGAAAAAATCCAGGTAAAAAGAAACTGATTGTTTGTTCTGTAGTTCTACTTTAGTCGGCATGAAAGAGGCAGATCTGTAAAGTTTGCTTTACTATAGTGCACCTATCAGAAGCTGATCTTTATGTTTTGGGATATTTTTAACATCTTCTGTTTACTTTTTTCATCTTTAAGTGGCTGATTATGATTCATTGCACTTCCACACTTCTATACAGTACTTCATCTGAGGCTGTCTGCATTTAGATCAAAGCTGCATCTAGATGATCTTTCAATGTTTCTAATAAAAGGACAAGAGGAAATTATTTTGTGTCAGTGGGGCCAGAAAAAGCCCTCACACACAGCTGTTTAGAAGATTCTTTCTATAGGTTTAAAGGAATATTTCACCCACAAAATGACAATTTGTATCTCAATAACCTTATAATTTTCTTGCATGTCTTCACAAGAAAATTACTGATGGATTAAAGTAAATAGAGGCCGCATTTAGCAACAACAAAACTAGATCAAATTAATCACAAAATAATATAAATTATATCATTAATCACTTATGCAGTTTAATCCAAGTCCTCATTTATGCATTTTTGATAAAATCTTATAATCTAGAACACAGGCTTTCATTTTGTCTTTTTATAATAATAATAATAATAATAATAACGTAAAGCTAACCTGGGTTTTACATGCAAGAGTGCAAAAAAAATGTAAACCTAGCAATATAAATATATATAAAAATATAATTAATATCTATATATTTATACATGAATAGATGTGAATAATAAAAGTATATATATATATATAAAAATAATAAAGTCAGCACATATATGGTACAAGCATAAAAACAAATCTAATATTAATATAAAAAGAATATTAATCAAAAGATTTTCTTTGATTCTTTGTTCACTGTGGAGGCATGCATGAAAACCAAAGTTTTCTGTAAGATTTGATGATAAAACATGTTGTAACTGACTCACAGTGATCACCTGGAGGGTGAAGTATTCCTGTGATTCTCGTCTTTCTACAGAGAAATACTCCACAAAGCTCCTGTTCAGCTTGAAACCTAATGAGAGAGGAGGATATTTGTGTAACAGTCTGACCTGCGGGAGCTTTAATCCTCAGACTTCAGTGTTTGTCTGCCGCTGATGAACTCCAGTGAAGATGTTCATGCAGAGGTGCAGCACAATCAGTTGGTTTCTGCAGCAGCTATAACAGGACTGAGATCAGAGCTAAGAAGGTTATGTAATACCCGGTGCACCGCCACCCCCCGTCGAGCATGACTCATTACACACACACACACACACACACACACAGACTCACACACACACTCACAGCATGCAATGTTCGTCATTAACCTGATGCATATCATCACTCAAATGGACTGAAATTAGTTATTCTGTAGGATAAAAATCTTTATGACTATTGTTTCATGTATGTAGTAAAAGCACTCAGGAGCATTTTTATAATGTAACTAAGTACATTTACTCAAGTATTGTACTTAAGTACAATTTTAAAGTACTTGTACTCGAGTATTTCCATTTTATGTTACTTTTTGCTGCTACTCCGCTACATTTTGAGGCGACTTTTGTACTTTTTAATCATTTTGGCCGACAGCATTAGTTACTTTTCAGGTCGAGATTTAATATAAAAAACATCATATTGATTTTTATGACAAAGATTTTTTAAAATCAAACATCATAACTGTAAATTTAGCCTTATCTTGAGTAAATTTAACGCTGCTTACATAAATGCATCAATACAAATAAAGTAATATATATTTTGAAAAGCACACTGTTGCCCATAAAGTTGGAATAATTATGTCTTCAGACAAAATCCTGTTTATTCATATTTAAATGCATCAAAAATCACTTTTGACCAGATGCAATGATCACATTACATTACATATAAACTTTATATTTGAAATAAAAAATATTTTATTTATGAGCAACAGTGAATAGAAAAATCTGAGCGGGTCCATTCTGCATAACGAGTACTTTTGATACTTTTGTACTTTTACTTCAGTAAGTTTGAATTACTTTTACTTGTAGTCATTTCATAATGTGGTATTAGTACTTTTACTTAATTAAAGGACCTGAATACTTTTTCCACTGCTCAGGAGAAGCACACATTAACACTTCACTCACACTCTTCTCACACACACACACTCTCACACACTCCGGCCGTGATGTCAGGGTTTCTCAGGTGTGCTGTCGTCTTGTGACTCACAGCCTCCTGAGCTGCACTTGCCGTAAACGGGAGCTTTGGGGAAATGACATCAGCCGCGCTGCTGCAGCACCTGTCACCTCCAAGTCACCGAATAACGTCTGAGGATGATGTCAGAGTCACTTCGGGCCTGTTTTCTGCCTTTCAGAGCAGAAACTCTGCCAGAGCACATTTCCATAAGCGATATTTACTTTTTTTCCTGGAAACATTAAAATGCACTTTGACAAAATGATTTCTGGCACAAAAATAATGTTAGAGAGAATGAAACAAGGTCCCTTTAAGATGATTCTTAACTCTCTCTGTGCCTCTTGTATCTTTAATGTAGACATGAAAGTTTGATTATGTTTGAGTGGATGTTTTAGGAGCTCCTGCTTTTTCAAATACTACATGGTTTGGATGGTGCAGCTGACTGATAACAGGTTCACTCAGGCATTACGAGCGTCCTGTTATTGGATATGATTTATCACAGACGGTGTTTCTTCTCAGATGATGTCCAGGAGCTGTAAATTCAGCTAAATGGGATTAGTTTAGCTTGGAGGCTCGTGGGGAGTGTCAGTGATGTACCGCTCTGAAACAAAGGTACCGTTAACTTTGATGAAGATTCTTGAGATTTGTTTTATAAAAGACGGTTTAAACAGTAAATAAATGTACGTAAATGTCGGAAGTGAAGTAGTTACGAGGGTGACGTTACGTTTTCATGTAAAAACCCAGTTTTCCTGGGTAAAAGTCAGCAGTTTCTTTCAAAACATTTAGTACATGACGTTATACAAGTACATTATCGTTGTCTTAGCTATCATTATTGTGGCAAAAATAGCCCTGTATTTGATATAAAAACAATACTTAATCTAGAAAAGCACCCTCCGCCAAGGCAACCAAAATCACCTGTTCCTTGTCTCAATACACACGTTGTCCAAAAATTTCATCCAAATCTGTGCAGTATTTTCTGAGTTATTTTGTACACAGACAGACAGACAAACGCTGGCGGAGGTAATAAGACTTTTAGAGCTGAAATATGGAGAAATTATCCGTCCTGAAGTTTTAAAAAGTTGAGGACACTTGAACAAAGTTGCTTCAAGTGTATTTGAACACTAAATAACCAGAAGCACTTCTCAACCTCTGTTCGTGACACTGAAATGTGAATTCCAGGTAGTTTTTTGTTTTCCCGTCCTGAGTGAAATGAAACGTCTAAAATCAATCGCTCGCGCTGCAGTGTGCTAAAAGGTCTACCGTGTAACAGAGGATCCTTGATCTCAGTGGGACTAACCTAGATTCATGACGATTCTCTTACACGGCGCAGGGCGTCAGTCTCTCAAATTAACCCTTCTGGTAACCTGCCAAGGCCGGTGACGGTAAATAATAGATGAAATGCTGAGAATATATGGCTGTTTTTCACCTCAACTCTCATCTCAGAAACTCTGTTAAACACTCATTCAACACGGAAAAATAAAAGGGAAATAAAAAAGTGTTCATTTTCAGCTTGAACACTTTTTATTTCGGCTTTAATTTTTCCTTTTATAGTGCCGTCACACCTGTTCCAACCACCAATCATGCTGCTTTGTGCACGGAGGCCGGTTATTTGTTCCAGAGCTGCAATTTAAAGCATTTCTTCCCAGTGGAAGTTGGAGCTGTGGTGCAGAATGGTGAGGCCCTTCAGATTTCTCTATAGTTCCTGCTATTCTGTGCTTGAAGGGCCAACCCTGCAGAAAGAGAGAGAGAGAGAGAGAGAGAGAGAGGGAGGGGTCTGATGGGGTCTGATTGAGCACCTGGGCCGAGCAGGAAGCAGCTGGAGAGTCCTGATTACTCTGTGGACACACACACACACACACAATTCCTGAAACACACCAGGCTTCAGTGACTTTGCGGGTGAATTATAAAGATTCACTTGCAGTTATTAATCACACACACACACAGACATATACACACATAT
>CAFUXE010002079.1:3140-29080 GCA_903364295.1 Serranus cabrilla | reverse complement strand
GAATGTTGCTTTAACTCTCTGAGCCTCAAGCAGTTTCAAGGCGTCATTTGATCCTGAACTCAAAAATCCTCAGAAGCTGGAAGGAGTGAACGCTTAGCTGCTCCTTCAAAATAATATTCTGAAGATTAGTTAATAAAGGCATCTTTTAGTGAATGTGTAAGTTTATAAGATTAAAGACTTAAAAATACAATTTTGTGGAGCAGAAATATTGTCCTGCCATCCATCATATCTTACAACCCTCTTATACCCCTTTTCCACCAAGGCCATGCTGGAGCCGGCTCCTAATCTTGAACCAGTATTTGGTGTTTGACAGACAAAGAACTGTTTCTCTGCTAGGAAAACTGTTTGCTGGTCTCGAACCATGATCCGTTTACGTCAGAGGCTGGGGGCGGGGTTATCATGTCCAACAAGATCAACTAAAACCTGCATCTTTCTTCTCTTTGATTGTTTTTCTTCCACTTCAAGTATAAGTTCTAGTTTTTGCTTTCTCAGGCGAAGAAAGTATACGTCCCTTTCTGACTCTTTGTTCTGTCATCTGCAGGAAAACGGCCCCACGAGTGCAACATCTGCAAGAAGGCCTTCAAACACAAGCACCACCTGATCGAGCACTCGAGGCTGCACTCCGGTGAGAAACCGTACCAGTGCGATAAGTGCGGGAAGCGGTTCTCTCACTCCGGCTCGTACTCCCAGCACATGAACCACCGCTACTCCTACTGCAAGAAGGACGGGCCGGCGTTCGGCTCCGCGTTGGGGTCAAGCAGGGCCCAGTCGGACAGTCGGACCACGGAGAGCGAGGAGGAGGAGGACGACGAGGCCATGTGCATGGACGACATCCGCGTGGTGCAGGTGGACGACGGCGAGTGCGAGATCTACGAGGGGAACTTCGAGGACGACGACGAGGACGAGGAGGAAGAGGAGATGGAGGAGAAGAGCATGGACGCAGACAAGGTGGACATCGTTTATGATGTGATGGAAGTGGAGGTGAGGGAGGAGGACGGCGAGGTCGAGAAAACACCTGAAGGAAAGCAGGAAGCTGCAAGTGCGGATACGGAAGAAAAGGCAGACTGTGAAGCAAACACGGACAAAGGCATCAGGGAGGGGTCAGAGAGCGCCGAGCCCACAGAAGAAGCGGTGACAGACGCCAAATAAACGATGGAAAATCTCTTTCGGGACAGCTCAAATGCCTCGGTTACTAAAGTCAAGTTAATTAAGACAAAACCGCAGAGGAGGCGAGAAAGTGGCGGCGGTTGCCTGATCTTAACGGTCCACTACTGTGTACAAAAACCCAGGTGTGCCTGAACTTGAAAAAAGAAAAATCAAAACAAAACAGTGACTTTTTTTTTTCTTGTGGAAATGAAATATCAGTGTTAAAAATTGTTTATAGAAGTACAGATTTTAAAGCAGACTCACCCATCGACTTGTTAGACTTGTTACTGAGACATCCCAGGTTGTTTTATCCTTTGTTTTCATTTGGTCAGTGTTACTAATCTCGTTCTTGTTTGAAAACATTTTAACCTGTAAAGATGAGACAGATTTCTATACCTTTTTATTGCCAATGAATTTTCCTAAATCAGTATTTTATTGAGTTCTACGAACAAAAACCTCTGCACTACAGTATTCCTGGTTTACCTACGGATACATGCCTCATGCATCGTATGCCCTTCAGTGTTATATACGTACACTAGCTAGCAAGATGTTGTTTGTGTTAGTCTTAGTCTCTGCTAGCTAGCATTACTTTTGTTTTCAGTTTGACTGTTAGCCTTAAGGAAAACAAAGTATTCTTGGGGAGGGTTGTGGGCGGGATGGGGAGTCCGGGGATGAGAAGGTGGCTTCAGTTCGCCATAACCAAATTTGTCCTATCAGGGAAGGTGGAGTCACAACCTTAAAGCCAGCATCCGGCGCCCGTGTTTCGCAACCCGGCGCAGCCCGTCGGCGCCGCTGCGGTTCCAGAAACACCGGCGCCCGTTCTTACCGAGCTTCTCCTTATTTTGACTTTCGTTCTGAGTCGGTGTTTCAGTGTTATTAGCTTATATATGAAGTCATACTGTACGTGAAGGAACAGGCTCTCCCTGCTCCGCCCCGATGCCTCCAGCCTTATGCAAGACCTGTGTGCTGTTAAAAGTGCCATTGAACAGTGTTATCGTTTCTTTTTCACACATGTAGCCAGTATTATGTCCCGTATTATGTTACCTACACAAGACCCATGTTGACTAATGTTTGTCGGCTTGCACAGAACAGCTCGTTTGTCAAATTACTCAAAGACACTAAAGTTTATCAGGATATTTTGAAGACCTGTGGGAAGTATTTAAACCACGCGTGAAAGCTGGGAAACACTTCAACTATTTTCCTTATTCTGGAACAATTTGAGCAATCAATGAACTGTTAATGTCAGAAAATATAGTAAAGACCTGATATAATTTCCTAGAGGCAAAAACAGCACCTTTAAATATCTGAAACTCAAATTTATTCAGTTTATAATTGTAAAAAAAGAAAAGTGGGAAAATGTGCTGCTTGTTTTTGCAGATCAAACTAATCAACAACAGTATAACTTTATGAAATATGTTCCCTGATCCCTACAGGTGCATATTTTGACTTTTTAAGGGCTTAAATATTAACTGTAGAGGAATAATTTTCAGAGTTGCTCAACAGTGTCAAATCTTTAAAGTGTAGCTCGAAAGTGTTCACAAAAAGAGGATTTAAGCAGAGAAAATACAGTCCAGACGGAGCTAACCTGTGGATAAAAATGCCTTGTAAACGTGAGAAAATCGATTTCTCGCTGATGTTCATGTTTTGTTTAAAATGCGAGTTATTATGTTGGATTTGACGCCACAAGTCAAGAGTTTTAAAAATGTTTACATAAGTGCTTAAAGACGGAAAACATTCAGTTTCTGCAGATTTAAATATTCAAAGCTAAATAAATAAATGCTGGGGAAGTTATCCAGAAATTAGAAATATAAATTCAGTTATAATACAAATTCAGTTAAAATGTTGAGTTAAATGATAAATTTAGCCAAACTTGTGCACTTGTTTTGAGATAAAAGAGAATTTAAAAGCTGTCCGGCACTTCAGGTAACAAACGTTAGTGAATGTGGTCAAAGTGTTTCAGTTGGTTTTACCGAACAGTGTTTATTATAGTCTCTTTATGTCCATGTGTGTCCTCTGTATGTTTTTTCAACAATGGCAGTATTAGAACCCTTTTCACAGATTAAAAAAAATGTACCTGTTTAGTTTTTAGAAGACTTTTTTATATTTATGTGTCTTATTTTTATATTTTCTTTTAATGGTTATTTATTACACATTGTAGTGTACATTACTGTAGTTTGAATTGATACAATAATATATTTTAGTATGAAAAATAATCTCAAGACAAACAAAAAAAAAAGCCCAACATGTGGTTCTGGGAGCTGAAGTTTGTTTTAACAAAAACACATAAAAAGATAAAACATGTATTCTGTAAACATGACTTCTGTTTTAAGCTAAAAAAGAAAAAAAAGACAGGAATGAAGTGAGAAATAGAAACTGTTACATGTGCATCCGCTCTGCGTCGTTATGAAGCTACTGAATTCTAAAACTCTGTGATTTTAAAAGCATGAGTCGTCGCCGTTTTAATGAAGGATCTTGTTATGAAGCCTCCCTTTTTCTTTCCACGCCAAACTTAGGTCGTCCCGCCACCGTTTTCTGTTCTGTGCCAACTCTCCATCGTACTGTCGAAGGCTGCATATCGTTCGTTCTGTCCTCACCCTTTGTAAATCCACTGTCTTTTTGTATTGTTTTTATTTTAGTTTTTTGCTCCATTTTTATGACTCCCCATCACAATAAAATATAAGACAGCATCTGTGAGTTCCTTTGTTTTACTTCCGACTGTTTTTATAGTTTCAGTTTGAACAATAACCTCTTAAAACCTGAATCCTGGGCAGGTTTAGGACTAGAGGAAAGGTCAGGAATAGGCTGAAAAAGTTTGAGCCAAAGCTTAGAGCTGTAAGGCCAAAATACATGTATGAGGCTTTATTTTGAAAGGGAACTTTGCTAAAACACAACCGAAACTACACCAGTTCAAAAAACAGAAGCTTCTTTTCTGTCCAACCCCCCAAACCTGCTGATGGGGGTTTAAAGGGTTAATTATATGGTCTTTGCACAATCTTTAATTAAAAATATAGCAAAATGATCCCTTTCTGTTGTTTAGGATTTATTCAATGTCAGTTTTTTTTGGAATCAGAACTAAACTTACAGTCTGCAGGAGTAAAAAAAAAACATTTGCCATGTTTTGGGAATAAAATCTAGATCTTAAATCATTTATAGCCTTTGAAAACCTCACAAAATGTCTGATTGAACCCAAAATCTCTACTTTAGTAATACTGACACATTTATATACTTATATATATATTATATTCACCTGTAGAGCAAAATGTATAATACTTTAAAAAAACAAATGATCCATAAAAACCCTGATTAGATGTCTTCTTATATATTTAAGATAAGAACTTTAGCACCTAACATTTTGAGATGACCAAAAACTGAAGAAGAGATTTCACACTGAATGCAAAATGAAGATTTTCCACCGGGTGGCACTAGAAGACCAGCCGACACACACTTAGAAACAGGAGAAATGACTGAAGACTGCAGACAACATTCCTGCACCGACTTCTGCTCTGTTCATTGATAAAATAACTACGACATGAGCCATTACTAATGTTTCCTCTGGACAGAGCTCCAAACTCTCAGAAACATAAACTCATGAAATGAAAATATTTCATGAATAAATAATATAATAAAAGCTGCAAATCATAATAATGTGCATCTGGAAGAAAAATGACATGATAGTAAATTAAAGGGTTACAAAGCAATCAGGGTTTTTTTTTTTTCTTAAGAGCTAGATTAGCTGGAAAAGAAAAGGTTTAACAGAGATTTTAGTGTGAATTCCCTCTGGTGACTGGAAAGATCGGAAGCAGCTTTTTAATGGGAGAAAACTCTCCTTATGTCCAGGTAATGAAAATGTAAAGCACCTTCACCCAAAGCAAAGTGCTGCACAACAGCAACACAGAGTAGTTTCAGTGTAAATGGACTTAATATAGTTCTAATGAATATTCATGATGCACCTGATGGTGTTTTGTTTGCAGTGAATCAACTGTGTTCATTATGCAAGAACACAGAACCCAACAGGTGATTTAACATAGAGACGTTATACACAGAGGGACAGGCCTTACACTGAACAGATGATGAAGTTAAGTAACAAATCATGGGTGTTAAAGTCCAAGTCGAGTTGTGATTCCTTCTTGATGTCACAATGGAAGAATTTGTTCCAAAGAATCAATATAATTAAAGTTTAAAGTACTGATTTAAAGGTTTTTTAACATCCAATGTTGCTCCACTTTCTCCTCATTTATTAAGGTAAAAAAAACATGAACAGGTTTCAGCTATAGTGCTGATTTGTTTTTATGAAAGTCATTCTGAGAGAGACAGACTTTCATCAACTCTTCTGTGTACAATTAAAGTCCTCCCTACAGGTGTTCTCACTGATGTCTCCTGATTAGAGTTCTTCTCAGGACTCTTTGTCTTTCTAAGCTGTGTTTGACTCACAAACTCCTGACTGTGCTGCACCTACTGGGGTAAGAAAAGTCACTCTTCATAGAGTTGAGACGTGCAGAAAGAAAGGCTTTAGAAAGGCATGCAGGGAGATTTATGCTCTGAAATGCAGGTTCCATATTAACTTAAGAAGCCTGTTTCAAAATGCCAAAAGTGATATCAGAATTAGAATTTTAGAAACACGAACACACAGGTTTCCTGAATTCAAACGTCTGTTTCAGTTCAGGCTCAAGTCAGATGGTCAAAGGTGTCTTGAAGCACTTTTATGGGATAAATCTGTTTCAACATATTCAGCTCATCTACAAACCGAACGAGTCATCGTCCTCCGGAGCACAAACTGAGCTGCAATAACTGGCAGTAATTAAAGCTCAGTTCACGCCGCTGCAGTTTGTGATGCTGCACACGTGGAGATTTCTGTCAGAATGAGTTGATGCTCAGAAGCAAATCACACCTGTCAATCAATGCACAGCCTAACCCTAACCCTGCTGACGGAGCTGTGGGGCTGTGATGAGTGGACAGGAAAGACAAGGCCACTTTAAAGAGTGCTGACATGAATTTATTGAATTAATGTATTATATTTATAATGCAGGTGGCGAGAAACAAACCTCCAAGTTCATTATGAGATCTTTAAAGAGAGACTTCGTATTATTCTTTCATGTCAGGGTGGAAACAGCTGATCAGTCATGTGAGTTCAATGCTCATCAGAACTTATTCGGAAGTAGAGAATTACATATTAAAAGAATGTACATTTAAAAGTTTTTTCAAATTTTGGTTTTTCTCGTGCAAATCTTCAAAATGCAAAGACAAATATGTCAACGGAAACATGAGTTTCTTTTCATGCAAGAAAAAGTGTGAAATGACACGTTGACACCCAGCTAGCTTCTTTACCAGCTCGGCTATCTGGAGTTTGAGCCGCTCTCAGAACAATATTTGCTTAGTTTAAAGTAAGTTTCCATGAGAGGGAGCTTGTCCGTGTTTTCAGAGGTAGAATGTAGAGAACTGGTGAAGGGAGAGACTACGTGTGATATACTGTAACAGTAGGGGGGACTGTCTTCATCATTCCTGCTGTGAAGCTTCATTTGCTGCTGGAAAAACTCAGTCCAATAAACTGGAAAGGCTAAATTTCACCCCTGAGTGAGAGACTTAACAGGTGTATTGACTGGGTGGACATTAGAGGGGAAAAGCCAAACGTCCACCTCTTGTTTTCCACGTGTGTGTGCGTGTCCTACACCTTTTCTTTATGCTTTTATCACGACCATTCACTCGTCAAAAGTGCATTTTTTCTGTCTCGGCACAGATGAACCCTTCAGTTTTTATATGTGTGCAGTTTTATTCGAAGACCCCAGCAGAGTTATAGATTTTCCACCTGCATTAGTGTGTGTGTGAGAGATGGCAGAGGCCTGCTGAGGTTTGTCCCAGTGATTTGTTTGTCCTGCTGAATGAGTTTGCTGCCTGTCATTAAAGCAGCCGAGCAGGGAGAAACAGTCTGTCAGGAGCCCCTCCGAGGCCGCGCTGAGTTCAGCTCTCTGCAGCAGAGAGCTCCACGCAGACGCCGACAGGCAGACACCCGCTCTGCATCTGACTCCCGGTGTCTAATCGATGCTCTTATGCAAAGCAACTCGCTGGAGGAGAACAGTGAAACAAAGATCTTAAATAAATCTCCAAGCAAGCAAGCAATAGTGCAGGGATAGCACAAAAACAAAACAATGTATTATCCCTGTATGCCACACAAGCACCGCAGGCTCAGCGGCAGCTTCTGACTCCCTATTACAGCTGCTGCAAAATGTATTTCTCAGCAAGATTACCATTATAATATAACTGGGTGGAAGAAGTTGTTTATATAGTCCATAAATCATTTCATAACCTGACTGAAGCTGCTACACCTGGATCCTTCATTCCAAGGATGGACGTAGAGTCAGAGAGAGATGAGATGTAACTGA
Organism: Serranus cabrilla; assembly: GCA_903364295.1. Taxonomy (NCBI): domain Eukaryota; kingdom Metazoa; phylum Chordata; class Actinopteri; order Perciformes; family Serranidae; genus Serranus; species Serranus cabrilla. The sequence continues at coordinate 21,557 of CAFUXE010002079.1, read as the reverse complement.
AACCATCTTTGCAAAAACCTTCTGAAATAATAAATGCACCTTGTGTGCCATGCAGGAAAACACTCAGTCTGCTGCAGTCCAGCCAAAAAGCAGAGTGAGACCAGCTCTTTAACTGCAAAAATCTGCTCCTGATTTACTGAGTGAAGTTTCCACATTGGCTTTCAAAACAACCTGTTCAATCGTGTCCTCAATGGGCTTTTTAAAATTATCATAAACACAGTGTTCTCTGTAGTTTTGATCCACTCATCCCTCTCCTACGCACCCGTCTGGAATAAATGTGCAAAGTTTTTCCGGTTTTAAATTGAACAAACAGGACAAAGAGGCAGAATGAGTGAAGTAAATGTACAGTGTTTCTGCAGTGGGACTTTTTAGAAACTTTGCAAATATCATCCATCATCTCTTGGGTACGAGGAATGTAACTAAGTACACTATCTCAAGTACTTTACTTAACTACTTGCTACTTTTATGCACTAAAGTAGATTATAGTATTAGGAGGAAATATACAGTCTGTCTACTCTTCCCTCCGTCTGTCTTTAAGGCTGAGAGTATAAATACTGTCCTGGATCTAATGCCACTCTATTAATATGTACTGTATCCACATGGGTCCTCAGCAGAGCCACTTATTCAAATAAAACATGGTGCAGACGGAGGCTGTGATAGAGTGCATATTGGAGAGAGTGTTATCTGTATATATGAGCCTTTATCTGAACCTCGCAGCCCTGCAGACATTTCATTTACTGTATATATGGATCAGCGTCTGACAGCCCAGTCTATATTAAACTATATATTTTTTCATATATCTATGTTTCAGAACAATCCCCGAGCTGCAGCAGCCGCCCGCCTCCTCTCTGGAGTGCTGTGGTGCGTCTGATTCGCCGTCCATCTTCAGTGTAATGGTCCTTCCTTTACGGAGGAGCTCTGAGAGGCCGTCTGCTTCACTGCGAGGAGAATCCAATTGCATGTCTTCCTGTTTGATGAGTTGAGACACCAGCCTGCGTCAGTGTGTCTCACATTGTGTGAAGGAGGTCGCTGGTAGTGACAACTACCTGAGAAATGATCACCCAGCTCTGAGAGTGCAGCTACAGCACGTTTGCTGTGTGGTTCAGTGTGTTCAGCAGCATTTTCTGCAAAGACGGCTTTGCTGCAGCGAAAGGTGAAGATAAACCCACAATTTTGTTTCACATTTATAAGAATGAGGTTTATGCATTATTATTTATAAATTAAATACATTTAAAATGCCAAATCAGCTTTATGCAATACTTAAATTTCTATGTCATTACATTTATTTATTTACCTCTGCCAAGGAGATCATGTTTTTGTTGCCATTTGTTTGTTTGTTTGTGTACAAAATAACTCAAAAAGTTCAGCACAGATTTGGACGAAATCTTCGGACATCATGTGTATTTGTACGAGGAACATGTGATTCGATTTTGGTTGTGATCGGTGATCCAGAACACCATCTGGAATTTATATTGTGAATTTACATTATTGCCTCAGTGACCCTTATTGCCTTCACTAACTGGCGCCATCTAGTGAAAGTGAAATTAAATATTTCAAAATATATATTTTACTACAGAATTTTAGGATTTCAACTAAAAGTCCTAATGGAAGTCATTAGTTAATGTCTGTGATTGATTAAAGGTTTCCATTAATAATACATTTTATTTATGGGCGCCTTTCACGTCACCTTACAAACACAACAAAAACAACAAAACCAGCTCCATTAAAACAGCAGCAGGAGTCAGAATGGTCGTTAATGACTCTTACTCTCTCAAGTCTGAGTTGCAGACTTTAAAAACAAAATACTGTCACTCTTCAGCAGGAGTCATTAACAGTGCAAGCAGAATAAAGAGCATTCTGGTTTCCTGCTGCGATGCTGCAGCTCATTAGCTTCAACTCTCCTCCTGATAACTTCAGACCTTTAACCCTCCGTCCTCTCATCCCTCCTTCTTCTTTACTCTGATTTAAGTCTTACTTTTTTTTGCATTTCTCCAACAGAAAGAGTTGGCTCTGTGCCATCTCATTTTTCCACATCCTACGGAGCAGTTGAGTGTCAGTGTAATCCTTCTCTGTGTTCGCTATCAGAGGAAAAGTCTGTTTCTGTTTGAAGAGGGCGGAGCTGAACGAGTGTTCGCCATCTTAATCTGTCTTGTAAATGGAGAGAATCCAGAGAAGGAGGAAAATACATGTCAATGCTTTTTTTTTTTAACAGTTTCTTACATTATACTGAAAAAAGCAAACTGACATGTTCAAAACTCAGCTTGTAATTACATCTAAACTTTGGGGCTGTTGGAATAATAGATTAGCAGTTCTGGTATGTCACCCTGCCTTTTGACCTTTCAGAATAAAATAAAGTTAGGTTAAGGCAACAAAACTACTCCCTTAAAATTAGTGCAACAAGTACATGTTAGGTGTTATAACAAATAGCAATAAATGAACGTAAAAGCTGAAATTGAGGTTGGATTAGTGTTGAATGTTTGCAGTAAAGGTAAACTGACGTGTGGCCTTTATTCATTTTTAGGGATACTTGGCTGGTTCATTTTTGCTGGGATGTGTATTCAGGTTGAAATTTGACATCACCACTAAAAAGGACGGTGGTTCTGTTCTCTAGATGTCAGTGTCTGTGTCCGACCCCTGCCCGTCACTCTGGGAGACCCTGTGTATTACACCGTCAGCATGTTCCAGTTCACAGCGCCGCTGTTCTCGGATCCTTCACCTCTTCCAGTGAGGAGAGCAAATAAGCGAAGCTGCTGAAGCTTGAAGACCAGCAGAGGCAGAGCTGACACCAGTTCAACTCCTCCACAGCTTAAACAGGAAGAAGACAGGAAGTCCGTCTGCAGGTCAGACATGCTGGATACTAAAACCCCTGAAGGTCATTGAGAAAATCCTTCCAAGTGCAGTGGATTAAAAGTTTCTCTGTGGCTTTTTATTGACTCCAAACCCTTCTCAGCCTGGGGCTACATTTGTCGTGTGACCTTTACGTCCAGCTCCAGGCGACAGCGTCTGTCCCGTCCCTCCTCACTCATCAGTGTCACTGAATCTGGTCCCTGATGTCAAACTCCCAAGCATGACCGATGGAGAGAAACATGAGTGAGCGGCTCTGAGGGAGCCTGTGGCGCAAAGTGACCTTGAAACTTTATACAAGGCTGTAAGAAATGTAACGGCCACAATATATCTCCAGTAATTCTGAGTGCATAATCCTGCATTTCTACTCTTTACACACTTTGTTTTAATATGTATGTATGAATGTTAATACTGCACCTGTGGGCAGCTGCAGGTGATTCATGAGAGCCTCTGACAGATACTTTCTCTGCAATCTGGGTGTGAAAAATGGAAGATAGTTTGGCGCTGCTTCAGGCTGCATACACGTTTATTTCTACAGTTGTGTTGAAAAAAGTGAGAGAATCGGTTCAGAGGTGGAAGTTGGATTGTCAACACAAATAGCAAAAATGCTTCATTATCTTCTGTAAAGACGATGTCAAGGAGTGAGGATGTGAAAAAAACAACAAGTAATTAAGAATAGTTGTGGCTTATTTGGGGATTTATACCACTTTGACATTATACATCTCCTGGCTCTACTTTCATACTGAGAGATATATGAAACAAATCTCTCAATCTGTCAATCTGGAAAAAAAATGTGGAGTTCATAGTTCAACAATAGTGAAGTTGAAAATAATGAAGGTGCTGTTAAAAAAAGATTATTCAGGAAAAAAGTGTAACTGTTGGGAGCTTGTGCCTGATTTATTGAGATATGCTTTAAATTGGGTCCAAAGAGTGGTTTCAATAATGGATTAGATTTATATAGCGCTTTTCAAGGCACCCAAAGCGCTTTACATTGAGTCACATTATTCATTCACTCCAGTCTCACTCGGTGATGGTAAGCTACTGTTGTAGCCACAGCTGCCCTGGGGCAGACTGACGGAGACGTGGCTGCCATTTCGCGCCTACGGCCTCTCGGACCACACCATCATTCAATCATTCATACCCATTCATACACCAGGGGTAACACTGAATCTCAATGAGATTCAGGCCCTCCTCACCCTGCACCCCTGGACTCAGACCTGTGCACCGTCCTGGCCAGCGAACAAACAAACCTCTCCTCCGGTCCTCCTCCCCCTCTGTGCAGCCTCCTGAGCTGCACCTTTTACCTCCAAACTGTCAGTCACCTGCAGCAGCAGGCTGGTCGCTCCACTTTCCACCTCAGGCAGCAAAAACAATTAGTGTCTCTGACAGTCGGCCGCAGAGCTTCTCCTCAAGTTTCAAAACTTTTTGTTTTCTTCTCCCTGTGACCACAAAACAATCTCCTGCACTGAGCCGTGTCAGCGCAGGTCAGACAGAGGAGGCGCTGCAGGACTCCTCCGTGCTGTGGGATCGGTTTGTCCCCAGACTGTCCAGATCAGATTATGTTTGTCCTTGTGTGAGTCTCTGATGTGGTTCATCTTAACCCGAAAAGCATTTCTCCGTTTTCTGACTTAATTTCCACCCAGAAGAAATCCCAGAGAGGAAGCAACACTCCCAGCTGAGCTGCTAACAGAGTCTGTGAGCTTTCTAACGTGGAGATGAGACCAGACACAAATGACCCTTGTGGAGCTGTTAATTTCCGTTAGCAGCATGTGTCTCTCTCACTTGAGTATGAAATGTCTGTTATTGTTCTCTGATGAGTCTTTCAGCTCTGTGGCGTTTTTTAGAAAAAGACACTTTTGATTCCATTTGGCAAACAGAAGTGGAGCTCGTGTGATTGTTGTCATCTGGCGAGACAATGTGATGTGAGAACAAACAAACCATGAGACGAAAGTATGACAGCATCTATTGTTTGTTTTTTTTTATATATATTTCAATCATTTCATTAACACTCCTCCTGTTGGAAAAGACAGTAATTCAGTTAAATCTCTGCCAGCACGTTGGAAAATCTTTGAGATTAGAAAAATTCTAAGAGAAGCCCTCAGGGGGAGTTTTCTTATTTGGAGCATTGTGTTTTATAATGAGCTTCACAATGACACCTACACAAACTGACTGTGCATGAAATCCTTAAATGACAAGATGAGGCTTGGATCAGGAACATCTTCAAACTGTTTTGCAGGGATTTAGAATTCAATTCAGCTGCTTTCACTCAGGAGGTAGCAGTAATATTTTAGCACATTTGCACATGTGTGTGAATATACGTGTGCATGTGCACTTTAATGTACATGAACATTTGAAAATTGTTTCCTATCCACCTCCTTTTGAGCCCTGTGACCCTTCTCCATTCACCCCATTCAGTGTGCTTTTAACTGTATTTAAACTATGCCTGTGAAGTGTAATTAAGCGCTCTACAAAATAAATGTATTATCCCTTTCCTCCTTTCTTCCTGTCAAGTTTCTGGGTTTTTGTCCTGTTTTCCGCTCTTCTTGACCTACTTTCCCAGGGGCGTGTATCGTGGGAGTTGCCTCCAGTTTTCCCACTTCAGCTGCAGACACTCTGTTCATCAGGGCAATCAAGCAGCACTACAAACACCTGTCTGCTCCACTTGTTTGACGCCTGATTGAAATACAGAAATAGAAGAAAAGATGAAAGACGAGATGTTGTGAGAGCACAGAGAGGAAAGTGCAGGTACAGACTCGAGAAAGTCCTTGGGCATTAAACAAAAGCTGCACAAATTGGAGAAAAATAAATGGGGAAAGTGATGCAGAGATACAGTATGATTCACGATTATTTCACCTTGAGTGCCTTTCACTGGCTTTTATGATTTACTTTGTTTCTTCCCTTCATCTCTAATCCCATCATCCACTCTCACTCCCCTCTAACTTTTGTTTTTCTCCTCTGTAAGTCCCACTCTGCCGCCCTTTATGTCTCTCTCACGCTGTAAACATTAAAGCAGCATCTTCACGCCTCCAAATACCCCAGAGTTAACTGGCAAATTAATATGCATGCTTTAATGGAGAAAACTAATTATTCACTGGCATTTTGACCCCAATCATTATTATTCATTCATTTATTTGCTCATTTGTCCTTTCTAATTTTAATTTCAAATCATCCTCGTACAGTTAAACGATATTAGATATTCATCATTTTCCGACTGAACTGCTTGATTACTGAAACATGGACAATGTTTGAGGCTTCAAATTATTCAAAAAACATTGAATGAATGTACTGTCTGTATGCTGTGGCTCCTTTGTGTTTGGATTCATGCACGTTAATGTATTCATGCTCACGTCATCCGTGCCGATTGTTTGTGTGTGGGAGGGCATATTACAAGGTTTACATCCAAATTAAGTGAATATTTTTACTGAAATAATGCCAAACATTGCTGTTATACAAGTATCAGGAGTTTGGCAAACAATAATTCTCAGTAGGATGCTATTAAACCAGAGGTCAGAGGTCAAGATGAGATGATGCAATTCAAAGACCAGTCAAAGCTCAAACAAAACAAATATATTTTTATTCATGGAACAACTTTTTCACCTCCACTAAATATATTATGCAGTTCCAGGGTTTCTTTTTCCCCCACAAAAAAAAAAAAAATCTTAACACTGCATGTAAAGATATATATATATATATACACCAACTGCATAGATGCTCAGTTTGGTCATGGAATGAACCCGATTTTTACCATTTTAAAACAGTCGGACACTGAATTTGAGGCCTTTTTCCTGTTTTTATTGTGCATTCATTGCCCTCTTTTCTCTCCCTCTCACTGTCCCTCCTTCCTTCTTCTGCCCACGACAGGCTGCAGCCGGCTGATAGCAGGCCTTCAGTGAGAGGACAGAGCTGTGATGTTTCTATCAGCAGACAGACGAGTAGATGCTTTTCCAAATGTGTGTCTGAGCGTCTGAAACCCATCAACCGCCCTCCTCTTCCTCCTCGCCACTTTGCCCTCCGTTCTTTGTATCAGCCCTTCACTTTGTCTCGTTTCGTCTTCTCGTCTCACTCGACTGCTTTTTTCATAAACTATCACTCCGAATGTGTCTTTTATTCCTCCATCATCCCCTTTAACCTTCACATTGTGTGTTTCTGAAGCTGTAAAATATCCAATTAATCCTTTCAGAGACAATCTCTCTGTTCAGGTATTTTCAACAAGATCTCCAACCTAAATACCAGAACAGACTGTTTATCAATACCACCCATACGCATAAATATTTCACAGTACAGAGCGGAGCGTTCTAGAAATAGCACACGTCATTATACATACATGTGCAGGCCGCGGTTGTAAAAAAAGCTGCAGTTTCTGTGAATTTATGCTACAAAATGCTGCCTCTGGTGAAGAAAAATGGAAAGATTTTAGAAAACACGAGAGGCTGATGCACAAAGTCCCTGAAAGTAATTTCTAAGATAATAATGGTTATTCAAAGTCCAAACTTTAGCCTCCTGAGGTGAGGAGTTATGGACACTTTTGATAAGAGTTCAAACATCACGCATGCTTCATTTATTACCAACTTCGGTTGACTTTTCCAGTAAAATAAAACATAATTCATCTGATTGAACGGAGCTGCAGTCAGAAAACTGCTGCTAACGGCCATCTAACCCACCAACAAAGAACAAAAAAACACACCTATCAGCGCTCTCATGGCCACAGCAGCAGGTGAAGAGCACACAGCGCTATTGTTTGGTTTCTGTAATGTGGCATTCAGCCGACACTCTTCAACGTTCATTCGGTTTTCACGTGTTTCCAGAATCAATTTGAAGACTCATCATCAGTGATGACACGGCACGTTTCCTGCAGGAATTACATTTTATTTTCATCGCTGAAAGAGAAAAGCTTCAGTCGTTTTTTGATGGCAAAGTGTTTGCAGAAGACGTTCGGCTGGATTGATTAGGATCACTTCAAGCTGCTCACATTCATTTGCACTCACAGCCGAACAAAGACATTTTTCCTGTTTTCTGCAAAGAGCGTAAACACGGAGCTCAGGAGATTGGAAAGCGGTGATTAGATTCACTCGACATTTAATGTGGGTTTCAAAAGTCCAGACATGAAGCAGACAGATCTGTTTCATTTGTCCTCAGAATGAATCAGATCAAAACAATTTGCTTTTTGACAGGATGTGTTGATCACTTAAACTTGTTGTATTTCTACAGGCAGTGCAATTAAAAGTGAGTGTGCACTTTGCAACTTGTTTTTTGTGGATCAGTGTATTTATATGATAATCCTACTTCATCTGTTCGTGCAAAATCACTTAATTTGCACAAAGGCGCCACCAAAACACCATATGGTTAACAGTTCAAAATAAAGGAATAGAGAGACTTAATAGGATAAAGATGAAACAAATTCAATTCAGAGCAATGAAAATATGTTTGAGACAGTGACGCAGAAGAAGAAATAAGGGGAAATTCCTGGCAGCGATACGGGATGGAAGGAATTTTTAAACAATTAACTTTTAATCCTGCAAGACATGGTTAACCTTTCAAAATAAAGGTCATCTGACCTTGTTAAAGTCACCCCTTTCAAATAAATCACTTGATTATCCAATGGATAAAGTGTACTGCAGCAACGCGATGGTCACACTTCAGACATGGTTGACATTGTTTCTATAATTTGAGAATCAGATTCACACGTCTCTACACTGAGATGTTTGTTTCTTTGCATGCAAGCAATTAAAATGTATTTACAGTCTCGTACAAGAAATTGGCCTTTTACATTTCTAATCTTTTACGCTTCGTCTACACAGGCTGTGTCGGGAAAGCGGCACGTCAGATGCAGCCATTTGTTGTTTATTACTGTGTCTAAGCAAAGTCTCGCGCAACACTTTTCTTTTCTTGACAACTGTTGCAAAAAATAGCACCTTTAGTGGACAAATTTAAAGTATATCGGGAGGTAAACAAAAAAATCTTCAGTGTTCTTCGTCCTTTAACTATCCTAAGTGGTTTTTAGGATCAGTACGTACTGCATGTTGGCACAAAGAGGGGACACATAAAGCCTTAGAATAAAGCAAATTCCATGAATATTTACATCAGTGGATTCAATGTACACAGTGTTAAATATTCCTTCACAGCTACTTTAATGACTTTACTCCAGGAGTGTTTCCTAATAACCACTTGGATAAATGGAGAATTATATCAGCAGCAATTATTTGCTGTGATCGTAAACAGCTAATTAAGACCGAGCTGAGAACATTTGGGGTGTTACCCAGTCAGGCTGAAATATTAAACGATGGATAATGACACTTGTGTTTACACAGACACTGGATAAAGGATTACCCATGAGCCTCTGGGGCCGGGCCGACATGCAGACGGGGTCTTGGGTGGTCGGCGAGTTGACACAGTAACAAGCTGCGAGCCAGCGGCCTTCTGGGAAGAGGCGGCCATGACGGATTGCAGGCTGAGTGAGAAACTCTTCAGACTGGTGATTAATGGCTGCTGCTGGTTTAACAGCAGTGAGGAATATAAAAAGTAAATGATACTGTAGAAGAAAGCAGCAGGTATTAGAAGAGAAAAATAACAGGTATCATAGGAGAGAAATGCTGCAGAATCATGTGTTGATCCGTGTGTTTTGGTGTTGGGCTGCAGAGTAATGAGAAGGTCTGAGAAACAAAGAGCTGTGCTGAGGAGATGTGAGGCTCCTGGGAAATCAACATAATGGAGCCTTTTCACCTGGAAACACAGAGCGCCGGCCTTTCATCTGCTCGTCTGGATCAGATGGAAAAATGAGCCGACGACCTTCTGAAGGAGGATTTAAGTCGCCTGTAAAGATCTTCTGCTGGTGGTGTACACTGTAAATTGTAACCACCCCACTGCTGGAGAAAACTGGATACACAGAGGGAAACATTTGCTTACAAAGAAGTACAAATGTCCCAGCAGAGGTCGAAGTGAAGCCGTGTGATGCCCCCCGGGGTGTATAAGTGGAATGAAATAACCATCGTAACAGTGAAGACTGCCAGCAGCACAAACTGATGCAAATCAAGTGGTAGAACATGAATATGTAGCACCTGAATCATGCAGCGAGAGTTTGTTGATTAAATGATAATGTCTTCAGGAGACTGCATGCTTCAGAGTTTGTGCCGTTTTACGTCGCTGCACTTTAAGCTATATTTCATTATATTTTACATTTTTATATTCTAGATGTTATTGGGATGTGTATGTTGTTGTACTCTGCTGTATAAACCATGTGTTTTTACTTGCATATGACAATGAATCTCTTGAATTTTGAGTCGAATAGCTTGCAGCAGCTTTGAACGGTTCTTTTCAGCATTTAAATATCACTTCTGTGGTTCATATTCAGTATTCGGTCTGGCACTGCTCTGTTGAGGAGCTTCTATGCGATGCATCAAAAAACATGAATGAATTGAACCAATGAAATTGTGAGGGCGGGCTTTACATGATGATGGACAGATGAGCGACAGTCACGTGACTAAAGAGCGATTGGGTTTGTTTACAACAAACACTGTAAAATGCCCAACATGTACGCTAACACTACTCTGTCTAACTCCTCGAACGCCGTCTTTGTCTGTATATCGCCAGATAGTTTGTTATGTAGCCGTGTACCGGAAGTAGCTCTAACACCGTCTTGTAGAAAGGGCTACAGCGCCATCTAACGAAGCTGAGTCAGCAGGTCACAGACCATTATCGGATTAATCCAAAGGCATGTGAACAGGGATTTCAGGAGATACCCCCCGTCGAGTGGAAACGTATTTCTTGTGACCGCAGTGATTGTCATTCCATATGTGTCTGGGGTCTCAGAGAAACTCAGGAGAATCTTTAATAAACATCATATCCCTGTATGTTTCAAACCCGGCAACACTCTCAGGCAAAATCTGGTACACCCAAAAGACAGGGTAACATACAGCCAAAAAAGCAACCTGATATATGCTGTTCAATGCAGTGAGGAATGCAGGGACACAAAACAACCGTTGCACAAACGCATGGCTCAACACAGAGGGGCGAACTCCTCAGGTCCTGTCTCGGCTGTCTATTCACATCTAAAGGAGAAAGCACACTCCTTTAATGTAATGTCAAGATTCTGGACAGGGAGGACAGATGGTATGAAAGGGGAGTCAAGGAGGCCATCTACATGAAACTGGAGTAACCATCCCTGAACAGAGGAGGAGGTTAGAGACATCATCTATCTCCCATTTACAATGCAGCCCTTTCATCTGTACCCAGGAGATTAAACAACTCAACCTCTAACGACTCAACGATCATCGTTCACCTGATCTTCACCTGACTGTTGTTCCCCAATTGTCACAGAACACTTAGGGGGACTCCAACAATAGTCAGATCAAACCAAAACACCCACAGATACTCTGGTGACCACTTAGGCAGAGGTTAAATACCTGGGTCCCTCTCCACTGTTTTAGTCTAACTAGCGCGGACTAGTGAGACTTGTAGCGTACGAACTGATGAAGCCACTTGTATAAGAGGTGAAACGTCTTCCCAGACAAATACAAGTCCAGTTGCCTACAATTCAATTTGCCCAGAATGCAGAAAAAGAGGTTTTGGTGTCAGACTGCTGACGTTCCTGCTGAATGTGATTATGGAATAACGTGTTCAGATGTGCTCCAGTGGTTTTGCTGTTTTGTTTTTTGATCAGAGGATGAAACAAAGCAATGAATCTGCATGCATGTGGCTTCTATTTGTCATTAGGAGGTTAAGGAAATGATAAATTCCTCTCCAATATGTCAGTTTACCCTTTTTCCTCACAGGGAGGCTTTAGCACAATCCATTTTATTGCAGTTTCATGAAGGCTATTGAACACACCAGACGCTCAGGAGACCCTGGAAAATGTTTTCCAAAAGAGGGATTCAATTTTCAGACTGGATGTTTAGCAGCTGTAGTATCTGCAGAGTTCCTCCAAAGATAAATTTAAATCCCTGATGGCTCATACACAGAACTTTCTCGAAAACCAGTATTTCTGATCTTGCTGTCATTTTTCGGCTCCTATCAAACTGTTTTTGAAGCTGAGAATGCCCAGAGGAGCACTGAGCCGTGCCGACTCTTATCAAAACTCCCGAGACTGCAGCAGAAAAACAGTCAAACCACAGTAGAGCCGCTGAACAAGGAGGCAAGGCGGTGGAGGTTGATGTAACAAGCTGCTCGATTGTGTTGGTGTGTATTCAGCTGGACCGTGACCGAGCATAAAAAGCCCACAGCAAACTCAGACTGCTGTTTTCTTTTCCAGGTGAATCCCCAAAGATCTTTTTTCAGACACAAAAACACTGAACAAGTGATTGTGTAGTTGGGAGCAAAGCGCTGTACAAACAGAGCAGAAATAGATTTTTTTTTTTCAGATAATGATTTAAAATGAAGAGTTGAAAGTTAATTCAGTCTGGATGAAACGCATCACAGATCTTGAGGATCCAGAACAAAGCAGACAAACTGCTCTGGAACACAACATTTCCCAAGTCCCAAGTTATTTTATTTTCCTATTTTCCTTCCTTTGCATGAAGGATTTTTTTTAGCTTCCCCAGCATTCATCTAAATGTCCCCCTTAATGTTTCTTGTTATTTTATGCATTGGTGCAGAGATTAACAGTGGTAGTTCTCCTGCAGTATAAAGAACTATGGCCTCTAGTATTTCATGCAGAAAATGTTTGTCATTGTTGGGCTGTGTCAGCTCTGCTGCTCTCTCACAGGGCAAACAGAGTGTGACTGACTCACTTCCCTTTATAGACCTGACTCCGCCTGCCCCAGGTGTGCCCCAAATTAGCAATCAGCAAGTGAGACACCTGGGGCACTTCCTGTTACTTCCATATATGGTCTTTTTTTTTTGCAAAAACCTATAAAAACCATTTAAAATGAATAAACCAACATTTGCATTAACTTTGCTTTAATTGCATTTCAAAAATACATAATTTAGCAAAATAAAAGAAGTCTGAGATGTCTTACTGAAACAACTCATCAGTAGTTTGATATTCCCTCAACTGCACTGCCAAAAAAAGATTAAAAAAACAGAGTTGTCTGTCTTTGCAATATATAAAATGTTGAAATCATTCTCTTGTTCCATCAAGCTCCAGGAACATACAATTCCCAACATGTAATATAAACATGACTTTATGCAAGAATATTAACTTATTCAGTTAATATGAACCTCAAAAAAATCAGCAATGTGGTTAGTTTGGTTTGTTTTATTCTACCATAAAAAACAAGAAAGTTGTGTTAATTTGTTTTTGAGGTAATACATTAAATTCATCTATAGTTATTTTCCAACTCTTTTAGATTTTGTGTAAAATGCACCAAAGAAACCACATTGAGGTGGATCACAAGATGGCACTGATTACTTGCAAAGTGGAACCAGGTGGGGCTGCAGCTGACGCAGATGACAGCCTGATTACTGAAGGATGCAATCATCCAATAGGACGCTCTGTGTGTCTCTGCATAAGCTGTATATAGAGTTGTTTCTGGGTCTGACTTCTGTTTGACACTTGTCTGCAGAGGTGCTGGGCTCTGATTCAGTTTAATGCACTAAGACTAGAGACTCTTAGTGTGTATTAAGCTTTATTGATTTATTTTCTTGTCAAACCACACAACATGCAAACATGGTCTGCATAAAAGAGGCTGAAGGTTTTGATGTCAGAAGGGGCATTTCAACAATCAGTCCTTACATTCCACTTTGCCTCCTGGTACAATATGAAGGTTTCTCAAGAAATAAAAATCTCATCCCAAACTGTCAGACCTTTTTACAGCCATGCAGTGAAAAGAGGCACATTTCATCACTCAGGGTGGCATTAGTTTGTTTCTTTTGCTCTACATTTTGAATTAGCTCTGGTTCAGTAAACAATTTGGTAATATCCTTTTTTTTTGCACAAAGTGTGCAGTGCCAGTTCCCTTTATCTGTCCTTTATATGGGGTCACATCAGCAGGGGAACTATGAGCAATACTTATGAACACTTGAAATGATAGATTTAGCTGATGGGCTGATTGCCTCATGCACAGATAACCCATTTCATTAAATATCACTATATTGTTGTTGTGGGCTTGAAAGGGAAAGTGTGGAATGGGTCAACAGTTTGTTTTCCTTATGGCTCAGTAAGAAATGTTATCAGTTTGTGACATCTGTTACAAATCACCTGCAGAATTGGAAATGTAGTCCAAAAACCCCTAGTAGAAAATGGTAAATTAAATCAAATCCATCTTCCATAACCCCCATCATTGTGTCTTTGTGCATTTACAAATATCGACATTGCAGTCATGTTGGTGGATTTCTGTCTTTAAGAATCAACCATCTCAAAGTGACTTATACTGTCGCCTTGCTCTGTCTGGAGAAAACCTGTTAACCCACCAACATTTTCCTTACACATGCTATATTTATCCTGCAGAGATGGGAATGCTTTCTAAAACCCTCATTTCAACAGAGCCAAATCTGCCCGGTGGGGAAATTAAACTGTAGCTGTCAGCGCCACCTCAGCCATGCTGCTCTCTGTGTGAACACACAAACGAGCAGAGAAAACCTATCTTAGTTTTAATGGATCCATTTGCAAATACATTATTCATGTTTTCCCAGTAAGCACTAATATATTTTTACCTGCTGCTATGTTTAATTCATTACTTGGAGACATTTCTCTTGGCCCCCAGACTGGGGGAATAATTGTGAGGTGCTGTGTGATATTCCTCAGAGGTTGTTGTGTCCACTCACCCTGCATGGCCTGGATGGCACTAATGATTCCTCCAGCACTAAAAATCACCCTTACTCTGGCAGTAAATATTTCTCTAGGGGGTTACCAAATTGGGACAAATAGCAGGTGCTATAAGTGTCAGTTTTGTGGTTAAAGGTATTATTTTCCCCCAACAACCAAGTGTTTAAAATGGCATCTGCACTAATGGACAACTAACATCACCCTGCCACACCTTTCTACAACTTTTATCAAAGTTTCTTGAGTGTGGGCGGAAAGCAACTTTGCCAAACTCACTTTCAAAACAATGACACTAATTGGTTGCAAACTGCTGACAGTATTGTAGGGTTCACAAGGAAGAAAAGGTGTTTGGATTCAGTTTTTCTCGCAAAGGTTTCTTCGTTTTTCACGTTTGCAGGCTGGGATGTTGGTTAGAATATTCAGATTTAAGAGGTCCGTAACCCACAATATAAATAAACCTGCATGTTATATTATGCTTAATTGTTCACACGAAAAATCAGAAAAACACGTGCTATGTATTCCACCGCCCACTAAGTCGAACTGCCACACAAATGCAAAACAGATGCTATGATAAAGCGCCTGCAACTGGCAAAAAATGTCTTTGTGAAATATCAATTACGAGCGCAGTCTCCCTGTTATCTCAAATGAACAGGCGATGTATATGATCAATACTCAGTTGAAGTAATTATCATACAGCAAAAGAAAACAACTGGGGGAAAACCTGAAAAGTGAGGGTGAAGTAAATTGCAGATGGAAAGGCAGAGAATAGAAAGGAGCCCCGCTGAGCTGGAAATAGCTTTATTGCCTCCGAGTGTGAGCTAACAACAAAATAGGACTCGAGTGTAAATGTCAGGATGTAGGTGTATGTAATGGGAGAGGAGCAGTGCGCTAAATGAGACACTTAAGCGAGTGAATGCCTCAAGATACTGACGGTAGCCTGGAGAAGATCTGCAGAGGAATAACCGCTTGGAGTGTACAATTGAAAACAGGAGACTTAAATGAGTTTCACGCCGCTGAAATCATATTCTTACTGATGTGTCAGCACAGAGAGCACGGTGTGTTTTTAGTTCTAAAGCTTTACCAAACACCCCATTAAAATACAAAAAACAACAATTGAAGTGCCAGAGGAATCGTTGAGCAGTAGTAGTAATTATGACAGTACAGAGTTTAAATGGCCGATGTCACACTCGGGGCGGGAGGATGGGACAAACAAACGGTGGACTTTCACCCAGGAGAACAGGGTCCGTGTCCCGTATGAAAACTATAAACTCTTTTTTTACATAACTTCTGCTTTTTCTGCAACTTCCTTGGCTCACATCACCCTCTTAACCACTTCACTTTTGGCTTTTGCTCACATTTATTTACTGTTTAAACACCTAAAAGACGTTTTTTTTTGCCCTAAACCTAGGTCAGTGGTTTTGTAGTCTAAATTCACAAACTGCAGCCTTTTTTTTTCTTTTTTTTTTACAACCTTGAACCGTACGTTTATGTATAATGAAGTGTGCTATGTTTAGCATGCTCCACTCCATCAATACTGTCCTGAGCGTTAGAGGCTCACAGTCCACTTGGTCTATTCTGTCGTTTAGGCTGGAGATCTCGTTGCATAGAGGAGACCAGAGTCCCACTGACCCAGAACAAAAATGGCTTATGCAGAAGAAGAAGAAACCCCATAAATAAAGTGACCACGCCTGATGTTTAATGAAGATTTAATCAACATAAAATCAACTCCAAATGATCTGTTTTAACTCCTGATTAGATTTAAGTCTCCACCTGCTTATCAGAGAGACAATAGTTGAGGTCGTCTGGATTGTGTCGTGTTAAAGTCCTGCAGCCTCACAGCTGATAACGGCGAGCAGAGGGGAAACAAAAGTTTTTAGAAAATACATTTATAATTGGATAGTGGGGATGAAAGGTGGTTTGCCCAGTGATGTGTATCAACACCGACTCCTCTGTGTGGAGGCTGCAGAGAGGAGGGTTTTGAAGGCGACCAGCGTGAAGATAAGTCCTTAAAGTACACGTCATGTTTAAAAAGTTGTCCTCCGCTGCCGTTATTCCTGTCACAGATTAGCTCTGTTTCTCCGGGGACTGTTATTTTTCCATTAGAGATTAGAGCGGTGTTATCTCCCATTAAGGAGAGGTAGGAAGAGTCAAGGTGCTCTTAAACCGAAGCTGTGTGAGCAATCTGATAAATATTCTCAGCAGACGTACACATCGGCTTGATTTGTTCCACGATAAATCTTTTTAATCCGTATTGCCTTGTATGACTTGTCTCCTTACCTGAGACACCACGTGACATGAAGGTGTCAAATAAATTACTGAGAACAAACAGGTGGAAAGGAAAATGGTTATCCATCTGAAGCATCTTGGATAGGTAGTCCAGTGAGGACTTGAAATTTGGAGACGATTAAGTGTCCACTCTTACATTAGTATCGGTAATTGCAGAATGTCAGGGTCACAGTTATCACAGCCTCAGCGTTAATGGATTTTAATGAGCTGGTCGGGGGGAGGCAGCCACCGAATCTAGCAGATGTTCTGAATTAACAAGCCCACACATGAATGAAAAGAAGTGCTTTGTTGGATCATTTAAGAGAAATGAGGAGTTGAAGGGATGATGGTGGACTGACTCTCCTACGTGCTGTAGGTGGGCTGATAATTAACAGGACAAAGCTGCCATCTAATTACTCATCTGATTGAATTCAAACTCAGCAGTGAAAAACTTCTCCACGACTGCTGGGATTTTAAACTGTAGGTGGGCGGGATAATTACCAGCAGCCTGCCATGAGAGAAGTTCTCCCTCCAGCAGAGCGTTATGATAAAGCAGAGAGAAGGTCCACTGTTTTACTGCTGTTTAATGAGACAGGATCCTCCTTTAAGGGCCTTACATACTCATCACAACCCTCACCACAAGAACTGAGAACTTTGTTCTTGAAGTGGCAAGAACGAAGTTAGTTTTAGGCCAAGGCATTTCACACGACACAAGAGACTCAAGTGCAGAACTCCTGGGAGGGAGGGTGCTCCACTGCAGCACACGACAAATACACATTTCTGACCAGTTTTTCTTAGGATAACAAATCTACGATTACATCTACATTTATTTCTTTAGTGAGATCAAATGTAGCTGTTCAAATCAATGTACAAATGACTATCACTGTCATGTTCATAATCAATGAGAAAATCCTTTATTCTTTAGTATATTGCTTATATATGGAGCTGTTTAAGTGAGAAGTTCAAAGGTCAGTTTTCTATCACTTGTTGCTTTTTACAGCCACGATTGTGTTTGTACACTTTGTTCATAAAAAGGAATTATTACGGACTTGAAATTCCTGAAACACAAACACATACAACTAAAGTTGTAAGAACTCTAATTGTTTCATGTTATCAAATCAGCGAGGATTTAATTTCTTCTGCAGCCGTGAGTCATTTACTGGTTTTCATCCACTGTTTCTGAATTATTGTAATCATAAACTTTCATATATGGGGATCAAATCTTCAAAACCCTCTGATTCTCAGTTTGCCTGCTAAAAGTTTCAGTGAGCAGTGTGTTGGAGACAGACTCTGTATGTTCAGATGAATTCCTCTCAGAGCGCTCCTCTTCCTGGAGAGACTCAGAGCTTGATAACTCCTCCCTCTTCTCCTGCTCTCTCACACACACAGCTGTACTCTGTCCACGTGTTTCCTCGTTCTCTCCCCTTCAGATCTACAAGTTTGAAAATGGGCGTAACCAACATGGTGGTGAGCTGCAGCAGCCACTCACATGTTGTTGAGATCAGAGCTCAAACTGGTTTCTGTTATGAGGAAGTGAAACTCAGACAGTCGTTGTGACTGAGAGGTGAAATGGCGCAGAAAGGAGTTCAGCTGGACCGGGACGTCTTCTCTTG
>CAFUXE010002072.1:0-12663 GCA_903364295.1 Serranus cabrilla | reverse complement strand
ACATTAATATAATTATATACAGACATGGTCTTACTATGTTGAAAATAAATGCATTCATTGACTACCGATTGCCAATAATCGCAGTTCTTCCGCTCTGCAGAATGTATTCTTATTGCCCACCAAGGACTTTCCGGGAACTATCTGAAGTCTACATGGATCACGTGACGAGTAAGCATTTTGAACTTCCGTTGTCACGACTCTCTCTTTCAAGGGCTCTGGCTACAAGTTAGAGAATATCTGCGTCACATCACGGATTGGTCGACAGCGGCGCGCCATAGATCACGTGTGTCTCTTTTCGCGCGAAACTGTCGCTCTGTTGTCTGACTGCAGCGTGTTGCGTGTCTGTCCGGAGAAAGGAGTAACTCTGTGTTTCACCCAAGTTTCTGAGTCTTTTATTCCAGTTTGACGGTGTTTTAGGATGGATGTTGCCACAGCAGCCGCGGAGAATGCCGGGGAGATGGTGAAGGACGAGTTGGCTGAAAAATGCCAGAAGTTATTCCAGGCTTTCTTGGAGGAGTAAGTGAGACAGCAACAGGCTTTATTGTGTTGACGTTGGCCGAAACGGGCTGTGCACGAGCCGATCGCATGGCGCATCATTAAAAAAATAAAACTTATAATAATCGGAGTTTTGTCCTGTATAGTATTGAATTATTCCGCCGCTGTCTGTACCCGTGTGCAGGTACCAGACCGGGGACGGGGAGGTGAAGTACGTCCGGGAGGCCGAGGAGCTGATCAGGCCTGAGAGGAACACCCTGCTGGTGAGCTTCACAGACCTGGAGGGCTTCAACCAGGAGCTGGCTACCACCATCCAGGAGGAGTACTACAGGTGAGCCACATCACCAGCCCCAGATCATGAACTCTGAGATGAGGTCTGTCTCTCACTGTGCAGGACTTTCACTGTGACTTTTTCTCACTAGTAAACATGCCGTCTATCTGTAAGTGTACACACAGAAGATTATGAGTCTGTATTAGTTAATGAATTATAGCAGCAGAATTTATTATATTGAAGACTAAATAACGTCTTAGATTTTCTATATTGTAATATAACAAGTGTTGTCTTTGTTGTTGATTTTAAAGGCTGCATAACAGTCAAATGATGTCACTCTGAATGAGCTGTCAATAATTTGTCTGTACTGAATGTTATTTATAAAAAGTCTATTTGTAAAAGTGATAATAGTTCACCCTACAATTAACTAGTAATATTTCAAGGTTTTTGGTCAAAGTGATCATCATATTTGATCATTTTCATATAGCCTAATTAACATGGATTACTCTTATTTTCAGAGTTTACCCCTTCCTTTGTCGGGCAGTGCGCAACTTTGCTCGGGATCATGGGAACGTTCCTCTTAACAAAGAGTTCTACGTCGCTCTCGAGGATCTGCCCACCAGACACAAGTAAGACACCTGTGAATCACTGTGCACACACTTTCAGTTTATTTATGGTCGCTTTGTTGGCATTTTACACTGTGAATTTACGTGATCTTCTAGTCGGACTAGTAATTAATTCTATTGTTCAAATTGCATGTAATCTGAGACTTGATTGATGAGTTTAATGAGCGAAGCTACATCGATATATCAACCTTTTTCCTGTGTGTACTCTAGGATCCGTGAGCTGTCATCGATGCGTATCGGCACCCTGGTGAGGATCAGTGGCCAGGTGGTGAGGACGCACCCGGTGCACCCTGAGCTGGTAAGATATCCTGCATGCAACACGTGCACTGAGATGAGAAGTCTAGTAACGTAGAGCCTGTCTGATGTAATATTTCCTCTGAAATCATGTCTTTGCAGGTGAGCGGCACCTTCCTGTGCATGGACTGCCAGGCAGTGATCAAAGACGTCCCTCAGCAGTTCAAGTACTCCCCACCAACCGTCTGCAGGAACCCCGTCTGCAACAACCGCACCCGCTTCCACCTGGACACACACAAGTCCAAGTTCATCGACTTCCAGAAGGTAACGGAGGGCATTTAGGGATGCTGGAATTCAGTTTTTAATTTAAATGTGATGTTTGGAAGTGCTTGGATTTTGAATAAATGCTGGAATGTAGCTTGTGTCGTGTATAAATTGAATGTATGCAGCTTGAAAATGCTTAAGTTTGATGTTTGAAAAGGTGTATATGTATCTATACGTGTGAAGGATTTTGATTGAGTCTGACTGCGTGTCCAGGTGCGTATCCAGGAGACGCAGGCGGAGCTGCCTCGCGGTTCAATCCCACGCTCTCTGGAGATCGTCCTGAGGGCCGAGGCCGTGGAGACGGCGCAGGCTGGAGACCGCTGTGACTTCACCGGGAGCCTCATCGTTGTGCCCGACGTCTCTCAGCTCAACACTCCGGGTATGGTTTGATGGCACACTTTGAGCCTCCAGTTTACTTAATTCGCTAAACCCAAAAACCAGCACTAAGATGCACAATAACATTGTTTATCATAGAACATTTAGAATTGAAGCTCTACATAGTGATGCTTCATCTATTTCTCTATTCTACATGTCTCATTTAAAATCTTGGCAAAAAACAAACAGTTACTGTGACAAAAAGAAATTAAGTGAAAATCTGGCTAAGCTTCAGGCTGTTTACACAGATCAGAGATGAGTGGACAGGTTCCAAGTAGAGGTTGTAAAAATTTGAATAATAAAACATTTTTTTACAAATACTGGTCACACTTGTGGGCTCTTGGAAAAATGTTGTGCATGTAGATTCCATTCTATTTCAATTAAAAAAAATAAATTATCATCGAAATTCAACTTTGCTTTTATAATTTAAGAAATCTTAAATTGTGTTCTAGTGATTGTGCTGTTACCATAGAGATGCAGGAGTTGTACTGTATATTGTGGTAAAAAATAAGGGCCATAGGAGATAAAAAACAAACTGCTTGGGGTTAAATTGTGATAAAGAAAGTACTTAAAATCATCATATTGGTCACCTCATTAATGTCTGTATGGGCTTCCGTCTAGGTGTGCGAGCCGAGTCCAGCACCCGTGTACCTGGAGGACCGCAGGGCTACGAGGCTGAAGGTCTGAGAGGACTGAAAGCTCTGGGAGTCAGAGAGCTTTCATACAGACTGGCCTTCCTGGCCTGCAACGTGGCCCCGACCAACCCACGAGTAAGAGACGCACACAAGCTTAGAATCAACACATCACTAAACCTCCAGCAGTGTTCTCACCCAAACTGAAGAGGGAAATAGCTCAGAGCAGGTCTGGTGTTCAGAGTGTTTTCTCTCATTGTAGTTTGGCGGGAAGGAGCTGCGTGATGAGGAGCAGACCGCAGAAAGCATCAAGAGTCAGATGACAGAGAAGGAGTGGGAGAAGGTGTTTGAGATGAGCCAGGACAAGAACTTGTACCACAACCTGTGCACCAGCCTCTTCCCCACCATCCACGGTCAGTGCTCGACCCATTATGCCCCATTATACCCAGCACAGCCTCGTTGAAGTGTATTAAATGGTGAGCGGTACTTGCAGGTAATGACGAGGTGAAGCGCGGCGTCCTGCTGATGCTGTTCGGAGGCGTTCCCAAGACGACCATGGAGGGAACCTCGCTGAGAGGAGACATCAACGTCTGCATCGTTGGAGACCCCAGCACCGCCAAGAGCCAGTTCCTCAAGTACGTGATGCAGCGTAGACATTTCCAGACACTGCTGGTAAACCATCACATATAGGACTGAACGTGCTGACTTTCTGAATGGTAATTTCAATGTGTGTGTGTGCAGGCATGTGGAAGAGTTCAGTCCCAGAGCAGTGTACACTAGCGGCAAGGCCAGCAGTGCCGCAGGTCTGACGGCGGCTGTGGTCCGAGACGAGGAGTCCCACGAGTTTGTGATCGAGGCCGGAGCTCTGATGCTGGCTGACAACGTGAGTGTTACAGGTCATGGAGCAGGAAGTGAAGGACATTGTAAAGTGAGCTCAGCTGTATTCATGGCAGTGCTTTCCTCCAGGGTGTGTGCTGCATTGACGAGTTTGACAAGATGGACTTAAAGGACCAGGTGGCCATCCATGAAGCCATGGAACAGCAGACCATCAGCATCACTAAGGCTGGAGTCAAGGTACTGCAGCCTGGTTAAACTGACAAGCAAATCCAAAACGACTAAAGTTTCAAATCAAGATTCACTGTTATAATTCATAATAAAAAGTAGTTTAATTCGTCTCTGCAGTAGAATAACTGTGCCTCCGTCTCCTCCAGGCCACGCTCAACGCTCGTACCTCCATCCTGGCTGCCGCCAACCCCGTCAGCGGACGCTACGACCGCAGCAAGAGTCTGAAGCAGAACGTCAACCTCACGGCGCCCATCATGAGCCGCTTCGACCTCTTCTTCATCCTGGTGGACGACTGTAACGAGGTATGTCTGCGCATTTGTTCCTGCACTGATTTAAACTCTTTGAACCCCATAAGATGCTGGGTTTGTATTAATGAAACACTAAAATTACTGCATTTATTGAAGCAAAATCCCTTTATTTTACATGTATATTTTAAAAATGCTCAGAAAATAAACTGTTTGCAGTAACCAGATCCTGTAAAAACACTATATTCTGCACTGCTCAGCCCAACTGTGAAGCCATGAATGACTTTACTGAGACAATGAGACAATCTGTAGACTGTTTACACAGATCAGAGCAGAGAGGACGTGAGGTTGTAACTGTAAAAATGTAAATAATTGAATATGTGGAGCCCCTACATTTTGCCAATACTGTTAACTCTTTTGGGCACATGATTCAAATCCAACATCTTCTTTTCTTAAATTCTTATGATTGTTTTGATCTTTGTCTCCCAGGTGACGGACTACGCCATCGCCAGACGCATCGTGGACCTGCACTCCCGCGTGGAGGAGTCTGTGGACAGACTGTACTCTCTGGATGAGATCCGCAGATACCTGCTCTTTGCTCGGCAGTTTAAACCTAAGGTGTGTGTGTGTGTGCGCGTCCTCATCAGGGGAACAATTCGTCTCTTGTGATTCTCATTAACCGTTTGATGTTCTGCGTGTACGCCTGTAGATCTCCAGTGAGTCTGAAGAGTTCATCGTGGAGCAGTACAAGCGTCTTCGCCAGCGTGACGGCTCCGGAGGCGTGTCCAAGTCTGCCTGGAGGATCACGGTGCGACAGCTGGAGAGCATGATCCGCCTGTCAGAGGGCATGGCCCGCATGCACTGCTGTGACGAGGTGGGTACGAATAGTGATCAGCACACTGACGGGCACAGGTGACACAGTACAAGTTTGACATGCACAACAAAATATAGAATATAAATATCATTATTTTGGTCAACACAGGGATATGAATAACACGATTACTCATCAAGTTTGGAGACATGCAGTTATTCAACTTTTTTTCCTTTCTTGAACTTTAAATATAATTCACCTGAGAAACGAATAAATATATTAGATTCATAGATGAAAATAAATTATATATGTTTAAATAATGAATGAACGCATTTTAAAACCAAGTGTCAACAGGAGAGTGTGAGAGTGAGAGTTAAACAATGTTCAGTAACGTAGCTGACATTTTTTTCCTCTTTGTCTTCAGGTGCAGCCCAAACATGTAAAGGAAGCTTTCCGTCTTCTGAACAAATCCATCATCAGAGTGGAGACGCCCGACGTCAACCTGGAGCAGGACGACGACATGGAGGAAGAGGAGGAGGAGCAGCAGGAGGAAGGTACGGACCCACAAAGAACTCATTAACGCATCAATGCAGAGACATACGAGGCATGCAGTCCGTATCAGGACTGAAAGGAGATCCTGGTTTTATTTTAATGCAAAATTAATCTTTGCAGGAAACGCCGTCCCTAACGGAGTGAATGGTGTGAACGGCCATGCTGAGGGCGTTAACGGCCACGTCAATGGAACGAACGGACACGTCAACGGAGTGAACGGCCACGCTGAGCCCAGCAGCCAGCCCAAGCCGTCGCTCCGCCTGTCCTTCACCGAGTACAGACGCATCTCCAACCTGCTGGTCCTGCATTTACGCAAAGCCGAGGAAGGTAAGAGACGCCTCTTCTTATTTCCCTACTTGCCTTTTTCTTTTTATTATTGAGCCTAATCTTTTCACTGCTGTCTGTGCTGCAGCCGAGGAAGAACAGGAGCTGAAGAAAAGCGCGGTGGTGAACTGGTACCTGAGCGAGATCGAGTCAGAGATCGACTCGGAGGAGGAGCTCGTCAAGAAGAAGGGTCTGATAGAGAAGGTCCTCCACAGGCTGGTGCACTATGTGAGTACAGCCTCTGCAAATAATACAGCCACTGATTTAAACAGGCCGTCACTTTAACTAATCTATGTGCTCTCAGGATCACATCCTCATCGAGCTGTCTCAGTCCGGCCTGAAGGGCTCCAAGTCTGCAAGCACAGAAGAAGAATCTGTTCTGGTTGTCAACCCCAACTACATCCTGGAAGATTAAAGTCCTCCATGTATCAATCTGTTGCTCCCCTAACAGCTTCAGTGATTGTTGACATTAAACCTCAACTATACAGCTGATGTTCAAGGTATTTTTCAATGCTCATATCTAGCGCGTACATAAAAGTAGCATTGGATTTGTTATTGACTTGTTTTGTACTGTACAGAAGATTCTGGGGCTCTTTAAGATTTAAAAATAGTGTTTTTCTTGTCAAACTGGCTTTTGTAAATATGCTGCTCTTTGTCCTCCACTTGTTTGCTGGCTTCTGTCTGTTTGGCTCTTAGTCATTGGAACTGCCCTGAATTGTCATTTATCTAGAAATGTATATTGGAGGCGAACTCGACTCCAAAGTTTCAAGTTCTTTCGTAAGGCTTTTTGTAAAATTATGACATGAAGTGTTTGGTAATGTTGGCAAAATAAATAAAATGTTGATATAAATACAAAAAACTCTACCTGTCTGTCCTTAGGAAAGATACTGACCCCCAGCAGTGCCCCAATACTGCACCAGCATATCTATAGTTATTTACTGATGAGCCTCAGGTGACCCCTATAGGGTCGCCTCAGGTGAATGGTGATCTATAGTGGTAATGTGGTGTGGTGGTTATGACTAGTAATGCGCTATATGAGTGCAGATCATTCACCCTGACAATGTATTCATTTAGCCCCTGTACCAGTGCCCGTTAGCCCGTTCAGGAATCACAGTCAGTAATGCATTCAATGCGCTGTTAATGGTTTCCAGCAGTATTTTATAGAAGCGCTACATCGATGTTGTCCACTGGGTGGCAGCAGTCAGGTACCAGCAAAGTGCCACTGCGCCTGCGCGGTCAACATTATTCAACAAACATGGCGGCACCCTACGTGACAGCAGTCAGGACAGCACTGAAAGGTAAAATACTGGTTTTCTTACATTTACACGTTCAGTACAAAATTTAAATTGACAACCAAGCTATCTTCTAGAGTACAAACATTTTGGACAACACAGGCGCATTTTACTTTGACGTAACCAGACTAACTGACACAAGCTAACCGGTGTTTTCTTCCGGTTAGGTGTACACCTTGTCCCCGTCCGGTGGCTCCTGACGCAGAGGAGCGGTGTCCCGGCAGTGTGTCAGTGTCTGCGGCTACATCTCTCCCCTTCGGCCTCCCTGTGCAGCTCCAAGACGGAGCCGCAGAGGGGCACCCAGCCTCACAGCACAGCTGGCACCCGCACAGACAGCACGAGGGCCGGGGAGAAAGAGGAGGAGGAGGAGGACGAGGGTCCTGAATACATCCCCAGGAAAAAGGCGAAGAACCCCATGGTGAAGATTGGCTATGCCTGGTAAGTCCCACTCTTCATTCTTGTACACTTTCCGTGTCTAACAAAATAACTAGGGAAGGAATTGCAGTTAATAAGTGAGAAAAACCACTAAAAATCACTATGTTGGATATATTATCAGCCATCAACAGCAACACCAGTATTTGCAACTGTAGTCGTTGGAGCTGTAGTGCAAACAAAAGTGGACATCCTTCGGTAATCAACTGAAATGGTAACATTTTTAGAGCAAAACAAAGAACTTATTATACCTAACAACGTAGCTCCTAAATTATTGAACAGTAAAATCCGAAAACAAAAATCATAGAACAAAGTCTTTGACCCCTAGTCAGGCTGATTCACATAAGGCTCTACACTGTAGAGATACACCTTAATCTGAACACAAAGCCTGGATGATTTAATTACATGAGGAAATATTAAATCTTCCTTTGCTCCAACAGCCACCAGGCTGTGCAATTATAGAGTCAACAGACTAAATGAATTTCCCCTCTGGGATAAATAAAGTGAATTTGAATTTTGAAATCTGTTAGAAGGAATCTAACACATGTTGCACTCCCGTCCAGTTTGCTCCCTCCACACTACACCATGTGGACAGTTTCTCTGCACTCAGCATTAATGATGAGTACTGTATGTGCAGCCCACTGAGTAAAAGGATCAATCTCCTTCCTGCAGGATGATAGGCCTCCCCACAGGTATCATCGGCTTCCTCCTGGCCAAGAGAGAAGTGGACAAGAACCGACTGAAGCAGCTGAAGGTCCGACAGAGGATGAGAATGTCAAACGAGGGAGAATATGAAGGCAGCCGCTACCTCCATCATGCAAAGGACGTCAAACTGGACCAGTGATGGACATGTGTGGCTGCCATGATTTGCAGGACATCTGAGACGATGGGTCCAAAGACTGATCCCAGGAGACAACCTTGTGAGCTTGACTTAATCCCAAACCTCTTTGAGACAATTTCAGAAATGATGATGCAGGAAATCTGGGAAGGAAGACTGACTTTTGTTGCTCATGATTCATGAACAAAGATGGATCCTACTGTTAAGGCTGTTGAATCTGGAGAATGATCACATATTTATGACTCCTGATGTTGGTCTTCCGTTATATGATAAAGGAAATAAATGTATATTTATAAATCTGTGAATACATAGACAAGAATCCCCACTTGTACAACGGCACAAAATCCACATAAAAACTCACAAATAAAAATGTTTATTTGATATTAAAAGGCAAATTCTCCTCATCATTGATATGTATATTTACAAACACCACCGACCATCTGTGCTGCACATTCAAAGGTCTGCCTTCCTTCGTTGTCTGAGTCAAGGGTTGCATGATCTTTGGTGAATATGAACATGTGCAGAGGACCAGCTGGGTGGGGTTTGATCATTAAGGACAAAACCACATCAGCTGGAACTCAATAATTTAACACCATGGTCCTGATCGTGTTATCCTGAATGGACTCGCCCACCCTGCTGCACAAAGTATCTGAACCAAATCTGACTGTAACGCAGGATATATAAAGAGACGCATATGTAACAATACTATAAAAGCTTATGCAGTATAACCCTGTACTTCTGTAAAATCTCAGAAACATTGTCATCGTGAAGGCACTGTAGTGATGTAGAATGTATATAGTTACAATATAGAAAGGTTTGTTAATGTGAAGCCATGACAGCAGATCTGTCATTAGGTGATCCCCGCTGTCAGGGTGGGCAGATCAATCACCAAAGTATCAGTACTGCCAATAATAAGATTACTTTTAAATATCCATCCTATGTTACATTGGGATTAATAACAAATGTAATATGTTTTAGGCCCAAACACTTCTCTTTGTACAGCGCATTTAGCTGATCAGATGCTGTTGTGTGTCCGCAGAGATCGCCTCACTTACTATTTACCATTCAGCCCGTTTTGTCTCCTAACATGTATATAATTAAAGGAAAAGGTAAAGGCACACTATGCAGGAATTGTCACTTGGTTCGTAACCACAATATTCAACAAAAAAATCAACAAATGTGAACGGAAACTTGTGATTTACACTCGCCATCTTGCTGTGTCGAACTGTTTCATTTCGGTTTTCCCTGTATCTCCAATCTATCCCAATGTGGAACTATCTCTTAAATCATTAACAGGGAATATTTAACAATTTTCTTATTTGAAAAGCAATTTATTTGTAATTAAAAATGTATTTAGAGGTACCCCATTCAATATTCGAGACACACTTAACTAAAATATACTATTAGTGAAAAAAATCCCCCAAAACAACAATCTATAGACTCATACAAAAAATTCCTTTCAATCATCACTTATGACCCACTAGACGTGTGTGGTGGTGTCAGTATTTGACATTAACCTGCCCACTGCTTGTATTTTCATTGTAATCTACACAAAGCGTGTTCAAAGTCTGAATGTTTTGTTTACAAACATTAAGTGAAAATTCCTGCGTAGCATGCCTTTAAATTTAAAGTAATTTTGTGGTGTTGCCCACCCCCTTCACAGCCAACCAGAGAGGTGCACCTCGTTGTTAGCAAATTACAGTTTAAACATTAGAGCGGGCTCCGGTTGTATAGCGGTACATCTACATGCAGAGAAAACTGTTGAGACACTGTCTGCCTTAACTTAAGTCCAGCAAGAGTGAATACATGTTGCAGCTGACATTCCAGTGTCTATAGGTATTTATATTATAGTATTGATAGTTTTTAAACCACTGATGAGTTGCTTAATACAGGTATAGACAAATATTCATATCAGAAAAAAAGTGCATTTATTGTGCATAGGGTTAACCTATGACAAAATCTCAAATTCAGCCCTTAGAAAGTTTCTCCATCCTGATTTTATAAATGTATCCTGATTCTGACTGAAACCAAAGCAAAGGGTTTTAAAAAGCACGGAATGGTTTTGTAGGTGTTTGTCTGCACCCTGTTGCCCCCAAGTTAGTCGACTTATTTGGTCGAAGCACCGATAATCTGCAGCAGGAAGAGGAAGATCTGGACGATGTCGACGTAGATAGAGAGCGCTGCGAACACGTACTCCTCTGGGCTGATGGAGTGCTTCCTGTTCCCGATCAGCAGCTGCGTGTGGTACGCTAGGAACTACAGGACGAGACAAACATTCAGAATACACTGAAGTGTATAAAACATCACGCAGAGTGAAAGTCCAGTGCATTATGTTGAGTACTCACCATGGTGAAAGCTATGGCTCCCAAAGCTGCATAAAGCATGTGAAGCCACAGCATCTGTAACAACAAACAGTCTCTACAATTAAATCCATTAAACATTATGTGTATAACATTATTTTATACAGGTTAGTGCAGATCAGAGGGCTTCACAGATGACTATCATTAGGGGAAAAAATTGAATAGATAAATAAATAAATAATCAACCAATAAATTAAATCAATCAATCAATGAAAAATAAATTAAAATAATGTAGATATTGTCTTAAACCTTTCTGATCCAATACCTGGCTAAAAAAAGGTAAGTTTTAAGTTTCTTTATAAATATTACATTTTTTTGTTTTGTTTTCATCTGCCTTAACTCACATATTTGAATGACAGCACGATGGTTGTGATGATGCCAGTCACAAACATTACGATCCCCAGGACACAGAAGAGGCCCTGGCACTTAGTGAAGTCCACCTACAGAGAGAAACCACCAGAAGGTAATGCATGTTTGACTGCACAAACACTGTGGCCATGTGAAGCTGATGAGCACTCACACACACACACTCTACCTTTGTCTGGAAGCAGAAGACGGTGACGGCGATGCAGACGACGGCGGTGATCCCCAGAGCGAGAAACACTGCTTTCGTATCATAGTAGCTAAACACAAAGTGCAACACACAGTGAGTTCAGGGGGAGTCAGAGTGGATGTTTCTGTACCACCAGGAGAACTGAACACGCTTGTTTTACCTGGAAATGGATCCAGTCATGTAGGACAAAGCCAGGGTCTGTTACAAGGAAAAGAAAGGCTTTATTTTTCCAACAGAAAATTCAGTCACACCACAACAGACATACGATTCACTGATTATAATCTATAAAAAAAAAGTTAAACAAAATGTTTTTTTTGTTTTGCGTGACTTTATTTGAAACTGGTGCAGGATTGAGCAAGAAAGGTTTCATCAGTGTTTTTGCCACTAACAGATCCAAATTGTCAATATTGTCAATCAATTTTTAGCATTTTTCAGCGTTTTTAAAATCAACCCTTTTGACAAAAATCCACATACTATAGTATGGCTTTTTGGCAAATTTTTTACATCTCACAGTATGGTGTATTTTTGTCATTTTTTGACAAATTTTGGACGTCCTAAAATATGTTGTTTTTCCGCCATTTCAAGCCTTATTTTGATCTAATATGTATATGCAGGGTATAATTAGTCCATTTTAAGCATTTTTAGGCATTTTGAAATTTGACCACTTTTGACAAAAATCGACATGCTATGTCAAGTGACTTTTTGTTTTTTCTCCAGATTTTGGACGTCCTAAAATATGTTGTTTTTCTGCCATTTCAAGCCTTATTGTGATCTAATATGTATATACAGAGTATAATTAGTCCATTTTAAGCATTTTTAGGCATTTTGAAATTTGACCACTTTTGACAAAAATCGACATGCTATAGTATGACTTTTTGTTTTTGCTCCAAATTTTGGACGTCCTAAATTATGTTGTTTTTCCTCCATTTCAAGCCTTATTTTGATCTAATATGTATATACAGAGTATAATTAGTCAATTTTAAGCATTTTTAGGCATTTTGAAATTTGACCATTTTTGAAAAAACACGTCATAATATGGTGTTTTTCTGTCCTTTTTCAAAAACTTTCACACTGACACGCATCAACAGACTCTGATAAAGCTATCCTGCGAATTTGGTGCATTTTGAAAACATTTTATGTTTTGGCCCAAAAAAAACGACAGGCTACAGTATGACTTTTTGAAAATTGGGCCATTTTTTAACATGGTGTTTTTATGTCATTTCGGGATAGATTA
>CAFUXE010002063.1:15565-27447 GCA_903364295.1 Serranus cabrilla | reverse complement strand
GGCAGAGAGTCCCTGTTTAATGACTGATTGATTTCCCCGCCCCTCTTCATTAGCCACGCCCCTTTTAGATAACTCGTGTTTGTCGTGGGTTGCTAAGGGAGGCGGCCTTCGATCGCGAGGCATGGTATGGCCGGCTCCCCCGACCGCTCCACTCTGCTCGGGCCCGTTCATCGCTGCTTGCAGCTTTAATTATTATTATTCTCCCGAAAGAATTGCCTTTTTGGAGGCTTTATCATATCCAAAAAGTTGTAAAACTTTGCACACGTGTCAAGATTTGTGAAATTTTTTGTATTTTAAATGTCTCGCGAATGGGTGTGGCAAAATCCGAAAATGGCGCCACCTACAAATTTTCAACGGAGTGGCACCCTATGGGTAGCCTTCACGTAAACGATTGAAATTTGGTACATGTATGTATCATGGGGAGACGCACCAAAAAGCCTCTTGGACTCATACCCGAAACCCAACAGGAAGTCTGCCATCTTGACTCAAACGCCGATTTTTGGCCATTTTTGGCCATTTTTTTGCTCTGTACGATAACGGACTCCTCCTACGGATTTTATCCCATCGACTTAAAACTTGGTCAGTCCTATCTTAAAACCTGGTTGATTAATTCTCTCTTACCGTTTTTATTTTTTTAAACGTATGTGGGCGTGGCCTGGCGGCGAAATATGGCGTTTTCGCCAAAAATCAGGAAGTTGAATAACTTTGTCATACATAATTCAATCCGTCCCAAATTTCTCACACGTGATGAGACTCTGGGGCTGAACCTATCGACGCGTTCATATTGGGCAAAAGTCATAGCGCCTCCTGCTGGCAACATGCATTAACATGCGCTTTCAAGGTTTCACTATTTGATGTCTTTCTTCAAAAATGTTCGCCCGATCCACTTCAAATTTGGCAAGGTAAGCCTTAATAAGTAAATGCATCTTTTTGGAGAAAACTGCGTGTTTTTGTTCAACGGTGTACGTTTGTCGGCCCGGCAAATTTTGATGACACATAAAAGACACGCTCTGATCACTCTCAGTGCTCTAGCTTCACTATACATTGTCCAATGTGTACCAAATTTCTTATCCATGATGAGAGTCCAGCCCTGAACATTTCCATATGTCAATATTGCCTGATAATTACAGCGCCCCCTGCTGGCACAGAAAGTAATAGTTTTACTCTGTGATGTCCTGTTCTAAGCTGGTTAATCAGATTGTCTTCAAATTTGGTAATTTAAGCCACAACAAGTTGATGATGAATTACTGTGAAGATTGTGTATTTTCAGTTAAGGGCGTGGCTTTGGCGGTGCGGCGAAGTGGGATGTACTCGCCAACCAACTAAAATTGCTCTAATTTCAGCAAATATTGTCCGATCTGCCCTATTTTTCGCATGCATGATGAGAGTCTAGACATGAACACAAAAAATTATTGATATCAGCACATAATGATAGCGCCCCCTTTTGGCAACAGGAAGTATGATTTTTTGGATCATGATGTCCTGCTCCTAGCCGGTAAATCAGATTGACTTCAAACTTGGTCAGTAAAGCCACAACAAGTTGAAGATGAATCGCTGTGAAGATTGTGTATTTTCATTTAAGGGTGTGGCTTTGGCGGTGCGGCGAAGTGGAAATACTCGCCAACAGACAAAATTGTTCCAATTTCAGCATACATTGTCCGATCTGCCCCAAACTTGGATCATGCGTGATGGGAGTTCAGACATGAATACAATAAATCGTTGATATTGGCACATAATCATAGCGCCCCCTTTTGGCAACAGGAAGTAACATTATTGGATTAAGATGTCCTGCTCCTAGTTGGTTCACACTATCAACTTCAAAATGGGTCAGGAAAGCCTCAAAGTAATGATGATGCATTGTTACAAAGATGGTGCGTTTAACTTAAACGGTTTAGCTCTGGCGGTGTGGCGAAGTTCAAGCACTCGCCATGAACAGATGTGGCTCTAACTTGAGTATCCAATGACCAAATTGTCCCAAATTTGTCTCGTGTGATCAGAGTCCAGGCCTGAACACAGGAATGCATCAATGCTGACAAATTGTGATGGCGCCCCCCGTTGGCGACAGGAAGTAACGTTTTTTATCCCGTTTTTTACTTAGCCCCCGCAGTAGGTTTAACTTAGAGACATGAAATTAATTACACAGATGTAACATGTGGAGATGTACAAAAAAGCCTCTTGGACCCATATCTTAAAACCAACATGAAGTCGGCCATCTTGAATTGAATGAAGCAAATTTTGGGTGATTTTGGCCATTTTTGACTCTGTACTTCAACGAGCTCCTCCTAGAGATTTAACCCGATTGCCTCCAAACTTGGTCTGTACCATCATAAGGCCTTTGGGATCAAATGTGATCAAAATCTTTGTTGTTAGTTGCACTATGTGGGCGTGGCAGGGAAGCAAAATACGTTGAGGTTTTTCTGATAGAAAAGACTGTATAACTTGAGGTTACATTTTCTGATCTGCCCTAAATTTGTCACATGTAATCAGAGTCAAGACCTGAA
This sequence comes from Serranus cabrilla, assembly GCA_903364295.1. Taxonomy (NCBI): domain Eukaryota; kingdom Metazoa; phylum Chordata; class Actinopteri; order Perciformes; family Serranidae; genus Serranus; species Serranus cabrilla. Next base: position 24,946 of record CAFUXE010002063.1, on the reverse strand, counting down.
TATAGTCATCCATCAATACTGACAAATTGGCATGGCGCCCCCTGTTGGCGACAGGAAGTATAATTTTTTATGAGGTTTTTGACTTAGCCCCAGCAGTAGGTTTAACTTAGAAACACAAAATTCAGTACACAGATGTAACATGTGGAGATGTACAAAAAAGCCTCTTGGACCCAGAACCTAAAATTAACAGGAAGTCGGCCATCTTGAATTGAAGAGCTAATTCAAGGCCATCTCCAGACTCTGTACTTTAACGCACTCCTCCTAGAGATTTAACCCTATTGACTTAAAACTCGGTCTGTGCCATTATAAGGCCTTTGGGATCAAAAGTTATCAAAATCGTTTTAGTTACTAGCACGATGTGGGCGTGGCATGGCAGCGAAATATGGCGTTTTGGCCAAAAATCAGGATGTTGAATAACATTAACATACATTGTTCAATCTGTCCCAAATTTCTCATGCCTGATGAGACTCTGGAGCTGAATCTATGGACGCTTTCATATTGGGCAATAGTCATAGCGCCGCCTGCTGGCAACGTGAAGTAACACGCGTTTCCAGGTTTTACTCTCTGATGTCCTTTTTCAAACAAGTTCACCCGATCCACTTCAAATTTGTCCAAAAAAGCCTCAACAAGCATAAGCATCTTTACAGAGAAAACGGTGCATTTTTGTTCAACGGTGTTGGTGTGGCGGCTTTGCGAATTTTAATGACACGTAAAAGACACGATCTGACCACTCTCAGTGCTCTAGCTGCAATATACATTGTCCAATTTGTACCAAATTTCTCATGCGTGATGAGAGTCCAGCCCTGAACATGTCCACGTGTCAATATTGTCTGATAATTACAGCGCCCCCTGCTGGCAACATAAAGTAATAGTTTTACTCTGTGATGTCCTGTTCTAAACTGGTTGATCAGATTGACTTCAAATTTAGTAATTTAAGCCACAAGAAGTTGATGATGAATTGCTGTGAAGATTGTGTATTTTCAGTTGAGGGCGTGGCTTTGGCGATGCGGCGAATTGGGATGTACTCGCCAACCAACTAAAATTGCTATAATTTCAGCATACATTGTCCGATCTGCCCCATTTTTCACATGCATGATGAGAGTCCAGACATGAATACAATAAATCATTGATATTGGCACATAATCATAGCGCCCCCTTTTGGCAGTAGGAAGTAACCTGTTTTGGATTATGATGTCCTGCTCCGATCCGGTTCACCATATCAACTACAAAATGGGTCAGGAAAGCCTCAAAGTAATGAGTATGCATTGTTACAAAGATGGTGCGTTAAACTTAAACGGTTTAGCTCTGGCGATGTGGCGAATTCTGAGCACTCGCCATGAACAGATGTGGCTCTAACTTGAGCATTCATTGAAAAAATTGAGCCAAATTTGTCACGTGTGATCAGAGTCCAAGCCTGAAGATAGCCATCCATCAATATTGAAAAATTGTCATGGCGCCCCCCGTTGGCGACAGGAGGTATAATTTTTTATGTAGTTTTTGACTTATCCCCCGCAGTAGGTTTAACTTAGAGAGATGAAATTCAGTACACAGATGTAACATGTGGAGATGTACAAAAAAGCCTCTTGGACCCATGTGTTTAACAAACAGGAAGTCAGCCATCTTAAATAAATGAAGAAATTGAGGGCCACTTCTTTTCCTTTTGCTTTTTGTTTGTGCACTTATTTGTGTTGGTTGTCAAAGGGAAGTGGTCTTGAGTGAGAGGAGGATAAAATCACATACACAATAAAAATTCACATGTATTTACACAGAATATAACGTAAAAACTTAGTTGAATTCCAAGAAACTGCATCAAAAGTTAGAGTGAATTCCCCAGGATCACACATGTCTTACTGGTATTCTATGAAACACAAGATTGTATAACTTGTCCTTACATTTTCTGATGTGCCCTAAACTACAGTACAGGCCTTCACACAGTCATACATAATTACTGACAAATTGTCATGGCGCTCCTCATTGGCAACAGGAATTAACATTTTCATTAGGTTTTTGTTTTAGCCCTTAAATAAGGTTTAACTTAGAAAGACGAAATTCAGTACACAGATGTAACATTTGGAGATGTACACAAAAGTCTCTTCAACCCATATCTTACAACCAACTGAATGTTGAATAGAATTAAGAAATGGAAGGTGTTTTGGGCTATTTTTAGGTTTTGTATTGTAACATTCTTCCCCAACAGATGTAATTTGATTGACTTCAAAGTTGGCTGTATATTCCTTTTGCCATTGCCTTTTGAAATATTTGCACACCACTGTTAGTTACCATTACAAGAGATAATAAACACATTTGTGGAATATGGGCTGTCATGTAAATCAAAAAAACAAAATAGTGTATACTGTCGAACCCAGGAGCAAGATAAGTCAAGAAAAAGAAGGCTTAGAAAATAACATGAAGTTGCAGTCTGATTTTCCAGGGTTTTTTTGGTAAATTAGTATTGATTACACATTTCATGTAAATAGACATATTTCATCAGATAGTGCTAAAGTGTAAGTACATTGTTGGTTAGTTCTATTATGTTGGATATATTTATAATAAGTTGTTTTACGGTTTTAATATGGGCTTTCATGTATATGCCAAATCAATCAGCAGGACACCTCAGGGAATCGAACCCAATCCCAGTAAACCAGGAGTACCATTACAAGTGCCTTTTGCTTTTTGACACTACATGGAAGGTAAAGCAAAACCTGCATTAGCAACAGCATTTGATTTTATAGCCAAATTTGTACCTATGATATTTATTTGATGTGGATAACTATGTTTTAAGTACACTGCTCAATAAGTGCAGTATATGACCTTAATTTGTATGGATTACTGTATAATTACAGTGCTGTTGTAATGCAGAAAACGAAACCTTGATGGTTAATAAATATTTAATAAAAGACAAGATGTGAATAAATATCAAAACATTTTGGAATTCATATAAGAAACATGCATAATTACAATTAGTGTTAGTCATGCAGAACATCAATTGCACAATATTTGGAAGTATTTGAATGCTTAAAATGATAATACCCAAAAGCATGAAATTATTGTGGATGGATTATTTTAACATGTGTTTGATGTAAAAGAGCATAAAATAGCTTCATGATCACTAAAATATGTTGGCAAAACTGTTATTTGAACTTTGTGTTGTATTGATTTTACATAAACATGATCAATCAATGTGCCCTTTTCTGTGGTGGCTTGTGTGACCATCTGAACATAGCCTCGGTTTGTAACAAATGTGCAGATTTGTGATGTTTTTGAAGACACATCTATGTTGTCATTGAAATCACCAATGACAGCAATTGTGTCACTTCTTCCATCTAGCCAATCAAGTAGTTTTCCTAAATTTTCTTTAAACAATGTTATGGGATAAGATGGTGGCCTGTAAAGAACTGCAACCACTATGCTGGAAGTCACAAAGTTGTAAAGCAGACATTCTATATTGACATCTGGCACATGTATTATATTAAACAATACATTGTCTGCAGTATACATGCCAACACCGCCATGTTGTTGGGCTTGCAAATCTCTTAAAGCTGGGTTGTTGCTACTGTAACATATACTTCGTGGACGACTATGAGAACTGTAACCATCAATATATAGGGTGTCAAGTGCTGAATTGACATGTAACCATGTTTCTGTTACAGCAATGCAGTTAAGCTGCAAATGCTGTGTACATAGTGCCAGATCTGTTATATGTCGTGTCAAATTCTGCACATTCATCAAAAACACAGTGAAAGTATTTGTATAGATTGTTTGTTGTGCAATATTGTCTTTTAGGTAGAGGGGCATACTTCCAATAGTATCAGCAATATCATGTCTGCAATAAATGGCCTTTTCCTCAAAGTCTTGAATCACTAACCCTGACAAAGTTTTTGTTCGACTCAAAGCAACATAGGCCTGTCCTGCAGCAAAGATTTTTTTTAAGGACACCACAGCATTATCAACAGTTATTCCTTGAACTTTGTGTACTGTACAAGCCCAAGCAAGTTTCAGTGGAAACTGACGACGTAATCCACCCTTTTTAGTAACTCTCTCTTCTTCTGCTTCAATACCAGTTGATCCCATCACAACAGCTGATGTGTTTGCACAGCGATTCCTCCTTTGTGTGCCAATATGATTGTCGTCAAATTTGACATACACTGTTTGAGGAAACTTTGTATCATTGTTGTGGAATACAATGTGAGTCACTGTGCCACATGCACCATTCACTAGACCATCCAGTACATCTATGTTTTTACACAACATGACACGAGCATCCTTAGCCAAAACAAGCATTGCTTCCAAACATGTGTTATATGTTTTGGAATGATATCCTTTCAACAACTCAAGCTTGCCTGTTTTCTTACTATTAACAAAGTCCTGTGCATGTATGTTAACTATATCAGTACAGGTAGAAAAGAGCATCTTCACATTATGATCATTGACTTGTGCGTTTGTTGGAAAGATGTGTAAAGCTGAACTATCTTCACCAGTTTCACAACGTTTCAAGATCTCAACATCACTAGCTAACATTGAAGTTCCCTTTGAACGAGTTCTCACTCTATTCAACAACTCTGCAAAGACATGATCTTTTTGACGGACAATGGTTTTTAACTCTGCAACACTAAAAAGGCCTGACCACAAATGTACACCTACGTTGTCTACGTAAAGGGGCTTCCCTTTCACTGGGGGCAACTGGAAAAAATCTCCTACTGCAATGATACCCACATTCCCAAATGGAGCATGAGCAGATTGTTTAATCTGCCTTAGTCGTCCGTGGATATAAGCCAGCAGGTTATGATCAACCATGGAGATTTCATCAATTATGACTAATTGTAGGCTACTATATTTAGCACGCAAAGAATTGACCTTTTCCTCACCCAATGGTGTGTAGGGCAAGCGTATATCTTTCCCAATGCTAAATGTTGAATGAATAGTAGCTGCATGTAAATTGTATGCAGCAATCCCTGTGGGAGCACGTAACAACACACAAGTGTCGTCTGGCTGAGGACACACAGTTGATAACAACCTCATTGTCTCACACTGAATAGCCTTGATTAAATGGCTCTTACCTGTCCCTGCACCACCTGTAATAAAAACATGTAATGGAGCTGGATTCTTTCCCATTACCTTCTCTAAACACCACTGTCTAATCTGATAGAAAATACTCATTTGTGTCTCATTCAGGGATCGAAGTAACGTCAGACCGTCACTTCTGCACAGGATGTTGTTCTTCTTTTCTATTTTAGCAACTTGTTCCCTGTTTACTGATAAATCAGGAATATTTTCCATGTGGTCATCATCAACCTTGTCTTTTTGTTGTGTATGCAGCTGCTCACATTCTAAGCGCTCCAACTCTTGTTCTGGACACAGATCGCACCAGGCATCCTCTAGCACACCATTAATGTCAATCTCGTTTTGAATATTATCCAACTCATCTGCTTCCTTTTCAAATGAACTTTGATTTGTATCCACAATAATCTTCACAGAATGTAACAATCCATCACTTAACTGCACTCTTCCAGTACTGTAAAAGTGTTGGTACGTCTCAAAGCCTCTAGGTTTAAGCTGTACATCTGTATAATACGGCAAAAACAACTGCAGAAGACTCTGGTAGAACAATTCTGGATTCTTGGTTTCTGAAAAACGCACATAACGCACAACTGCAGGGTTTGAACGGTTCTTTTCAAAATAAAACCACAATTGTTGTTTAGCTGAACCCTGTTTGGAGACCTTTCACTTTTAGACAGTACACGATACTCTGACACAAATGTTGCCATACACATGACATCAAAAGGAGTACCTCTTGGTCTATTCTTATATCTATCAACACAACTAGTCATCCACATGTCTTCTGTAGTAAGATCCTGTGATGATGCCTTTTGTTTTAACACACTTAAAGGCAAACTCATTCGGATAACATTATCCCCAACAGGAACAAAAACAACTTTTCTTGAACATTCTTTTAGATGCATGTTGGTTAACCGATACACCGCCTCTTGAGCAGACACATCCCTGTTGTGTAAATACACAGTACCTAATTTTTTCAATGCGTCTTTAGCGCTTGTATTTTTCTCCTTAGCTGCTTCCCTATGTGCATTCCCTAACAACAGCCCAATTTCCCTTTCAGCCTTTGATATATATGAAATTATGTAAACAACGCAAGCATAAGCATTAACCACATACTGGATGTCTATATTTGCATTCCAACATTGTAACAATTTCTTACTGTACTGATTTATCCAAACCTCATCTATTTGCCTTTTCAACACAACCTGTGTTTTTCGAGTGCAACATTGATATGCTGTCTCAAAAGTTGTTTGACTTATCCCCATCTTTCCAAACAAATCTTCAACAGTAGCATAGGTACAGTTGTCATCTGAAAGAGCCATTTTGATTGCTGTCAAAATCTCATTTGCTCGATCCCCCTCCATATTAGCAGAATTTTCCTGACCCTGATCTTTGACATGTTCTTCGGAATCACTACGACAAATGAATGTGCGCATGGATGCTGGCTTGGGAAAATTAAAACGACAGACAATTTTGTTCTTTTTACAAGTCTTTGAGTGTCGTTTTGAATGCTGTTGGACAGATTTTACAATGTCCAATAATGTTTCATCCTGTGATGGTAATTCGCAAGTTACATAATGATCAACAAACTCAATGACCTCCTCATCAGTGTTTTGATCAATTATTGGGGCATTCTCAATCCAAAACAAACAATGGACATGTGGTGAGCCTCGTTGCTGGAATTCTACCCTATAAAAGTAGTCTTTTATTTTTCCAATTGGATTAGATGGAGACATCAGCACCTCCCTCAGAAAACAATGCCAGCGAAAATCAAACATTCTTGCTGCAGTGACAGGATTGTGACGTAACAGTTCACACCTGTCTGCCCATTCTAACTGTCTAACTGTAACGCTGTCTCAATTCTACCTTCCTGTTTCAAGATAGTTGACAGAAGATTTTTCCACCTCATGTCTGCTGATGAAAATGAACAGAACCATGTAGGGACACCAAGCTGGCGAACACAGGCCAACAAATCTTTTTGTGCTGCCTGCCAAAATGATGGAGTGCCCCTAATAGGTTTAAGAAACCGAAACCCATCATCATGTTCCAACAACTTCTTTAAGCATTCATCATTGTTGAGCACATCCCCACTGAGTCTTTGACCATGAGCACCTCCTTTTCCTTTCCTTAATGCTATAGATACACTAGACACAACTTGTTCCATCTCAGACATGTACTGAGCAAAAAAGATATATTCAACATTGTGTGCAAATCTAACATCTGCATGCAAAATCCTGTTATTAAAATATCGTGACAATGTCAACCGATGCTGCCTAATAACATGAAATGTAGCACATCCATTTGGAAACAACACTGGGAAACATTTAGCTTCATTTGCATGGTCAGCCAAAAGTCTGACTGGAGAGTTACCTTCAGCTGGAGCAACATTCAACACAGTATCATAGTACTGATCCAGTACTTCTTGCCCAATATCAACAGGCATCAGACATGTGTCTTGAAACATACAATGTTGCTGTCTGTCATGAAGAATTCATCTTCACCATCATCAGCAAATTTGTCTACACTTTTGTCATTACAGTCCTTGTCCTTTTCAGAACCATCAGTGTCAGGTTTTCTACAAAAGTCATTAAACCACTCATGATTCAATTCCACATTCTTATAATGGACATTTGTCCTTTTTAAATAATGTAGTGCATGCTCAATGTGCATAGTATCAACATACTGATACTCATAATGTCCTTTATATGTTAGTTTACGTTTCAATTTAACCGGCAACAAAGATCCTCCCATGTTTGAACGTGGCAGCAAATTGCTTGTTTGCACTATATTTGCTGGAACACATGTAACAGGTCCATGTACACCATTTTGCCCACCTTTGGGCAAAGCCAACATCTTCATAAATGGAATATGTAAAGCGATTAAATGTTGTTCTAGGCTATTCAAACATGCCAATTCAGCTGGAATGCGTTGAACAGCCAAATTGTTCACTGCACATTCTGATGGCACCTCACCATTTTTGACCTTTTTATGGCAACAGTGACAAATCCACAACCTACTTCGACTTGTACTTAACAATGAACAGGGCTCCACACAATCAGCAGTGCACTTATGTACATATTCCTCACTTAAACATTTCTCAGCAAGTAAAGGAGGATAATCATCTCTTTTACAAAGTACAACCTGATGTCTAAACAACAATCTATGGCAGACACAACACACAAATTCTGGCCCATGTTTTACTTTATCAATAAACTGTTTACAAACAAAAGGAAATTCTTCAGCGTCCTTTTGAAGTTTTTGCCTCCTTAATGTAATACAAGATTTTACTTTTTGCTGGTATGCTGCATTGTCCTTGTATTTCTTTTGACTCATAATTTTAACCTTATCCTTAAATTTTCCATTTGTTCGATATTTAGCAATACTCTTTTTCTGAACCTCATCTCTAAAGTCTTTATTGTGCTTATACTTATCTATACTCTTTTTTTGAACCTCGTCTCTAAAGTCTTCATTGGTCTTATATTTATCTATACTCTTTCCCTGAACCTTTCTCCTTAAGTCTTCATTGTTCTTATACTTTGCTTTACTAGCTTTCTTAATAGTGTCTTTATGTAATTTATATTTAGCTATACCCCTGTTTATACGTCTGTCTCTATGTGATTTAGTAGCACGATATCTTAACCTTTGTTGGGTTATTTTTTTCATATGCAGATACTTTGACAAGCTATCATTTCTCTTTTTAGTCATGATTTTTTTTGTGCTATGTCCTTGTTTCATTGAACTTCGTCTACACATGTATTGTGTCCCTACTTCATTCACTTTTTTACACAACTCAAAGCAACCCACCTTGTCATTCTTACAGACACAAACTATAGGCTCATAGTAGTCTTCCTCATACTTCTTCAAATATATTCCTTGATGTGACAACCTACAATGCATAGGACTATATTTAAGCCATTTTTCACGAGTCTTTATATATATATCCACACCAAAAACATTAGCTGTTGCCTGGATTTCTACATTTGTGGCACTCTGACCACCACACCTCATCTTTGAACGCTGCAGGTATTGTGCCACTGAATCATAATTTTTCCCCAGCAATGGCATAACTTCCTTATTGTTATATTGCATATGCTTAACAACTGCACGTCTTACTCTCAAATGTCCCCTATGAGAACCACTGATAACTTGAGCTACAGAACTAAAGAAACTGTTATTATCTAGAACAATTGAATGTTCAATTCAATTTCAATTCAATTTTATTTGTATAGCGCCATTTCACAACAAACGTTATCTCAAGGCACTTTCCATGTAGAGCAGGTCTAGACCTTACTCTTTAAAATAGGTATTTACAGAGAAGAAAAGAAA
>CAFUXE010002063.1:0-13544 GCA_903364295.1 Serranus cabrilla | reverse complement strand
AGTGTGACCCTGATGAAATGTTCCCCTAACAGACCTCATAGTGCCTTCAGCCATGACAGCACTGCTAGCATGTGATATCTGTACTTTATTGTTAGAAGATTCATCCTTACCTTTGATGACCTCTGTAGGATGAGTGGACACAGACAGCCCCACGCAAGCTGCTGGTTGCATCTGGGAAAAATTAACACCAACACAAATTAATGCTTTGCTAAAACAAACTCTAACTAGCTCGTCATATTCACAAAATACAACAATATACAACAATTGCTTTTTCTCGTGACATACAAATTACAAACAAATCCAAATAAGACACGTTACACAAAGAGCACAAACCTTCTGTCGCATAGGACCATGAGTTGGATCCATCACAGACACATCCGAGCTAGGTGCTTGCTCTGCCTGCAGAACAACATTTCACACATAACAGTCAAGTTTCTGCCTACAAACTACAACAACTAACACATAAAAATTAACTCTTCATTTATACTTATAAGAACCACGCCAGCACTGCAGAAAGTATTACTGCTTCTATGAATAGTGCCACAATGTTTCACATAATCACAACTTGTACTAACCAAATATGTTTAAAATGTCTGTCAAAAACCTAGCAGCAAATCTGGTAAAAAAAAACAACCCCCAGATACAAACCTCCTCAGGAACAGCTGCTGTCAATGGACGAGTCACTGTTGTGCTCACGAACACCTTCTGGAACGGTGTCGTCTGCACCTACACAGACACACAATAACAACATATAAATGAATGCTTTGCATAAACCAATAAAAAACATACATGTTTGAATAATTGTCACAAACCCAAAAACACAATAACAACACAACATGTAGTGTGCCAACCTCCACATCTGCAGCCACAGCATTGGTTGGTGCCTTTGCCTAAAAATAGAATGCAGACAATAACATAAACATGAGCTTTAGTGTTACTATTCTCTGTTTACACAAATGGCATAAACATCAATTTTAAACAAGTCATGTATTGTGCAAACAAATTGCAATACAAATACACACCTGCTGCTTAGGCAACCTCCTCCTGGCAGTAACTCGTGGTCGCTGTTCCACTCTAGCTTTCTAATGACAATAAAATTCACAGAAATGGTTATTACAATATGAAGCTGTATAGTCCAAGTAGACATAATATGAACAAGATTATGTGATTTGGACTTTCACACGACATAAAGAATGCATTCCAAATTACCTGAGTTTCTGGAGCAGTCGTGGCTTTTTCAGGGCTTTCCAGGTTTGATGGAACAAAACGATCCATTGCATCCAAGATAGCACTGCTGAACCTCAGCCGCGTCAGCGGGATGGAGCACTCCTTCAACATAGGCTATGAAATAAAATGTTAATGACTTTAGATGACGACCCATACAGTTAAACTTTTATAGATATCATACTTTGCGTGATGTGAAAGAATCATAACAAACCTGTTGTTGAAGGTTGCCTTGCTTTGGAACCCCAGCAGAGGACAGGTTAGGTCGATACCTCTGTAATGACAAATGGCACTGTATGAATGAACCATGTAGGTATTTTCAACAACAAATACTTGGCTGGTAAAGGCTAAAGGCTACTCTTTAAGGGACATCAAAAAAATGTCAATGAGTACATGACAGTTTGAAACCCTTTACCTTTGTGTTCCGTCCAGCAACACGCCAAAGGTAAGGGTCTGGCCGTTCATGCACCATGACCCTTCCCTTCACGACGACCTTTGGAACAACAGATCGCTGGGGTCGTCTGGCAGGCAGGACTGGGGGCTGGGGAGTAGGTGTCTCAACAGACTGGAAAGGACAGTAAAAACAACAGGGTTATATAAATATAGCTTACAAAATGGTTTCACATTATACAACACACCACCACAACAACCCAACAATAACATGGTACTTACTAAATAGGCAGCTTGCCAAATGAGATCCACCAAGATAGGCATTCCCTCATTGTCACTTAGGTGTATCTGCGCAAATAACATACACATTAATTGACACAACACAAACACAAAACCAATCAAACTGTATGCTAACCAACCACTTGATGTCATAGCAACTACAGAGAAAACACATGAATTACAAGGCACAACAAATTAAACCAAATTTTTCACTTACACCATCATAGGCCCATAGATTCAGGTTGGAGAAAGGGAATTTCTCAGCAATGGACTTGAAACTGACACCTTCATCAACACAGACAATAGAACATATTATTGTACAAACCATAACAAAACACCAATACCTGTTGTTTACCCCATACTAAATAATACTGATACACTTTCTATGCCATCTTCTCTAAGAACATACCCTTGCCAACAGCCACTCGGTGATACTCTTGCCTGAGAAGGTTCTGGTATTCCACCTCGACAGTCAGACGAGGAGGAAAGTCCACAACAACAACCTGTAGAAAATATGATACATGCATTACAGTCAATTTCTCATCCAAACATCATGGTCATACAAGATATCGCAACTATGCAGACATCAATATTATAACCATTACAGCTATTTGAAAAAACACATATATACCTCTGGCGAGATTTCGCAGACTTTTTGTAGGAGGGCACCAAAGTTCTTCCCTGCTTCATCAATGGTAGCAGTGCGCGTGAGGTCATTGCCTGGAGCCAGCACACAGACCACGTCAGGGGTTCACGGAATGTTAGCATGCTGCAACTCCAGCAGCAGCTCAGCAGCTGTAGCACCAGGAGTGGACAGCAAGCCAAAGGACAACTTTTCCTCTGGCATTGGCACGAATCCATCAGCAATGGCTCTCAGATGTGAGTCGCCAACAATAAGAACAAACTAGAAAATACAAAATATGTGATAGGAAATAAGTACTTTTTCTCAGCTTTGTTGCAATTGTGTTCATAAATCTTCTCAATCAATACCTTTTTGTCAGGCAACTCAGTTGGGATGATTTTCTTGTGGCGTTTGTCGGTGACCACTGAAGTAGACCAACGACGCGGCCGATGTCGCTGCCCTGTACCGTTGACTAATTGGAAACAAGAACCAAACCAAGAAGCAGAACATTAATTTGCCGTCATGTCATAACTTCTGTAACTGTTAACTTCACAGCAAATACAAAGCTCCTTGCAAGAATCATAACCAACACATTATAGCTAACAAGCATAAGACTCATTATAATTATGAATATAAATACAATACATACCAGTAAAAACAGTACGACAGAACTGTACAGGAATGTCAGCTGGCTTCCCCGTCTGCCTCAGCTTAGCAGCTTCAGAACGTCGATATCCCTTGCCGCGTGGCATCTACAATCAACAAAAAACAAGTATTACACATTATTACACATTCTCTTTTACATACAATGCCTATAGAAACACCTTATCATAAGCTTGCAACAATTATTACCATGTGCTCTGATAAATACAGTGGGCATGAAGGTCAATTGTATAAATATTTTTCAAAATGTGTATCTACTTCAAAAACACAAAAACATTGCACACAAAAAATATATTTATTCAACACCAAAGTGTGACATCAAACACAAAATTATTCATAACAAACTAATTTCATGACATGTAACAACATCTCACGAAACACTAATATTTCATGAAACGCATAAACTTCTCACAAAATGTAAACATATTTCCTTCATCAAGAAGAAATATGTCATGGCACAAAAACATGTATTTAGCTGCCAATACATTTCAGGAAGTGTAGGACTATACTGTTTGTTTGTCAATGGACAAAACCATAGCCCTTGCCAATAAAAATTGGTAATTTCCTGTTACTAAACATAACACAAACACATGATCTGAATTTGCTACGTATCTATTAGTCTTTGAATAGTTCTGTTTATGTTTGTTCCTTTTATAACTGCATTCAAGCATTTTCAGACACTCTCTTAAGCAGCTCTTTCATCAATTCATGAGCATATTCATTGTCACTAATCAGTCTGAACACACACAACGCAACTATCAACAACAACACAACAACTAAGCTACTGGCAAATAAAACACAAACAATCCATGACACACACAACCTCCAAACTTAGTTTAGACTCTTAGTGATGCACCATAAATCTTCTTATACCATAAATAAACACAGTTCAATACACCCTTGAAATGATCAAGAACACTCACCTTCCACAAACAATTACTGAAGTACTTCAATCCAATACAGAAATCCAATTAGCTTAATGTGTATGTATGTATATATCTGTAGGTATGTATGTGTAAAAAGAAATGTCTCTTTCTGTCTCTCTGGATAAGTCGTTCACTCTAACTCACATGGAGAATGTGCAAACAACAAGAGAACCCCGGAAGCAACAACATAATTTATACCTGAACATGGACACACCCCACTTCAACCAAACACACCCACAAAAGGGTGGAGCTGTGCATAAGACAGTGTCATCTGAAATCATGTCAGGAAATTCACAGTTGCACTGCGTTGTGTTATTTTATCAAAATAAACACAAAATGTCAAATATCTAATATTTAATGCCATTTAAATATATGAGGATACAAAAATGGGAACTACTCAATAAAGTATACCTCTTTAGTAGAACCTTGACTTTTCACAGATATTAGATTACAAGAACTAATAATATTTTCTACAGTTTCAGGCATTTCCTTTTCTTTCAAAAGTTTACTTGTTTTATACAAAAATACTTTCTCACATGGGTACGTAATGTCTTCACATCATAACTTAACAGAAAGTTCCAGATGGTCATAACCACAATGTAAAACATGTGCCATATTCTTCTGAAATAACATTCAAATACACTTCCAGAAATTGCATGTCTTGTTTTGTAAGGATTACTAATTTAGATGATTCTCACAACAAACTACATAGAAATCTCACAGTTTTGTGCTATCAGTATACACACTTCATACATCACTACATTTAACACATCTTTCCACTTACTGTTCATATGTGCTCACTATATTTCAAAATGAAATTCCTTTACAATAAACAGCCATGACATGTACCATGCTATATTACAATTTATGCCAAACACACACATGCTTCCTCTTCCACTACTACAGTGTTAAAACCATATAACATCAAATCCAGGACTTTATTTTTCAAATGTGGTTCACAATGAAAAACAACCAACTCAAAACAGACAGAATACTCTGCCATTAAACTAATTCATTGTCTCTAACCTCACCACATTTACTCTATCATGTAAATGTATCCCCCCAAACACTTACAGCTATCATCTTACATGCCATCCTCAACACACCGACTCATCAATTGATGCCTATTCACACTCAACAACCCATCATTAACCAACATTTACATCCTAACTAACTAAAACAAAACACTCATGTTCATGAAAGCCTCATTGTTTGAATTACAAGTTCACCTAATCACCTCCTCTTGTCTGACATGACAACATGACATAACAATTAGCATCTGAAATTCTGACCCATCAGATGCCTAATCCTGACAACTTCACATGCAAAAGTGCACCACACGACAGATCCAATAATCATAACTATATACCATGCTACCTGTCAGTTTAAAACACAAAACTTCACAACTACACACACTTGATATTATAACACATGTAATGCTGTAAAGAAAGTACACATACTTCATTGACATAGTTACAACTACAGCCAAGCACTACTGGACTAAAACACATTGTACAGTTGATTATATAACTACTACACTAGCCATAACTCTGACATATCACCTTTCCCTTCTTTCATATTCATTTTCTATTGGAAATAATACTGCCTTACTTCACATATCAAATATACCCAACAAATATGAGACAAGACACTTGCACTATGCAATGAACAAGTCTCACTATTATCCACACACTGTTCAGATGAACTACTTCCCTTGAATGACTTTACTAACAATATTGACAAATTTATTATCAACCCTAAATCCGTAAAACAAACACATGTCATCACAACTTACCCCATAAAAACAGCACAATGACACATAGCAGATTCAACTTTGAAAGTACAAAGTTTAAAAACTAATTAAGTCATTAAATAATGCTTCATATACAAAGCAGCTATACTACTCTCTTCTCATTATAAGGTATTCTAAACGCCAGCCACAAAAACTGCAACTCTATGTCAAACATCACCAAACCAACACAAAATATGTTTATTGATAAAACACAATTCATCTGAAAACAATCAAACTACCATACAGTGCCAAAAAATGACAAATAGACAGAATATAATAACTACATAAAAAGTACACCTAATCATAAATAATCTTTGCATAATAACATTGCAAGCAGAGACTACAAACCGAACTTTCAGTTGTTGTATGCACACAGTTTTCAGCCTGGATTTGCACATCGTCAGAGTTGAGGCCTGTCTCACATCCTCTGGAAAACTGATCCCAATTTTAACAACATTAAAATGAACACCGAATCACTGTGTTTCTTCCAGACTCTGAAAACAAGCAGCAGACCCTTCCCTGAGCTCTATAAAGCCGCAAATGGTCCATATAGCTCTAACATATTAAATATTGCCATTAACAACACTTGTACACAAGCAGAGCTGATTACAATCTATTCTCTGAGCATCAGGAAGCCACTGCAGTGACCTGAGCACAGGACTATAGGGTCGTATTTCCTGGTGCTAGTCAAGACACAAGCACCAGAGTCCTGGATGTACAGCAGCTGTCTTACAGCTCATACACACAGCGCAGTGAACACGCTGTTACAGTAATCTAACCTGCTGCAAACAAATGCATGAACTACTCACTCTGTAGACACATCTTCCCTTTGATACTGGCAATGTTTTTAGTTGCTAAAAAGCTGATGCAGGATGTAAATATCTGTTAGGTTAAAGTCTGAGTCCAATAGTACCCATAATATTCTAATTTAACTATTAGGTTTTACTAAAAAACTTTCAAGGTCATGACAACACTTACTCTGTAACAACATTATAGATCTACTCAAACCAGTAAAATATTTTTGTCTATTTGCCAAGCTGTTTTCCACAACTACCAAAACAGTAACAACACTTGTTTTCACATTAAGCTTCCATGCTTTACATTTCTGCCCTTCTCACCCATCAATACCTGCCAGGACTCATTTGTTAAATCAATCCCTCTAAACCACTTCTACCCGTACTCTATTCACATGCATGTATTGCTGCAACACATTCATTTATATGTCATTCACGATTGCCACACTTACAAACACCCTTAAACACTTCCCTTTGTCTGTAAAGACAACACATCATGTATATTTAAATGCAAACTACGCAATGTCTCACACAATTTACAACAGACTCTAGATACTCTATAAACCTGACCCAGACATCGCTGCTTTGGAATGGGGATGCATTCTTCACCTAAAATAAATTATTACATATCTCTTACCCAACATGCCTATTTTATAAATACTATCAAGATCACATACGCTACAATACAACTACACAACTATACACTGCCAAAATATAGAAATAACATTTACATCTATTCAAAAGCTAACCTAACTCTCACTCAAACTCACTACTAACACTCTGACACAATCACTATTTAATTACTGATAGTAATTTTCCTCTTTTACTCTGTGGCCGCCATTATTTGTCCATACACACATTTCTCTAATACATTTCTTCTCTGTATATAACATAGACTTTGGGTTCTACGTGACCACTTCACAAATCCATAACGCTTTCTATAGATTTATTCAATGGTTTCCAAACAGGCACATAAACCAATAGGAGGGCCGCACTGTTATTCCACAGGGAACAAGCAGAGACAGGGTGACCTGTCCTGTATATGTGCACATACAGCATTTACTACAGTTTGGTAACATTTCACTCCAAATCAAATCTTTCCATTCAATAATGGTTGTGTATTTATAGATATTATTGGTATACTGGGCATGCTGAAACAACCAGCCGAACAGCCAACAAAGCAAAGAATATGTCTGCCTGTATTTATGTAGTTACATGTGTGTAGGGAGGCCCTAAATATTTTCATCTCCCAAAGGGCAACTTTGCATCAAAAGATAGGAACCAATAGATTCATTGCTTACATAACTCCTACTGAATGCAACCATGCAATCATAAGCTAAGAAGTGCTATTTAACCATTTATTTGAAAATGTGTCACTGCCACTTTGCAAACAGTGACAACTTTCAGAAAGACTCAACCCTTAACACAACACTTTCACACCAAAACCCTTGCCTTGACAAATATCACACCATCATTATTATTTCAAACTACTTGTACATAACTTATTTCAATAATCTCCACATAAAATGTACTACAACACACCCTACTTGATGAAAACATGGCACTCTGAATACTCCACCTATACGCTTGAACTCACACTTAATCTAAATAGAAAATAATACCCAGCACAGCAACATAAACCTTAAAAAATATTTATTTTTTCACATGCACTATCACCACAATTTTCTGCATGACTATCTATATTTACACACAAACCACAGTAAACCACACAAGGAGACATTAATATGTTCACAAATAACCAATCAAACACATTATTTTGTCTGGCTCTCGTCCTCTGAAATAACAAGCTCCAACTCCTGCACCGCCACTGGCTCCTCATCCACTGCCATGCCAGATGCCTTCTCAATGTCCGCCAAACGTTCCAAATCTGCTTCTGTGTAGGCGATAAATACAACAAATGTTAACACATACCATAAAATACATTTCATCAACACACACTATGACACTCATTACCTACCAAAGCTGTCACTTCTACACACCTATGACTTCATAAACACACCAACAATACTACTCCTTTAAACAATTACACAATATAACCACTTACCATCTAATGTGAAGTCGTCAGACATCTGCCTGTCCACTGCATCCTTCTTTAGCTGTGCCACCTTGTCTTTAAGATGTACCACTTCAGCCCTTAGATGGTCCACTGTCTTTTCCAAGGATTTCTTACATCTCACAGCTCTCACATATGCCGTCATCACAGAGTCGCATGCTTTTGTTACCTGCTGGTAACATTCTCCACGACTTACGCCAGGATCCATACAGGCATACTAAAAAACACAACAAACAACAATGTTAACACACACACAATTAACAACATGAACATATGGAACACTTCCACATATCTTTGTAACAAACATACACATAAAATACTTACACTGGCAAGTTGCAGAGACTGCCGTAAACTGTCAACTTCCTCGTCTTTAATTTGTGGAAACTTAGAAGGTGACAACATACGTTGAGCCATGATCTGCAGAGAAAACACACATCCCCATTCATTACAAAACATAGCCAAAACTAACTTCACAAGAAAGTTGACCATTTCATGACACAGTATCTTCACTTTTAACCAACAAACGTATAACACCTAGTACAATCTTCTTCCTAATTCGCCTACTTTCATGACTACAACAATATACCAATCACAAATCTGATACAAACACTGCAAGACACTACTATACTTACAACAACTCTCAAAATCCTCTTCAAATTGGTAACAAAATCAACACTGACTTCTATGGAATGCTACAACTTCAATTCCTCAATCGAGATATATATGTTCCTGGCCATGAACAATAGTCACACCTACCTTGCATTCCCATTGGACAACTGATACAGTTAGTTACAATAGGTCACTATCAGGGCAGGACTACAGGAATACCAACCCTGAAAGTACATCAGACCAACCCACTTCTAAAGTGTAAGCAATGTTCTGCAATGACTAACCAATGTAAGCATATGTTGTCCACTGTTAACACATGAATACCTTATAAATACATAAATGTAATGAACTACATTAACCCTAGATATGAACTAATACAACACAACCAAAGCTTTACATTAAAACAAACATTACATAGTAAAAACATACTTAATTCAACTGTTTCCATTACAATTATACAAATAAAAGACATATTCATAGATTAACATCTAAATCGCAAGCAACACCATAACTCACTGACATTACTTGATATAATATTATATGAATTTACTCAGGTCCTAAACCACATCTTAACTACGACCATACTGATTGCAACTGGACAAAAAAGCACATACAGAACTACAACTGTAAAGCAATAACAATGTCTACTAAAAAAAACAACAGCTAAAAAGTGAACAGAAAAGTACATAATAAACATTTCTAACACTATTGTCCAACAACAACTATCTTATCCATTTACCAACATAAAAAGATATAATAAATCATTACCTTTAACATAAATTAGGGCTTCCCCAGCAAACACACATAAGTAAGTATGCATAACACCTATGTTACACCTTGGGAAATCACACAATTACTACAGCACACTAAAGCACTCTACATGCAATATGTATGCACTGGAAAAGCCAACATCCAATCTTGACTCTTCCAAAACCACATCTAACCACTTCACCAAATGTTAGTGTTACAGAGTACAACAACGTTGTCAATACATATTTCCCTGTATAAAGACATAAAAATTGATTTTTCAGTGGTCATCACCATAAATACTTCCAATTTGCTTGAAAAACAAATGCTTATACCTTTACTCTTTATAAATTTCAGTAGCAAAATTGACCTCTCACAAGCCACTTCAAACCTAGCAACTGTTAAAAGTCTATTTCCACATCTATCTATTCAAAATTCATCACAACTCTCTATATTTCACATAACACTATTTTATAATAGACTGCCATGACATATATCACTCTCTTATACTATGTTATACCAACCACACACATGCTTCAGCTTCCATTTCCGCTGTGTTAAACAATGTTAAAGTCCAGAGTTTCCAAATTAAAGTGTGCTTCACAATGAAAAACAACAAATTCAAAACAGACAGAATACTCTGCCATTAAACTAATTCATTGTCTCTAACCTCCCCAGATTTACTCTATCATGCAAATGTATCCCCCCACACACTTGCAGCTATCTTCTTACATGCCATCTTCAACACACCGACTCATCAATTGATGCCTATTGACACTCAACAACCCATCATTAACCAACATTTACATCCTAACTACCTAACACAAAAATCTCATGTTCATGAAAGCCTCATTGCTTGAATTACAAGTTCGTCTAATCACCTCCTCTTGTCTAAAATGCCAACATGACATAACAACTAGCATCTGAAATTCTGACCCATCAGATGCCTCATCCTGACAACTTCACATGCACAAGTGCACCACAAGACAAATCAAATAATCATATCTAAATACCATGCTACCTGTCACTTTAAACCACAAAACTAAACACTAACCTTTTCTTTGGTTTCTGATCCAAAATGCATATATCTCTGCATCTACAAAATCTATTTGAATAATTTCTGGTCATAATAAAGGGAACACTTGTGTGATTTATTCAGATATGTAAGTATCAGCATTTATGTCACTGACTCAGAAAAAATTACAATGGAACACAACATATGGCCACCTACATTTCTGCCTACAAATAAACACTGCATATTTCTTTGAAATTATGCAGATGAAACCACAACTCAAAATCAAACCACAACACAATGTGTGACCACTATCTCTACCAAATATACTCAATATCAAGTGAAGCACAGCAAAGTTACAGAGGGCAACTCCCTAAGATGGTCATTTGCCACATTTTGGCACACCCCTGAAATCTATTGGCTCTAACACAACAAGCTATCACTCATCCAACTACACCAATCTTCTGCTGAGGGCTCAACTGCATATGTTAGAAAGGAAAACTATTTTTTTTGGCATACTTTCACAAAGAAAGAGCTGTAATAACGTCAAAAGAAATGGTTTATATCTGCTGTTATTAAATGCACTACAGCATGTTATACTGTAGTTTTTGCTTAGTTTACAAATAAAACATCACTTAAATCACCTGACATTCTTTTTCCTAGCAATTCTATAGTTCATACACCACACAAATATTCATTTTGAACGTTTTTTTTTTTTTACCGTCGCCTTACAAAGTATATTCATTGAACATTGGTGTATTCAGCCTGTAGGCCTCTGAAAACAACTACATATTATTTACACATATTTTCCACTCTAAGAAATATAGTATGAAAACCATGAGAACAAATATGTATAAACATGCCTTCAATAACACTTCACTTCTCCTAAGTGAAGCTGTGATTATGTCTATATAACTTTTTTTTTTGGTGTTGCAATTTGCAGGCAATCCCTGCACATTCCTGCACCAATCAACTCTGCACAAACTCTAATGCAAGTATCCCATTGCATAAGAAGATCTGTTTTAAAGAAAAAATGTTTGAAATCTAATGAGTTATTGAGCCAACAAATCATATCTGTGAATATCTTTCTATCTTTACCAAGTGGGAGGTGAGGACATCCTAACAGCCTGGCACACTTCTGTGGTGTTGTGTCTCTATATCCATCATTTTTGTCTTACATGTGTTTTGGGGGTTTGTGTCATTTCAACTTTGCATCCTTTCTGTATTCCCACCATCTTGTTGTTGCATTTGATTTTGAGTGATGTGCATCGTTTCATTGTTTGCAGCAATGTCCACCTGCAACATTTTGTGTTGCATGTGTTATCTGTGTCTTTGTTTCTACTCCATTATGCATGTGCATCGTTTGGCCATTGCTGAGCGTTTGCCTATGTCACAACCATAGAAAGCCATACAAAGAGTAGCACAAACAATTATTTGGAATACAAATGTACCACAATGTCACCAATGACACCCATGGATTTTAAAGGTACAACAATCACATTTCCTATGTAAGGAAGGGAAACACTGTCCTACTAAACCTTAACCCCATTGAAATGAAACTTGATCTGTACCATCATCAGGCCTTTGGGATCACAAATACACAAAAGCTCTGTAGTTAGTTGCACTATGTTGGCGTGGCATGGATGCAAATTATGGTGTTTGTCTATGAACCACAAGACTGTATAACTTGACCTTACGTTTTCCGATCTGCCTAAATTTGTCACGTGTGCTCAGAGGCCAGGCTTGAACACAGCCAAATCGCATTACTGACACATTGTCATGGCGCCCCCCATTGGCAACAGCAAGCAACATGTTTTATGCAGTTTTTTGGTTTAGCCCCTGAAGTGGGTTCAAGTTAGAGAAACAAAATTGAATGGGCAGATACAAAATCATAGCGCCCCCCAGTGGAAACACAAAGCGACTTCTTTTCTGTCGTGCAATGTCATGCTGCAAACCATGACATCCACCTCAAATTTGGCTCTTCCTGGCATTAGAGAATGCTACTAGATGTGAAAAACCCAGGACAACGTGCCAGTGTCCAACGGTTGCAGAAATGCGTGACTGCGTCAGCCGAGTCCCGCGGCCACCTCGACGTGCGCAGAGATGCGAGGACCCGTCAACGCTGCTCGCAGCTTTAATTATTATTATTATTATTCCTCCGAAAGAATCGCCTTTTTGGAGGCTTTATCATATCTACAAGGTTGTAAAACTTTGCACACATGTCAAGATCAGGGGAAATTTTCGTATTTTAGATGTCTGGCGAATGGGCGTGGCAAAATATGAAAATGGCGCCACCTACAAATTTTCAACGGAGTGGCACCCTATGGGGAGCATTCACGTAAGCAATTGAAATTTGGTACATATATGTATCATGGGGAGACGCACCAAAAAGCCTCTTGGAGTCATACCCGA
>CAFUXE010002060.1:556583-566817 GCA_903364295.1 Serranus cabrilla | reverse complement strand
ATGTCCCTTTCAAATCTGTTTTTACTTCCACGGCCTGTCTGTAGCTCTCCGGCCCAGCCTCTTTATTTCTACTAAAGATATTCATATTCAAAACTGGGTTCAACTTATGAGTTTTTATTGGGCAAGAGGGTCAAAAGACTCACTAGCTACTTCTGTATGTGTTTTATACTTTTTTACCACAGGACAACGTAGCATTTTATTAATTCCTGGCAATCCATTGTAACTTTTTTCATAATTAATATAATAATTCACTGAAAATCTGATAAAACTGCAGGCTTTTTACACAGAGCTGAGAGGAGAGGACATGAATTTGAACTATACATACTGTATGTATAGCACATTGCTTCTCAACTGGTCTGGCTCTGGGACCCACCATCACCCCATAATGACAAATCGAGGAACATTTCAACTTCTCAAATGCATTTAATGAAAAGCTGGTGCAGTTTGAGCCTGAGATAGTTTACAATATCACATTTTAGTGATAAAGGGAAATATTCCCTTTAACAGTCAACTAGCTTCATCTTAATTAAAACACAAAAAGTGCATCTTAGAGACACAAGGTAATACAACACGCATAAAAATTCAGTAACTTCAGCCTTCTTTCACAAACTCAACAGCATGCACAAAGGTGAAATAAAAAAGTCCAACTATAAAGGACTCAAATTCCCGCCATGCTCAATCAGCATTTGACAACAAGCAAATAAAACCACAGGATTGTTTTGCCCAGGCAAAGGCCTACAACCCACTGAAAAGGCCCGCGGCCCACTTTTGGGTCCCGACCCACCAAAAATAAGAGAGAAATGTATCTTGAGTTAACTTTTAATGATGTTTTTCATTATCACTGTTATACTACACAAAACACACTTAAGTTGTTACCACTTCTAGCCATGATTGTGCCGGTATCATAGTGCAGGACTCATATATATTGCAGTGAAATACAAGGCCACAGGGAGTAAAATGTTAACGCTGAAGAGCACAGGGTTAATTCAATTTAATTCACAGCTGAAGTGAAGTTGAGACACATACACACTTAACTTTGTCCAACAGGACTTAAATAAATTATCTGTTAAACACTGTGTGTACGGGATCGTCCTGTTTACCTAGTTGTTTTCCGTTTTCTGCAGCTGTATCAAAACATCGATTCGTTTACAAACTTTGAGGGAAAGCTGAGCTCCACGTGAAGTTTGAGCAGCTGCACACACGAGCTAACAGACACGTGACGGGCTTCTTTGACCCCGGAATAAATCTTTACATGACGATGTCTGGACATTTACAGATTTAAAAAACCTCTCTCCTACACGCGTACCTGGGCATCAGACGGCTGGTCTGTGGTTGTTTTCGTTGGGGAGTACACGCGCACTCCTCTTCTGGTGGCCACCATCTTGCATGCTAGCTGCTTCACTTCCGGTGTGAGGCTAGACTCAACTAATCGACAAAGGGAAATACGATGCAGGACGAGCAGACGATCGCAGAGCTGTGACCAACTAAATCCGTCTCAAAATAACGACTTAGTATCTCACAATATTGATTAAGCGTCTCATAATAATGACTTAGTATCTCATAATTAAAACTTTGTATCTAAAAACAACGACTTTGTCTCTTTTTAATAAGAAACGTGCTTTATCTTAAATGTTCTGCATTACAATGGAGGGGGTAGTCCCTCAATTCACATCTTGAGAAATGAGCGGCCTTTACTAAAGAGATCTGCATAAACATATAGGCTGCAATCCATCAAAAATATTTAAAAAAAAATATTATGATGTTTCTCATTATAACGACTTAGAGTGTTTATTTGTCATATTGGAGGTAATGGGCTTCTACAGATTCAAGTCCATTACTGAAATAAAAGTAAAATTACAGAAGTGCACATTGGGTACTGCACTGAAAATGTTGATCAAATAAGAAATAACCCTGCTTAACGTTCTCACATTTTTATGCTTTGGCTGCTGGAGTTGGAGCTCATTTTTAAGTTTTTATTATTGTATTATTGTGCCGTGTTTTAGAAGATGATCATATGCTGTTGTATATAAAATTACTATTGGTAAAAAATAAAAATAAAAAATAGGAACAATACTGTCAAATAAATGTAATGGAGTAGTAGAATGTGTTAACCCAAAAATAAATTTAACTTTTCAATTAACACAAATACAGAAGAATGAACTATATTTACTTAATACTTTGCATGACACAAAAATATTTGGATCAATTAAATTTAGGCTCAAATTTAGCTTAACACTCCCACTGCTGCAAGAAGAAATGACTCGGCAGTTTTGTCTTTCCATGTTTAGTTAATCAGCACCTGAAGCTCAGTTTAGCTGGTTCAAACATCTGAGGGAAAGAGTATGAAAATAGTTCAACAAGGCTGGAGTTGCTCTTCATTAATTTAGCTCAAACAGGAATGATTTTTCTATTTATTTGCAACACCAAAATCTTGTTTTCATTATCAAACAAACACACTATTCCAGGTTTATTCCATCTTTTAAATATTTTTACACCAGTGTTGACGGTACAGACATCTGTTTCATGATTTTAATAAAGCCAATTCATGATATATAGATATATGAAAACATTAAATATGTTTACAGTAAAACAGATCATTAGTCTTCATGAGATGAACTGGATCCTGTGTGGAACAACAAACAATGTTCTTAAATAAAAACCTCTTCAGAGTTAACAAATTTAAACATCTCCATGGCACTGGGTTTCCAGTGCTAGAACAACAACAGCTCTGCATTTAGAGGACATAAACCTGCTATGCATGTCAATCTGGAAATATTGCTGTCAATCCTAGAATTAATCTCATGAGCACAGAGTGGGTAAACACGTCAGTGCATCGTCAAAAACAGAGCATGGTTAGAAAAAAATGCATGATAAAATAAAGTTATATAAACTCAGTTGTCTGCTTCACCAGTTAAAGTCAATCAGAATCATAAAATAAACATCTCATATGTGGTTTGATTTAAAATCAGCGCTTCATTTTTCTCAATCGAGGAATGCAAATGGTGTTTTATACAACAGGAAAAATCCAACTGCGTGAATAAAAGCAGACTTTATTTCTGGATATTTACCCTTTTAAAAAGTTTGGAATCATCTTAAACATTATATGCCTGTTGCTTTCCCCTTATCTTTTCACTCAGACTGATATATTTAAAGCTTGAGTCACACCAACACAGAGGAGACAAAGCAGCTATGAGGACAGGAGGAGAAAGAGACGAGAGGCACTTCAAATCAGAACAAGGTTAGGAAATCACCTTTGATAAAAGTTTAGCCACCAACAATTTCCATCATTAAAGCAGCCTCGACTGTGTTGATAAACGGCTGATCTGTCAATAAACTGGCCTTTGAGGAAACTTTCACAGTCTGCTCTGAGAACTGACCCTGGAGTTCATCTTGCATGTTCATTTCCTATTTTTGATCTCACTGAGACGAGGGGAATGAATATCTGCATCAGAACGGAAGAAATATTACATGATTGAGATGCAACCTTATCTGTGAGATAAAACAGTGACTTCAAGACCCATGGTGATTGGCAGCATCCATTATTCAGAGTGGTTTCTTTGCATGTTGTGTGTGTGTATATGTCAGTGAAAAAGGAGGAAAATGGCTTCATCCATGTGTCTTCTTCACTCGTGGAGGGTGCTAGGGGCTCGCCTTCCTCGCGCTGACGAGGTAGCCCTTAGCCTTGATAATGCCCCTGCTCTTAACGATGATGGAGTAGCGCAGCACCCACTCCAGCCTCCAGTCAGCGATGTTCAGGTTCTGCGTCCCCTCCTGTAACGCCTCCTGGAATGTGGCTGCTGACATCAGCTCTGAGGAAACAAGAAGCCCAAACAGAAACAATGATTTAACTGATCCATAAAGGAAAAGCCTGAGGAATAAGGCGGGTTGTTGTTTAATACTCAAGTCGTTTCACTGCATTTTTTTTTTTGTTGCTCTTTTTACATTTTACTCACTGTGGCCTTGTATTTCACTGCAATATATAAATCCTGCACCATTATGGAAACAGCACAATCAACTGTGAACAACTAAAATAATATATTTCGTCCACGTGTATATAACTGTTTAAAAATTTGAATATAATGGAATTTATACATTTTTTCTAAATCTTCTAAAGAATATTAGAAAAAAAAACACTGGGTCTCCGCATGCATTTAACTATTTGCATTTTTACAACTGTTTTTTGTTAATAAATCCCATGAAAACACTAAAATCAACAATAGGTCAGTCTGTCACTCAACACTTTCCTCCTTTCACTTTCCTCTGTGGCTCTCAGGCCCTACCCCAATCGTTTCTACTCAAAAAATGTTTTATTTTGAATTATTTTATAAGAGGCTAACATTACACACACATATACATACACACAGATTCAGACAGAGGATAGACAGTCAACCAGATATAATTTTAGCAAACAAGGCTAAACTTTAAATGTCTAATCACTGACTAAACATGATTAAGGACTCTTATTTTTGACCCGTTTTCCATCTACAAAACTTCACTATAAATCCATCTGACTGACAATAAGAAGAGAATCGACTGTCACCTTTGGGATCGTTGTGTGTGAGCAGCTGGATGTCAAACTCCTTCGCGAAGGCCGTCAGGTCAGGAGGCATCACGCAGCAGGAGGCCAGGTTCACCTGGTTGCTGCTGGGCTTCACCTGGTACCAGAGGTGGCAGGAAGTCAATGACTGGCTTCGGTTCAACAGAGGAAACAAACCAACACATTCCTTCATGCAGCTTTTCTAATCTGTAAATGTGATCTATTATCAAAAGTAATCGTCTCTGTTTGTTCTGACAGACACTTAACTGATTAAGCCCGTATTTAACCCTGATGTTGACAACTGAGCAGAATGTTTGCAGATGGGTTGTTGTCTGGTATGTAGTTTGACCAGTTCCTGGGTCTTATTCCCACATGCTGTCAACAGGCCTCTTATTAACTGTGCTGACCTTGATTTTAATATTATTAGAGATGGGCCAATGATACAGAAGCCCCAAAGCTTGCCTCACGCCTTTAAAGCACAATGTCTCACTACAATGAATCAGAGCTTGTGTCAAATAGTGTAAACTAGACAAACATAATCATGATAACATTCCAGCAAGTAACAATTTAATATGTCAGCAAAAATATTTTACACAGGGGAGCTTTGTGAACAGTGCAGTAATTCATGATTTTAATGTAATATGTCACACAAAAGCATTACAGATTTACTTATGACACGGAGGCTTGTTGAACCTGTTATAGTTGTTATAGTTTGTACAAACCACCAGATGTCACTGTGGGTAATGCTTTTTTTCTGCAGAAACAGAAAGCTTTATAAGGCTTTACTTTACCATCACTTCATTTTTTAAAAAGATATTTATTTGGTCATATTGCGGCTTTATTGACAGGGGGGATGTGGGGGGTGGTTAAAACTGTGGTTTTGACTGAGACAGCTGTGATGTAAGACACAACCTGATCAGACTGTCTGCAGCTCAATACTTATTTTCTTCTACCTTTCCATTCATTGTAGAATGGCACAAAGTAATGCTCCTTTCCTCTTGTTTGGTCGACATTGTTAAGCCCAAAGATGTCTTGTTTGAATAAACCTCATGAGAATCTTTGATCACATTAAACCAATCAGGGGTTCCTTGCTTATGTTCAATGTAAGCATCATATCAAAGCCATTCAAATGAACTGAACAAGTCTTTGCCGTACAGAGGTTGATTAAAAAGTGTAGTATGAGTTCATTAAACGTACATAATTAATAATAATAAAGAAAACACAGTGTCTTTCAAAGAGGACACAAATGAAGGTTCACATACACCAGGCTTCGACCCACCTGAGCCCAGTTGTAGAGCTGTTCCAGCAGATCTTTGTCCAGGTCAGAGGTGCCGATGGCAGCAATCCGCTGGCTCCTGACCAGAGCCTCCAGCTCCTCCCAGGCGGGCTGAAGGTGAGCCAAACTCTGGCTGTCCCCCTCCAGAGGCCAGGGGGGCGCTATGATGACGGAGTCGAGCTGGGACACGGCCAGCGCCTGACAGACTGGGGATGAGGGACGCACAGTTTCGTATCAACTGAGTGCCATTTTTAAGGTGCATTAAACTTTAGCCGAAGATATTCAAAGCTCACCCATCTCCACTGCATCTCTGATGGAGGACTGAACCGACTCGCACAGGAACAGCTTGACTGGAAACAAGCAGCAATAAACATGTCATCCAACATACTGCAGGTGTTTAAAGCGTGTTAGATCTAAATCAGTGGTAGTACTTCGAAGTATTTAACTCATTTACTACTTCTTACTACTCCAATTAATTATAAATTCATTTGATTTGAATGGAGCTAGTCATTAACTGGAGATGCTCCGATCAATGGGTCGCCATCGAATCAGAGATGTTTTACAAATGATCATTAGTCTTTCACAAAGAAAAATTGAAACATTTGACTGGAATCTGTGTGCAGTGTGCTTTTTTAAACAGCTTTTCTATTTACCCTCTTTTTTAAAGTACCTTACACTGAACATGAGAGAAAAAGATAGATACCTGGCTAAAGCTAAAGCAGGGAATTAAAAAATACTTCTCCTTTTCTTTCAGTAACTTATTCATTCCTGTGCTGACTTGCAGCAGGTCACTAGTCACATTCCACTGGTTGACTATAAAACCAGTACTGACCTGAAACCCTCAGCTCCTCCCGTTCTTCAGGTGTAATGGCGTCTGTGGCCTGGGGAATGGAGCAGTCCAGTGTGTCTGGGAAATCCTACATGACAAAACAAGCACATCATTTAGAGACTGTGGAGCATTTATTTATAAGCAGCATTGCTGGTTTCATCTGTTTCTTAAAATAATGGCTTGTGGTCATTACAATATTATTTGAGAATATGGCACCGCTGATAGCATGTTGGGCCAATTTATTTGAGGGCAAAATACTTCAAGCAGTTGAACACTGGGTGCACAAGCTGAAAGGTAATCTGTTCCATGTTGGTGGAAAAGGGGAAATAGATCCCATCTCTATATCACTACTTCATCAAAAATCTCCACAGGTTACTTTTAATAACCAGTAGAGTGCAAGGGACAGTGGATCCACTGCTCAGTGTTATTCTACTTATATATTTCCACATCAGTTTTCAGATTTGTTGGAGTCAAAAGCCAATTTATAACGTCTGACAAAGCGCAAAAACAAAATGACTTTAAGTTGTTCTTTATACATTTCTATTTACTCATATGCTGGTTTTCACCATTTCATTCAGGCAAAAAGCAAACCGGAAATACACAGAGGAACGAGGGAACTTTTTTATTTTGTAGTTTCATGCAAATTGTAGTTATTATTTCTGATTTTATTTGAAAACTTTCACCCTTTAATAAGGGAAAATAAAAATTAAAGGAATGCCTTCATAATGGTCTCATTCACAGTACTATGTGGTTTATTAAACTTGTTTTTATTGTCTTTGAAAATAAGACTTGATAATAAGTAATATGTTTATTAGAGCATTCTTAATAAGGTGAAGATGACTAATTTCTTTGCTTTATGTAACACTGAAGCCTTACGTCAATCAAACAGCTTTCAAGTCAGACTCACCCTAAGTGAGGAATGTAACTTGGTGTGACCTGTTAAGGATTGCTGTCGGAACTTTTACATAAAAGTGACTTTGCACTTTCTTTGGACATGAGACCTGCTGTACATTGATGTTTCTCTTCAGGGCATAGATTTGTTACACAGCATTACAAAGCTTCTGTGTTTCTCCTGCAAGCAACTATACACCAAACACAGCCTGAAGGGAACTCAGGACCTTATGACTCAAACATCCCATTCTTGCCATTTCCCAGCAGAAGAAGGAACTAATACTCTTTGAATATGCAAGTATTAAAGAGTCCTGAGTACAACTCTTTTAAACCTCCCCCATCCCCATTTGAGTCCAGTGGGCGTGGTATTAAAAGCTGAGGCAGATTAGCTGAGCCTAGCAAAAACAGCGAGAGCGCGGTGTGTCCAGCAGGAATAGTGGTTCATTACTTTGGATCCTGCAGCCTTTTTAAAGCAGCCTTTTTAAATCTGATGATGTCTGTTGATGAAAACAGGTTATCTAACAACTACTTCATTCTAACAATCCTGTCACAGCTAATGAACAAACCCCCCAGAGCAAAGTTTCTGTGCCCCCACCCCTCCACTCACACCCCATTCCTACAGACAGACGCACATTTGGAATGGCGCTTTTGGCAGCCAGCCCTGCATGAACATTCATCATGACAGCTTCTTTTCACTCGGCCTAGACGGCATCCTTTGATGTCCATCACTACAGTCATTTTATTTTCCCAAGCACGGGAACCCTACTGCCCAGCACGGGATTGTGCGACTGATTCACATAGTGCTGGTCTGACCATAAGTGAACATCAATGCAAATATTATTTTGTCAGTGTCATAAAAACATGCAAAACCTGGAGAGAGCCTGGATTAGATGCACTGAAAACTGTCTCCCTACCTTGCTTGGCGGTTTTGTTGCAGAAAACCAGTCACTCAGTGCAGCTTGAATGCAGTCTTGAAGCTGAAATAACAGAAAACCAAAGGTAAATTAACATCTGTGAAACATTCATATTTTCAAGACGGATCCCTGAACCGCTTTCTATCCTCAGCAGACCCCAGACCCACATCTGGACAGCTGCTCCGCCAACTCCTGGGCCGCAGTGTGTTATAAACAATGAAATCGGCTGCACAAATATTGTAACAACTCCAACTGTGGGACAAAGACAGGGGACACGTCAATGAATGTCTTAAAATGTACCTACTTAAAAAAGATAAGCAATGGGTGAGGAGGCCAGCTGCATGATAACAGTGTAAGAAGTGTATGGTGTGAGAAATGCTCATGTGCGTGCTGAAGGCAGCAGAAATGTCAAACAAAGGAGAGAATCCGAAGATGTCCAGCTGTGCACAGAGAGGGAAAGAGGTCAACTGGGAGCAGAACCGGCTCAAACAGACCTGGGAGGGACCAACTGAGGCTGACATACAATCCTCAGTTCTACTGCAGTCATACAACTGCAGAATCGGCTGTGTGAACTGGAATAAAGCATTATTCTTTAATTCTAGGTTGAACGACTTACTTTTGAAAACATGAGATATTCATGTTTCATTTGGTTTCACTTTCATTAAGTCCGACACACTGGAAAAATGCATCACAGTCATAATTATAACTTGAATGTTGAGTATCAGTGAAGCTTTTTACAATAAAATAACAATTATTAAACTGTTATTGCAGTAACTCTTATATTACAAATATAA
The DNA here is from genome assembly GCA_903364295.1 of Serranus cabrilla. Lineage (NCBI taxonomy): Eukaryota > Metazoa > Chordata > Actinopteri > Perciformes > Serranidae > Serranus > Serranus cabrilla. The sequence goes on along the minus strand of CAFUXE010002060.1, from coordinate 557,576 downwards.
AGAATGACAGCAGACTCCTCAAAGAGAAGATACGTGAAAACTTTCCAGGAACAAAGTAGGAGGATATAACAACAAGGTGTCTGAACAGTTTTCTGCATTATGCACACTTTATATGTATTTCATTTCTTGCATTATGTCAGCTGCATATAATATGTGCCAACATAGATAAATATGTGATAACATACAGTATTTTGCAAATGTTTTAGGCAGGTGTGACAAAATGCTGCAAAATAAGAAAAAATAGAAAGGTTAAACGTTTATTTTCATCACAACCATTTCAATAGATTCTGAATATTACATATCATACACATATGAGTGAATTAAAGCTATAAATAAACACCATTCAAATAGAGGGATTGCAGGTGTTTTGTACATATTACATATTGTTTCTACTTTTACTGTTGACTACTCTTACTCTCTATGTATGCTGTTGTTTTTGACTCGCAGTACTTGCCTTAATTTCTATATTTTTAATACATTTCTTTTAATATACTACATAGACATTCCGTGCACGTGAACACCTATTCTACAACAATCAATCATCACCGTTTCTGCCTGTAAACAATTCACCTTTGGCTAGATAATAAAGGTAAATATATTACATAAAGAGGACACACCTGACTTAAACTTTTAAGATAAGGTTTCTTCACTTTATCTCAGACAGTCCTCTCACCTCTACAGCTACAATTAAAATACATATTTTTAAAACTGTGCCCTTATAACGTTACACGTTCCTTATTGTCGGTTAACACACTGGTATCATTGGCTAACAAGTTAAATATTTATCGTTAGCCATGTAGCCTACTGTTAACTTTCAAGGCTAAGCTAATAAGCTAAAGTGTCACACCAGCACAACACGGCTAACTGACGTTAACTGCCGTCGGTTTACATTAGCCAAGCTTTGCGGTATCTTACCTCTTCGCTGGGAGACACCGGGCATTTCTTTTTCAGGCGACTTCGGTTGACTAAGTTCCCGGTGTGCAGCCTGAGAGT
>CAFUXE010002060.1:511853-548584 GCA_903364295.1 Serranus cabrilla | reverse complement strand
GTGTGTGGGATCATTCAGTGATCAAATTTCACCTCCACTGAGCAGTTGTAAAAGTGGTGTTGACATGTCAGAGGAGGTGTGGTGAAGGAGGGAGGGCAGATTTCATGTGTGCACTATAAGAGCACAGAGCCACCAGGAGCTGGACCAAAGGTTTCCATCCCAGGACATCTGGTGAAATACTGAATGTGAGCAGGTACGTCTCTCTGCATGCTTAGGAAACGATCTCAGCCCTCGTGTATGTGTCGTATTTTTGTTGCTTTTGCTTTCCTGATGTTGTAAACATGATGTTTAATAAGATTGGTGCATCATTTAAAACAACACTCTGTGAGCTGAGACCAAACAGCTGCACGCAGCTGGAAACAAGACAGAGGTTTAAACTTTTAATCAGGGGTCTCAGTCATAACCTTTCTCTGTCACAAGAGTTCAGATAGAGGGGTTTGTAATGGAAAACATTATATAAACAGCCAAAGAGTACAGAGTAGAGGGAGGAGGGGGCTCTGCTTCCAATTTTCAGTTTTTCTCTGCACTGGGATTTAATCTGTTTGTTTCTGTGCAGCGATCCACACAACAAGAACAGCAGCAGCCATGAAGTTCCCAGCTCTTTTCTTCCTCCTGATCCTCACCAGCATGTACCTGAGCCTGGCACAAGGTGAGTGCAACAGATCAGACTTCAATCAAACCAGAACTGTGATGTTTTAGTTGCAATTTGGGATCAGATTGCAGGCAGATTTAACTGTGCTTCTTTCAGCTAAAAGTGACTAATCGTTTCACATGCATTTTATAGTTAAACTACAACTTTAAGAGTAAGGATGTCGTTCTGTTTATGACTCTGGAGAATATGTGGGGGCTCGCTTCGACCAGATTTGGTTGCATTGTGTAGACAGCTGTACTTCATAATCCACATTCCTTTATATTGTTGCTAAATCCTCCGTTTCAAAGAACTGAATTATTCTGCTCAAAACCATTTACCACAACACTTCATATCGAAGTGTAATCTGTCCGGGCATGCTGGCTTTGATGTGGTGAACTTGTGACACATTCAAGAAATAAAAAACAACACACATTACTTTAATTTAGTGAAACAGCAAAAACATTTAACTTGATGAAATACAGCACGTTGGGATTTCAGCTCTGTGGACAATGAAGTAAAACTGACTGATACATCAAAATTGAATCCCTCATTTCTTTAATTATCAACATTCCTTTTGCTGATTTCTACTTTTTAGATGATCACTGCCGCTTATTGCTCACTAACCTTTCAGTCGGGTCATTAGAGCCTCGACTATTAAATAAGCATTTAAATGTAGCAGAGGCAGCTTTAGAGTAAACACATCAGATGTGTTGCAGAGAGTTCAGAGTTGGTTGATCAAACTGCACAGAATGAAAAAACAACATCAACAAAAAACAGTTTGCTTCCCCAAAAAATAACAAACCCTTGACCCAGTTACAAGTAAAGTTATTGATTAAAGTGAGCAGGGCTGCAGCAGTGATTTTATAAAGGCTAAGCTGAAGTAAAGTCTCCAAAATGTCATGATTTATTTGTTCAGTAAATGGTTTTCTAAATGCTGTTTCAAATTCCTCTGCATGCTGTCAAGAATCTAAAAACACTGACTCCTTCATATTAGCCGACTCAAAGTCAGATGTATTAGTGAAATCAGCCTGTAAATCATTTGTACGACATGTGTTGTGTAAGTGTGGGATGTTAAAGCCTCCCGGACTGCTTAACAACCTCCAACTCCCAGATTAAAATACCACAGACATGATGTCACGTCCTCATTTGGAAAATGGTTCATCTATGAGACGATAAAGACTCTGAGCTGCCCACAGTGATGACCCTGACACTAAAAAATATACATTACAACAAACATTATAATCAAAATATTAATTGAATATAAGGTGCAGCCTGGTATCTTTGGATATTTATATAAACCTGTCTTGGCCAGAGAGGTGAGTTGGGGCTAACAGACCCAGGATCAGTTGTGGAAAATGATGTTTGTGTGTCAGTAAGAGAGAGAAAAAGTAATTACATCTTTTTGTTATTTGTTAATGCTGAACATGCGGTTTTTGCGTACCAATAATGATGTTTTTTTCTGTTAACATTGGCCAACACTGGATCAGTATTTCACTAATGGATAAATGGTGCTCACTTCAGCATTTTTAAGTGCTTTAAGGTTGACAGGTGTGCCACTAAAAACACACAAAAAGCACAACTCACCTACGATAAATCGATATATATCGTTATCTTGTTCTCTCCTGGCACCGAGCCTCATCTGACTGACATTTTGAAGTGAGACAGTTTAACCCTGTCTGACCCGCGGTGGATTTCTCTCTCTGTCTCCAGGCTCGTATGGCAACTGCTGCCTCGGCTATGTCACAAACATGACATCGAAAGCGAAGAGGAACATCGAAAGTTACAGGATACAGGAAACAGATGGAGATTGCAACATCAGAGCTGTCGTGTGAGTTTTACGTCTCAACTTTTCCTCCATTGTTCAAACTATAATAAGTTGGCAAAGACTAATGGAAAAAGAAACAACCTGCTTGCTAAGGATGTGAATGATTCGAGCTCAGCATTTTTAATATGCATGCTGGTTACTTGTGCAGTATAATATTAAATGTTTAATACTGATTTGTGCAGGTTCCTGATGAAGAAGAGGCGGTTACAGGCAACACAGCGGACTGTCTGCGCCAATCCAGATAGGCAGTGGGTTCAGGACCTGGTCGACATTGTGGATCTGAAAACGCGTAATTAGGTAAAACACACACTCACATGAAAAACACACTCATACTGTAATGTCCAACAGAGAAACTAATCATCCTAAACTTTTGTCTCTGCAGACTAAAGGAGAGAGAGGAGAAGAAACGGAGAGAGGACAGCAGCTGTTTCACCTCGCTGTCAGCCTGCATAAATCACTTCTACCTACATGGATCATGTTTCAGTAGATTTGGTATTTCCTGTACTGAGGGAGAATGTAAATGTGCACGGTTCACTATAACACGAACATAACAGACCCTCAGTGTTTTAGCCAGTATCGCAAAATCCATGTATATGAGCCATCGCTTTGATTCTGTTCACGTCTCTGTGACATGTAGCGCCTGCTAGGAATGAGCCACTGTTTGGCAGCTTTGAAATGTATTTTCAGAGTGCGTTTGTTTGTGCGCATGTGTATAAGTGTGTGTGATGTGTATGTAAAAAAAAAAAAAAAAACACTTTGGGGATTAGCTGAGAGTTTTTTTTTATATATGACAGATTTCCATATTTTTATATCAACATTTTTATTCTACTTTGTGTCTTTCTGTATCAAATAAAGAGGCGAAACAAACCAGACTCCAGTTTTTTCTATATGAATCAAGAAAACTGCACCATTTAGATTGGTGATGCCAGGGTTGATTTTGGCGGGAAAAAAGTTGCACCACTCGTCCGTTATATAATTTGCACTAGATATCAATAAAAGCAGCGAAGCTTTTGTCTAATAATCTCTCACACAGTTTGCACTTGGCAATAAGTGAATAAATGAGCTGTCAACACTTTAAAACTTTGGGCTTGGTGATAACGTTCAGGGTAAAAGATTGACTTGAAAGCTTAAAATCTGTCACGTCTTATAACATTCTCAGCCATCAAGCCCAGTGAAGCTGGATTAAAGGATAAGTTCATTATTTTCAAGTTCCCATATGTACTTTGGAACAGGTTTCACGTTCTGTCATTATTCCTCTTGTTCAGACTGGCTCCTTTGTAATGTGCTTCCACTGAATGAAATGATGCTCATAAAGACATGTGCACCTTTTTATTTCTTGACTTTAAACAAAAATAGATAAAACCCTAAAGACATGCTCTGCACGAATTGTTGCTGAGTGTTTAAAAACACAGCAGTCAAACTTGACCTCTCCTCCTCAGGTCAACGAAAGTGAAAGCAAACCCTACATTCGCCCTCATTTTGGAACAAGCTCTGTCCTCTTGGTGTTTTCCCTCACTGTATTTGTATTATTTCTGTGCTGTGTCCAATATTTTTGTAAGCCCGTACTCAAAGGGCCCAGGAACGTCCTTGACGAAAATAAAAGAGATAGTACAGGCAGAGGACAGCGAGTGCACACACACTGATGGTGGGTCAAAGGTGATTATTCAGGGATTTCTTGTGTTTTAGTGGATTCATTGCTGTTTCCTTTAAGCTTTGCCCCATCCAAACACTGCGTCCTAATTTCATACAGCATGCACTATGTTATGCTGTCACAGAATGCTGTTTTTGCTGCTAGTTTACAACAAAATCAACACACTTCACATGTTGTGCAAACAGGAAATAACTCGAGCTTTGCACTAACACACGTCGGTCAAACTGCAACTTTGAAGATTCCGCAAATTAAACTTAACAAACAGGCAACAAGATGTTTTTCCAACGATGTAAGACTTCTTGTTTGTTTTCTGAGGTATTTCTGGAGCTGTTTTACCACCATCTATCTGACATTACTTTTAATGTCCTCCAGCTGTGACCTGCTTCTCTCTTTCCTGCGCTCTGCATCGTTGGACCATGGGGTGCATCAACAGCACTCTCAAAATATGAACATTCGGGTCAGTTTTTCCGGAGTGAAAGCATCCACACAGCAAAACTGGCAATCTGCCGTGTTTATTCTGCAGGATTGTGCACAGTACGATCCTACTGAATCATTTAGAAACTGAAGTTTGATGTGGGGGGTCTGTTTTGTGCATGTGACTAATTTCTTTCCCAGCATTAATTTCACAGTTTCTGATTTCGTACGTTGGTGCCTGTAGATCAGAAGCTGGTTGCATCCCTGCAGAAAACATGTGAACCATCAGTTCTGCTACATTCATCCAAATGAATCACTGGGTTCAAATACGGTTGCATACTTTAGCGTAAGTGTAACTGAGCTCAGGCCTCTCATGCGGTCTGCAGAAGGAGAAATCCGACCCTGCAGACAGCATGAAGTGCAGGTGCTGACAGTCGTCCTTGTTTGTCACACCGTGAAGCTTTAACAAAGTCTTAATCAGTTACCAGCGTGACACAGCTGACCCTCTTCAGGGTTCAGATCAGTGATGTGTAATAATGACCTGGATAATGTGAAGCCCTGAAGCTGTTTCTCTCCGTCTTACTTTCGGTTCGGCTTTTATATGATTTGTTTTAAATAAGCAGTTGCTGCTACGTGACAGACATGTCAGATCTCGCTCCAGTTGTGCCCCATTTGAAGACATTTATGCTCCGTTGCCTCCCTGAAACATAACACCTACAGTAAAGACTGGATTTTAACATCAACTGTAAGTGGTGGAAGTTTTCAGATCTTTTACTGCAGTGAAAATACTTGTACCTCACTGTGAAAATACAACAGTACAAGTTAAAGTCCTGCACAGAAAATGTAACTTTCAAGTAAAGTAAAAAAAAAAGTAAAAGTATAGAAGTATATTAGTACAAAAAGTATAAAAAGTACTCCCTTTGCAGTATAATCTCCCCTGTGACTGTTGTATCAATATATCATATTAGTAAGTAAAAGTAGCAAAAGCTTTTAATGCTTTAATGCTGCTGCTGCTGATTATTATTAATCTGCTGACTATTTTCTTTATTAACTTGTTGATTAGTAGGGATTAAGAGTGAGAAATGCCCTAAACAATTACCCAGAAGCCCTCGATGAAACCTTCATAATGTGTTTTTTTATATGTGAAGACTAAGAGTAAAAAACCTTGACATCATTATCAATTCAATACAAATGTTTTTTTGTTTTTTTTTTAAAATTATTTTAAGGAAAAGCAGCAAATCTTCACATTTGTGAAGCTCGAACCATTAATTTTTTTTTACATGAAAAACAACAAAATGTCAAAATAGTTTCCAATTAATTATCTGTCAAGAAATTAGATTTTATTTGTTGGTAGGTTCAGTAGTTTTCAGTGATTTTTAAGAAAGCATCATATTTTAATGCTCTTCATCCTAATGTGTAAAACAAATAGTAACTGAAGCCACAAATGTAGTGGATTACTTCATCATGTAACCCATCATTGAAGACTTCCAGTCCCTTTAAACATCTGCATTCCTCTTTAAAACTGTCATATTGTTCTCTCCTGCAGTTGAGAAGGAAATTGCCTATATAAGGCAAAGTGGTTACTCTTTCGCAACCATCTCGCCCGTGTTTTTATGAACTGAGCAGATTTGTTTTTCAGCCGGAGCTCAAGGCTGCTCGTTTACTGCCAAATGCAATTACAAACAAAAGCTGACCTGCTTTGGGGTTAATATCCTGACTTACCTTGATAATCCCAGAGGGTAAAGAAAGGACGTGGTTCATGCAAACGTGCAAGAAAAGCAGAAGAGGAGATGATGGTTAAAACTCTCATCACTATTTAATTTCAGCCAGGCAGAATCATTATGTGAGGAGATTTATCTTAATATGTTTTGCTGCATTACCAGGATTTGTTATGAGATAATAATCAGACTATAAACAGATTAAAATCTGATTCTTCCCCGGCGACATCGCGGTCTTTTAGAGGCTGTGGTGGGCTCAGTTTTAACACAACGGTGTAGATCGAAACAAGAAGACCAAAGGAATCCACTGTTCATGATATCTGTCTGAAGGGAGGTTAAATTACGCTCCAAAATAAGGCTAAATGTTACCTTGACCTCTGACCTCATGATATCTAAATGTTCTGTTTAGGAACCCACAAGTCTCCCTTTCACAGACTTTAAGCTTATCATATGCAGGTATTCTGCATATAAGATAAATGTGTTATTTTAACCTCTTTTAACCTCCAAATTTGAGTATTTCTGCATACAGGAACAGTCTTGAAAATGCATGAATTTGGTTTGACTGGAAAGCTCAAACTCTCTTCTCTGGCCTGCAGAATAGCATTGGACAGCCAATGCCTTTGTCCCATCACAACGTTTTCTTCCTTTTAAGTTTCAAAAGGTGCCAAAACAAACCACAACACTTATTACAGATTTATGATAAGACAAACACGAGTGCTGAACTGCATCTCAAATAAATCTTCAGGTTCCCAGCTTGCAGAAGATGCACATCATGTCATGTGGCATCTACTGTTGACCTGCTGTCTCCCCTTAAACAACCTCTGCCCCTCCATAAGAACCACAAAAAGGGCTCTCATAAAAACGGAGCTGGGTGAAATCAGCAGCATTACCTATCTCATGAAAAATCTGTTCTGTTTTAATTTAATTCTTAAAATATTTAGCCAAAGGCAAGCCTCTATGTTTAATGAAGCTCATTGACATGTCATGCTCGCCAACCTTTGATCGCCTCAAAGTAAAAGATTAACTCTGATTTATAAGATTATGCTCAGTTCAGCTCCTGCATCAGCTTCCTTTGAAACGGGAGCTGGAGGCAGATACTGTTTAACTTTTATATAAGCATCACAGGGAACATTATTCACAGCTTCCTATATCAGTTGACAGAGAGACACTGCGGTTATGAAATAAATGATAATAGTGATTCTGACACCAGGGATATTGAGCAAGAGCAGGTTTTCTTAAATAAACAGCAAGTCAAGACTCCTCCTTGGCACTCGTGAGGGCTTTGGTAATTTATGGTTGTGTCTGCTCCTGCCCACACAATGTGTACACATTCCTGTGAGAAAAAAGCTGCAGGCTGGGGGTTGGGGTTCAACACTTTATTGCAAAATATTAAGCTTATCACAGTGCCAATCACTAATCAGAAATACAGCAGTTGCGTGCATACACTGGCAGAATTGGCGCAAAATTGCAAGGTGACGGTAATGGGCAAAGAGTGATGCCTGTCTCAGGAGACTGTTGCTCCCTCGAGGGGAATTCACAAGTGAAAAGTGAAAGAACTGAAGTTTGACTACACAGATTAAAGTGCCACAGTCTCAAGTGAACTCAAGGCTTCGTCCTGTTTCATAATCATTTAGAATTCACAAAAATGCGAATGCATCATATATTATCAGCTCTTTTACCGAAAGTGCTTGAGATTTCTCCAAAAGGAGTTCCTGCAAACTGACTCAAGTGTCAAGTTTTTTTTTGGAACTTCAGGGCTTCTAAGGAAGCAAGTAATCAGTCAGAGTCCCAGTGGAAATCTCTTTGTAAATGCTTTAAATCTGTGCTGTATGCAGCACAAACAGATATCATCCTGCTGTAAGAAAGACGAAAGAGGAGATTTCAGAGGAAACTGTTTCAAAACACTTTTATTCTGATGATTGAATCTGGGCCTCACTCGCTGCTATAGTTATAAACACACAGTAGCATAAAGCTCAGGCCGGCATCCATGAAGCAAACATGATCTAATAATGAACATAGATGTTAACAAAATCAGATCAAAATTGTGCAAAAATGGAAAACAATCAGTGCATCCTGTACATAATATTTACAAACATTTTAAATAAGTATCTACATTAAATTAAGGCAATTAGGCATAATTTTGTTAAAAACACCCAAAAAACACATTAATTTTCTTTATTTTTTGTCTGCGATGTCTCTATTCGTGCCTCGTCTCAGACGCTCCGTGAGGCGTCTGTCTCTTTAAGATTTCCTCCCGAAAAAGCCGAGTCTGCTCTGATTGGTCAGTGAATCTGGGTCTCCGATGTCTGAACTCTTGGGTGCCTCTTGTGTAAAAATGCACCAATCTACACAATTTAACATGTTGCGTCAGGAATGGGATCTGAAATTAGGGAAACATATCAAACATCGACATTAAAAATACTTTTTACTCAGGAGAACAGTGTTTGTGTCGCATGAGAAAACAGTACAAAAGTAAACATTGTGATTTAAACATCACAAAACTTACGTGCCTCATGTTTTGTGCATCACCTTTCTACCTGGAAGTGGTTTTGTAGCCTAAATTCAACAAACTGTGGCTGCATTTTACATGAACATCTTACATTCTAACATTATATATATGACAGAAAATAAGGAAAATCAAACTAGATCCCCTTTAAGTTGGCTGGAGAATGTTTGGGTTTTTATTTTGTCTATTGTTCTGGCCTCATGTGGTCCTAATTATTTTGCCTAATGTCATTTTCCTCGGTAGGTTTTTCCATCGTCTCAGGTTTTTATCTCTGTCACCTCATGTTCACGTCTCAGCGTCCATCTTTTCCGGATTACCTGTAGCTGGATTAGCTCAGTAGAATTATGAACTGATTAAGATGGATCTGAAGATGCTGATAGCCATACAGTCAATGATGAACATTGTGCGTCAGTAAGCTTTTGTTGTGATGTAAGCAGAACACAAAGTCATAGCTAATTACCTAAGACAGGCGTCCTGGTCTGTAAGCTGTAATGGACTTACACTGAGGGACACAAGAACCGTCCCACTGCCTCGACCTCCATTTGTTTGCCATTTAGATGAAGTGTTGTGCAAGACTACTCGAGTATTTCTCAACATGTAACCAAACACCTCAGTGATTAAGGGGCCTGAAGTGATTGAAGGAATGTTGGAGAGCACATGGGCACATGTGTATGTGATAAAATGCCTCGACTGACGCCAGTTATTCGTCCTCACAGTACGACACAGACAGTGGAGGGATTGTGTTTGTCCACAGGTCTGACAGACCACATCTTCGGACTCCTGTACTCATCAGGGTGAAGCGCTGAATAGCCCACAGCCTCCACCGACCTCCTCTTCTGGACCCGATGGAGTAAGATCCGGTAGGTTCCCGTCAACGGGCTCCTACAGTCCAAGCAGGGATTGTTCTGGAAATGCACCGCCCTAAGACCAAAATCTGACAGCAAACTCTTCACCTCCTGCTCCTCCACACACAGAGCCGGGTTGGGCTGGGCAAAGTGTGCCGGGGACAGGGGCAGCGGTGTGTACGGACGGGCGTACTCGATGCCCTGCAGCCAAGTGCTGTTGGTAATCTGTGTGAGAGACGAGCGGTCCACAGGCACAGGCCGCAGCAGGCCCTTAATGACCAGCTGGCACGGGTCCGGCACATAAGTGGGGATGTTGTAGGCTCCCTGAAGGATGCAGCGCTTCAGCCTCCCGAGTTTGTCCGCAAAGAAGGGCATAGTGGCCGTCACCATGAAGTACAAGAGAATACCCAAAGCCCAGATGTCTGAGTAGCGCCCGATGTAACCTTTCTCCCTAAACAGCTCAGGAGCAGCGTACGGCGGTGAGCCACAGAAGTTGGTGAGCAGCTCGTTGTGGCCCATCTCTGTGCTGAAGCCGAAGTCTCCCACCTTGATGCAGAAGCTGGTGGTGTAGAAGATGTTCTCCGCCTTCAGGTCTCTGTGGATGATGTTGTTTTCATGCTGAAATACCACAAAACATAGGAAATAAATTAAAGAGGGATTCTGCTTAGATATTTACATTTCGCTTATGGGGCAGCATTTGATCCAAGCATTAACAGTGTTATCAACCTCTGAAAACAACTTAACAGCAATAAAATAATCAGCTTGTTATTGTTTGTGATTTCTATTAGTCAGAGTTCAAACTAAAGTTTTCTCAGGTAACACAGAGTGGGGAATGTCAGACAAACTTTCTGTAAAGTATCAGTGTACTTCTTCCAAAAACTATCATCATTATGAACACTAAACAGTAACTGTCTCTTTTTTTATTGTGTTTTATGATGTTGTGGAATGTTTGCTTGCAAAAGTGATTATGTAATCCGAAAAACAATTCAAATGTTTTCATTCTGCAATAAAACTGCTTCATTATGTGTAATTCTGGTGGCACAATGTCATGTTCCCTCATCAACTCATACGCATAAAAAAATACATATATGCATGTGAATTAACTTTGAGGTTATGTAGTTAAAGCACTAACAGATTGACCCACTTCAGTGTCAGCTCTTCCTCACTTTGAATGACTCATCACATGACTCATGAACATCGGTGGGAAAGAGCCACAGACCGAGCACAGAGCTGAGCAGGAGATGCTGACTGACTGCAGCTCACCATGTGTTTTACAGCAGAGACGACTTGTGCAAAGACCAGCTTGGTCTCCAGGTCGTTGAGCTTCCCCCTGGTGGTGATTCGGGAGAACAGGTCTCCACTGCTGCCGTACTCCATCACCAGATACATCTTCCTGCTGGTCTCCATCACCTCGTACAGGCGCACTATGTTGGGGTGACACAACTTCTCCATGCAGCTGATTTCTGAGGAAGTCAGCGGCTGGCTCTTCTTATCCAGACGCATCTTGTCCAGAACTTTGACAGCGACTCTCTCTGACAAGAGAGGATTAGATGTCAGGGGTGGATTTAGTGAGGGTCTAACAAGGTGACGGGTCAAAATAAGCACACGCATACTTAACAGATTTAAACACGAGACTGTTACATGCACACGAGGAGGAAGGGATGTATTTTTACCGTCTAATTTAATTGAAAGATTGTTGCAGCATTACTTTCAGGTATGACAAAAATGTGGATTAGAACCAAGAACCCCCCGAACTGTTCAACCTGCACACACACACAGTTTTTATAAAGGTATTTCAATGGAAAATAAATGCACTGCAGGGGTCGTGGAGGATCTGGGGTGATCACTAAAGCTTATTCAGAGGATCAGTCTGCTGACATGAACATTATTCACAAACTGCAATATTTATGTGCAACATCAAACTGTGCAGATAACAGAAAAGGCTACAGTGTGGCTGCACACAGGACGAGAGAGAACGTGCTCAGAAAACAAAGTTATTACTGTTACTGTTCATGAACAGTTTAATTACAATTTGATGACACATCCTGGTATTTTTTGAAGATAACTCTTAGGAGTTTATTGATAAAAAGACAGCAATTGTTTAAGTGATATACAAGGCCGGTTCGGATTAACCAAAGTCCCACAACAGCAGATAGAAACTAAGAGATCTGGGCAGTGGTAGAAAAAGTAAAATTACTGTTTTTGTGAAAGGAGTCTGGTGGCTTTTAATTCCCTCATATAAACTTAAACAGGGCTGTTTAATGGCAAGAATAAGTAGTGAAAATATTCTAAAATAACATAAACTAATGTGATATTTCAGGTGAGACTGGTTAAAATACTTTTTGATGCCGCCCCCCGTGCTCAGCAGTAATAGTTTCTGTGTTGGTACTTCTGGCTACTTGTCCAAACTGAGCAAACGACCATCTACTGTAGGTAACACACTGACTATAGACAAACCCACTTTAATAAATCCAGACTGTCCCTTTCAGATTTAAACGACATAAATAACTGATGACTCCTGACCTTTGGTCAAGGCGTGGATGCCCAGCCTGACTGTGGAGAAGTTCCCCTGCCCGACCTCCCCACGCAGCTCATAGAAGCCGACCCTTCGGCCGAGCATCAGGTCGTTGACGATCCTCTCGCTGTGGGCCATGTCATAGACGACCCTCTCAAACGGTGTTTGCTTCATCCTCTCTGCTTCGCTCAGCTGTGGGACGGCACACACGGCAGCAGGAGCCGCCGGCTTCTTGCTGATCTTTTCCACTACCGGAGGCTCCTCTTTGGATTTCTTGCTCACTTTCTGCTTTGGCCACAGACGAGCTTTGATTGCTTCAGAAAAAAAATTAAGAAATGGTTAAAAAGCAGAGCAAAGATTCTGAGATTCTTTGCAGATGTCTGTAAAAATACATCAGCACCGTTGTGCATGTGAAACCTGCAGTAACAGGCAGCACTTACATTTGATTTGCAGGAGAATCCTTAAGTTATTTCTGTACTGGACCAGTGAAGTCTCACAGAGGTCAGTGTGTGCCTGGTCCATGTTTAGGACTTTGGTAATGAGATTGACTTCATTGTGAACTCACTTTGTCCTGTATTTGGAGAATCGTCTGGCCTCTTTCATTAACCTGGTTAATCTGCTTAATTCATAAGTGGTTGGTATCTACGATCAGATGGAGGCAGATAATAACTGATTATGATATTAAGTTAATTTGCAAATATAAGTATTTACCATTGTTATATTGTTTTGTTTCAGAGACTGTGGATGGACGAATATCAGATCTTTCCTCAGGATGGAGGTGGTGATTTATTTGGCACCTTTGTGTTGTGACTAATATCTCATCAGCTTTAGAGTTTAGACTATAATGCTGATATCATCAGTTTCAACATGTTTGTTTTATTTTTCTTAATAATGGACAAAAGCAGGATGTGTCTACTTTTCCTGTTTTTTCTTCTGTTCTGGGAACACGGTCTTGTTCTGTGCACACGGGGTCTCAAGTCTCAGCACATCTCTTTAAAAACTGGCCAAAGTAATTACGTTTTCCCAAACAGAACCGCATTTGATTTTATTGTTATGTAAGACTTATATCCTGTTTCTTTTGTGTTCACAGGAAACAGTTGATTAAGGTTGAAGAATTACACAAAGAGCAATGTGCCACAGGGTCAGATGTCAGATTGTTTCAGCGTCAGGACTTGAGCTCTGCGTGTGTGGCGTCTTATTGAGCAAATATAGCTTCTTGTAATGGCATGCGAGGTTACACTTGGTAAGGATTACTGATTTAAACTGACAATGGCTAGAACAATAAAGATAACAGACTGTAAACTTCTGTAAATCTACAGTGGAATAATACGGTACCTCCTCCAGGTCACTGTGGGCTAAATTAAGCTGTTGGTAGCTTAAAGTGGCCATTGGCCCGGATTACCACCTTCTTTTAGAAACAGTATTAGTGGGTCTACTCAGTTTGATAAAATTAGACTCCTCAGACTGAACATCGCTACTTCTCTTTTGTCACTGCTGCACTGTTGTATTCTGCACTCTATTATATTTGCTGTATGCCTTTTAACATCTAGCACTTTGAATTAACATGTAGCTCGATATGCAAATAAAACAGCTTTGCCAAAATTAAAACAACATATTCAGAAAAACTGTGATTTTGCTCTCCCAAGCAGTAATAATTTCTTGATTTTGTTTTTTTGTGGGATTTGTATTGTTGTTTGTTTTTCTTATGGTGTCGTCTTTGTTTTTGCTGTTGACAGGTTTTCTATTTTTGGAGTTAGAAAAAGTGCTGAAAGACAAAAAGAACTGCAATTTTGCAGTTTAAATGGGCTTGAAATAATAAAGTTGACATTAAAGCACCTTGTGTAAAGGGTTTAAAAACAGTATTAGCTTTAGTGGTTGTTAATAAATATTTTACTAGTGCCTTACATATCGGTTAGAAGTCATTCACAGGAAGTAGTTTTGGGTTTCTCTGTATTATTATAATATATAATTGGTAAACCTTGACTCAATGCTAATAAGGGGTTTTTACTTTCTAGTAAGCCACCAAATCTTCAATAACAATGTTAATAACTTAATAGAGGATATGCAAGTCATCCATCTTCCTGATGCATGAAAGAACTAAAGAGGTGAAGCATGTGTCATGCTGGAGGACGAACACAAGCGCAGGTTATTTTATAATAGTCTATAACTGAGTATAACTATAAACGTGTGTAAATAATGTTTCAGCCGCATTGAAGACATGAATTACAGATTATAAACACTGCATGAAAAGTGTCTTTTTAGAAAGTGGTACACAAATTGTAAACAATACAATACTCTCTGCAGACTTTTTTTTATAAAACAAATTAAAAGAGACAAGAAATGTTAGAAAAAAGAACAAGCAGATGAGTTTACCTGGGAGCTGCGGGTCCTTCATGTCTGTCCCTCAGACTCACCTGACTGTGACTGAACATGAGAACTGAACCTCAGAGGACTAAATCGCTCCACACAATCCTATTAACGCAGCGTATTAGTGGACTGCTCATTGTGTTACATGACATAAGCTAAATGATGGAAATGCTGCATACACACTTTTAGAATAGAAGTCACAACTTATAGTAATTTTCATTAACTGATGATGAATGATTAATGTAAGCTACGAGAATTGTGTGTGAACCCATAGCCAATTTGTTGCAAGTCAAAAAAGTGAAAGTGTAATTAATGTCAGCTATAAGCTGACATGACAGTTTAAAGATGCTTTTAGATTCCTTTCTTAACTCAAAACAAGGTAATATAATATATACGTTGCCAGTAAATGTAATGAAAGTGAAATATTACACATATAAGTTGTAAGCATAAAGGGGATTTATGAAGCTCTTTAAATCCTTTCACTTATACATATACTAAGTCATTCTACTGAGCTACTAAACCAAAATTTTGAGAATGTTTCCCACTCATAACACCGGCAGAAATGGGCCTCCGTTCATTTCACTCAATGATAATTTCGCTCAGCAATGACCTGAATTTTTAAAATACTTCAGGTCTTGCTGCTTCTTCATTGAGCTTATTTAACCCTCTGAACCCCTCACACGTATGTTTTCTTTTAAAAATCGCCATATATGCAATATATTGCAGTGAAATACAAGGCCACTGTGAGTAAAATGTAAAAAGAGCAAAAACGCCCTGAAATGGCTTTAGGTTCAGAAGGTTAACTAAAGAGTTTGAGTTTAGGCAGGTAAACATCATCAGGAATTTAGCATTAGCTTTCGTACTTTTAAAAGCATAGGGAGTGCTATACTTACATTAACTTGCTGAACAGAAAAACGTTCCAAAATGAATTGTAATGCTGTTCCACACCTGTGTAAAAATGAGCACCTGGTTGCCAACATTGGGTAATTGCATGGCAGTATTGTGTTTGAAGCGTAGGTTTAAAGCTTATTTCTGCTGCCCCTAAGTGGACAAAAGGGGAGACGAAGTTGACTGAAATTGGGTTTTATCCACATTAATCACTTTCCGGTTGGATTAAGTGCATAATGTTCCTCATTCATTGCATTGTTATCAAAATAAATCCAAATACTCACTATTTTGACATCTTGACATCTCCTCACTCTCATTATCGTCCAGGCAACTTGCTTTGATTGACGTTTATCTCCAGCCAATAGCCACAGCCTGGTTCACATTTTGACCAATCACAGATGAGGATTAGTTGGCGGGAGAGGAAAGGGCGGGGCGTCAGAGTGAGTGGCTGACCAATCAGCTCAGGCTGCTCACTGAAAGGCCGGAAGCACATGCTGGCGCGCTGCTGATGATGTTGTTGTCATCTGTGACATGTTGCTAGAAAACGGTGGCGATTTGTGTGTTTTTTGAAGTATAACCATCGTGTAAAATCGACGGATAATGGCAGCAACGGTGGCTACACCGGTCACCCCCACGGAGCACGACCCCGACCGATGCGGGAGCGAGGAGGAGAGCCGCGGGGCTGAGGCGGAGGAGGAGAGCACCCAGCAGCAGACAGGCCCTGCGGCCGCCGTGGGCCACAGCCGGCTGTCCAAACTCCCGCTGGCCCGCATCAAGGCGCTCATGAAGACCGACCCAGACGTGTCCCTCGCCAGCCAGGAGTCTGTGTTTATCATCGCTAAAGCCACGGTAAAAACACGACGGAAGTCCCGCATCAGTACTGAATGCTAACCCCTGATGCTGCCATAATGTGAAACCAACGCTAACTTTGATCTGAAATCAAGCTAGCCCATAAATAAATCTTTAATCCTGTACTATATGACTATTCTCTTTAATATATGATCAGGGTGTTTATTGAAGTTTACTATAGTCAGTGGTGGAATAAGCATTCAGATCCCTGATTAAAGTAAAAGTACTAATATCACACTGCAGAATTACTACAAGTCAAAGTCCTGCAATCAAAACTTACTTAAGTAAAAGTACAAAAGCATCAGCATCAACCTTGTTAAAATACTGGTTGTTCCAGAATGGCCCCACTCAAATAGTTTTATATATTCAATATATTGGTTATTGGATTTGTATTGATGCCTTTATGTAAGCAGCATTTTTATTTGGTAAAGATATGGCTCATTTTAACTGCTTAATACACTGGTATGTGTTTTAATTTTAAAAAAGTCACTTTAAATGTATCTTTTTTACCCGAAAAAAGTACAATATTTGCCTCAGAATGTGGTGGAGTAGAAGTAGAAAGTTACATAAAATTTAGATTTTATACCGGCTAGGGAATATCAGCTAGTCCTGTTTGTTTCAAATAACAGAATATTAACGCACGTCTTCTTTCTTCCAGGAGTTATTTGTCGAGATGATTGCTAAAGATTCCCTGGTGTACGCCCAGCAAGGGAAGAGGAAAACTTTGCAAAGAAAGGACTTGGGTAAGTGCTTTAAAGACATTTCGAATGCTGTTTGCAAAAACAGGAGTATATAAACTATTTTTTACTTTTCAACCTCACATTTCCTTTCTTCCCTGCTTCTCTTGTCTTTTGCCTCTTTAGACAACGCAATAGAAGCCATTGATGAATTTGCATTTCTTGAAGGTGAGCCTTGCCAGGACTTTTGTATAATATAGAGTGATCATTTGTTTTGTACCAGTACAGTTTGATTTATTTCGTCTTTATTATCTTTGTAGGCACACTGGATTAACTGCTGCACCTGAAGACGAGGACATTTCACATACTTTTCTACGTCAAACTCTCAAATTGGATATTTATAAATGCTTTTCTACAATGTGCCATTAAGATTTTTCATACTTCACTTTGAAGACATCAGTGGTAATGTGTACATTTTTTTTGTAAATAACTGTGAAATACGGCTGTACAATTAAATAAATGTAAGTTTTAAACAATCATTTTCAGTCTTCGTCAATCTGTCGTATCATGATTTGTGAGATCAGTATTGTCAATTCTGTCTGTGATCAGTGTTAAGTTACACATCATAAGGGCTAGAGATTGTCCACACTGGAAAAAGTTGACAAATAAATGCACTATTTCATTAAAAGCAAGAAAAACTATCCGTTGCACGGACTGAGTGCTGATGTAACAGTTACTTTATCAACTTTACTTGCTTATTATGGCCCCGCTAACAGTTTACACGAAACACGATACTTGCTTTTGAATATATATTAAAGTTAAAAGCCTCCACTCACTCACACCCACAGAATAAATAATCTTGAGTTTTATGGAAGTGTAATTCTCCATAACGCTCTAAAATAGTCAGAAAACTATATCGGAAGACATGAAAAGCATGTAGAGGAAATCCAGTCTTCCTAAGGACTCGCGTCCCATTAACCATCTCCAATAACAGCGTAGCATCATTTGGTTGACAGTAACTGCGTCAAACTGAATTTAAAGGTGATTTTAATCCAAAACACTAAAGTGAAGACGAAAGGCGATGAAGGTATGAAGAGAAAAGGCAGTGGGAGTGAAAAGCGCCAACAGGAGAGGTGTATTTTTGGGAGATTTTGAACTGTTGTTCAAATATAAACAATCTCCAAAATCATTAACCTTTCACTAGAAGCCTAATTGTTAAAAAATGATGCATCCACTCCTTCTTGCAAATGTGAAAAAATGCAGGTTTTTTCAAGATACAACATTCACACTTTCACTCAGTTCACATTGTTATGGGCTGCTTCACTGTATGACCTCCACTCGTTTAACCGTATAGTAACTCAGGTGGATCATTTTTAACATCCTGCATCTGTGTCAACACCTCTGTCCAAGGTGCTGATCCTGGGACCTCCAGGGATGCAGGAGCTGTCCGGGGTCCTGCCCATGTTCACCGGGAGGCGTCCGGCTACTTAACATGACGAGATATAATCTGAACTAACTGGATATTCTGAGTTAAACTGATTAAACTCTATTGCAGGAAACTTGGCAGTGAATACTGTTTTTTTATTCTTGTTTTTCTGATTATTCATTTCAGGGCATCACTGTAGTATTTTTAAATGTTTTTAAATCCTGGTGCTTTGTATTATGTTTTATTGTTGAAAGGTGGAGGAAATTATATTATTTAATATAGTAGAGTTTACAAAAATAAAATTAAGATATATTGGATAAGGTCTGCTTTTTATTATAAAAACAATATCAAAATAATTTATAAGGATCCATTTAATGTTTTTTTTCTTTTTAAAAAGATTTAAAAAGCCTTTTATGCTTTAATGTGATAGTGACAGCAGCAAAGGGCCTTCAGCTGGACCAGATGGTTACAGTTAGGACTCAGACTTAACACTAAGTGCTCTATCTGATAAGCTTCCAGGACCTTTTTAAAGGAGTTTTTTAAAGGAGTTACCATGATTTGTACAGATTGTGGCATTATACAAATGGAAAATACAATTATGTTTGTGTCTGCTGATGGAAAAACTAATGGTGACACCAATTGACTGCATCATATCCGTGGTGTTTCTGCTCTGCTAGTTGTTTTTCAGTTATTGGCCGACATTTGCTGAGACAGATATGTGTGATGAGCTAATATCGGCCTGAACAACAGCAGTCTGGGTCTATTTGGAGGCACAGAGAACTACTTGTGATAGATATATAAAGATGTTTTTTGTATTTAACATCTATAACAGAAATTATACATATTCTGTCATCTGTTTCTGCTGCAGCAGCACATTACAGTGCAAACATGAAGGGTAAATGTCTTGCTCAACACGGTGACTGTTGTATGACACTGAGAAAATCACACAGAGCTCGGAGTTTGCATTAGGAATGTATCTGAATCTCTCCAGACCTGAGATGTGTGTTGTTCTTCCTGGCAGCATTTGTTAAACACATCCAAAGTGTTCAGTTTCACACTCTAGGCACAGTCAAGACCCCTTGAGTTTTTGCAGCAGGGATTTTCAAAATAAATGCCTGAGTGTGTTTAAGCTGATTTTCTGGGTTTAGTGTTTCGGGGAGTAATGAAACAGAGCTGTGAGAAGCACAGATGTTTGGTTCCAGGAGAGCACCAGTCAACTCCCTGCAGAGGAATGCCTGACTGGCACGGGGGAACATGCAGTGCTCCTTTCTAATAAAATATAATCACATGTCGAAGGATTGGACATCATTTTATTTCCACAGTCAATAAAGACATTCCATTAAGGAAATCTCATGTGAAAAGAAAATGTAGAGCCTCCCCCTGCCCAGAGCCGGTCATGAGCAGTAAATCTGGGAATGGCTGACGATCCTCCTTTAAAATGATGGGAAAATGGCATGCTGAGGAAATAAACGTTTACCCTGTAGCTTTGGTTAATTATTTCAAATAAACCAGGAATGCAAATTTGAATGACATGTAATCAGATCACAGGCACAGATTAGCGGAGGCTTATTTTTACAACCAGGTATTTCCGCAAATTGTAAATGTTCTACTTTTCATTTTAATATCCTTGATGTTAGCGGATGGAGGAAGGAAGCTTTCTGATGTCTGTGTGCTAAATGTGAAGCCGGAGTCGGGGGTGATTAGCTTATACTACCATAAAGACTGGAGGGAGGTGAAAACAGCTAGCCTGGTTCCTTTGGGTGGTTAAACAAGACCAAGGGCCCCATTTAAATGTAGCATATGGTGTGAAGTGCATTGCACAGTTACATTTATATTGGTCCAACTGCTAATTAAACGGTGCATAATCTGAGTGCAACCAAAGTGCAAAAGTCGAACTTGTTGTTTTCAGCCTCTTTACAATCATAGGGATGTTTTGGGCCTAAATTGAATCAAAAACAAACAGTGTCATCTCCCGTTCCCTATAAAAACCAGGTGCACCTGCAGCTGGTACATTCGCTTTCTATTAAAATGGCAGATTCAGCAAATTGGTGAACTGAGCAGTTTTCTGCCACCACCGTCTCTCTCAATCATCAACATCAGCAATTGATTAGATGCACCTGTAACTGATTTACCTGAGGAGGGCTGCTCCTCTGTGTCCCTCTGCATGTAACAAGCAGAATGGATGGACGTCTCATGTGGGAACATCTTAGTATGTGAATTTATTTGCCCTTTAGCAGGGAAATACTGCACCATTGACTTTAGACCTGATTTTTATTGGTCAAAGGCCAGTCGCTACGACTTGCTGCCTCAAGACAGCAATGAGCTAACATGCCTGACCACAGCTCATTTCATGACCAACACGCCAACGAGTGCACTGATTGGTGCAACTTACAAAGCATGAACGCTGTGCATGAAAATGACAATAATTGTACTGATAGCTCACAGCAACATTGGTATGATTATTAGCTAAGTATGATGTTTAGCATGTTAGCATGCCTACATTAGCTAATTAAACCCAAAATGCAGCTGGGGCTGGAAGGCATACATTTTTCTGTCAGACCAAAGAATAATAATTTGTTATTTTAATGGGATCATGGTGCATAATGGGAAGGGCTAGGATCACCAGATCTTGACCTGTATCCTACCAAATGTTATGACAATCCAGCCAATAGTGTTTGAGACATACCACTTAAAACTAGTGGCGCAAAAGGAAGTCACCAAAGTTATCAACTCAGATGTCTGGGGTCTTGGAAAACCATGGATAACACCAAATTTCACTGCCAAATAGTTCTAAAACATTTCACTTATTTCAGTCTGAACAGAAACAAC
Source organism: Serranus cabrilla (assembly GCA_903364295.1). Lineage (NCBI taxonomy): Eukaryota > Metazoa > Chordata > Actinopteri > Perciformes > Serranidae > Serranus > Serranus cabrilla. The sequence goes on along the minus strand of CAFUXE010002060.1, from coordinate 527,443 downwards.
ATTGCAAGTCATTCTCATCCATAGATCCCACTATCCACACCTCTACAGAGAACTAACTACATGGATCTGGTTTGTTCACTCTGATCCTAAACTACACGGAGCCATGAGCTGGGACTACTCCTGTAATTTGAATCATATAAATTATAACCGGATCATCTTCATGTCTTCAGGGCAGAATAAAAACACTGAAAAATGTGCTGTTCATCATTCTGCATTCCATACAGCTTCTTGTCTGTTTCGTACACCTCCCCGTTTGCCTCGTTTAAAGGATTAGTTGAAGTATTGCCCCCCACATTTTATCCCTCGTAAATCCCATTCAGGTACAGTAAGATCTCAGAGGCTGCATATTCACTGCAGTGAACTGAGCTCTCCGACATCTGCAGGAGGTCATACTTTCCCTCCATACATGTCAGGATCTCCACATTACATTACCCTGTCAGCTCCACGTCTCACTCATAATGTTTTCATTTCTGATTGGTCTGAAATAGGTTTGTGAGTCCGCACACCTTGACAGGAGGTATTTTAATTGCTGTAAAGATATTCAGAAAATGTATCTGGCCCACAAGCCGACCGTAGTCATGTGAAAGGTATGTTTTTGCAGCTGACATTCCAACCTGATTTCTTGGGTCAATTTCTTGAGCAGTTAACCCCACCTCCGACACACACACACACACACACACACACTTATATAGACATTTTTACCACAACCTCAGCCCTCACTTCACAGACTGCATATTTCAAATCCAGGGTTCAGATATGTATGCCCAATGCCCACAAGTAATATATTGTGGCCTTATTGTCTGAATATTTCTCAGAGCTTCCACCAAATGTTTCGGGAGCCAAAAGGATAATTTGTTCAATGTTACGATCTGTTTACCCACAGGAACGTAGGCAGATCTGCCCAAACAAAATGTGTCCATTACATGTCCCACATTAGTGTCTGAAGCAATAATTCTTTGCATGAGAGGTGACTCATAGTTCCAGTATTGCCCTGCCAATGTACTTAACATTTCTCTATGTTTGTTTTTCCCAAAGTTCAGTATGTCCAAAGCATTTAGGTTAATGGGGTGTGATGCATTGTTTTAATTTGAAGGCTTAATTTCTGTTTACTTAACCCCAGGAACACTTTTATAGCTGTTTATTTCTTCCTCATTTGAGCAAGTAATTTCAAGAAAGTCATGTAAAAAATGTGATAATGTCATCTTTGTTTGGTGATGCGTCTTGGTTCTCCTTGCAGATAACGAGCCAACATAAACACTCAATGTCAGAAGTTTCCTAAGCGTAACAGGATATGATAGCAGAAACCTTTTCAGCTATCTAAACCATCTACTATAAATGTCAGACTTTGGTTTCCATCCAACAGGAATCTTTGAGGGAAGTTTCTCCTTCCTCAAACAGCAGCCTCGGTAGATCAGAAGCTACATATTCAGATGACATTCAGGAATGCAGCCGCACAAGCCCGAAGGTTTACCTATTAGTTGTCATTATGTGGAAACTTTGGAACTTCTTGGAACCAAAGAGGAAATAATGTAATGATACTGATTGAATGATGGACTAGAAACAAAGAGTAAAACACAGAAGCAATTTATGTAAAGACAAACTTCAGCTGTACTTGGTTCAAGACCAGACCTGTCTCCTTATAATTATCTTCCCATGAAACTAAATGGCATTGTCAGTAATGTTTCAAGGTTTACATTTGTTCTTGAATATCACAAAAAAGTTTGTGACCAAGGTTTCTGGATGTCCGCGTATGTAGGTGGTTTGGGTGGATAGGTGGCTCAGACAAACACAGGACTTTTACCTGTTGTTCTAGTGTCTACAGATATTTGCATAACTAACTCACTCATCTTAACCCAAACCATGATCTTTTGATAAACATAGCCAAGTAGTTTTGGTGCCTAAACCTCAAACCAAACTGCGACAGTCTGACAAAATTCACCACAGAACAGCTTTGTTTGAAATGTTGAGGTTAACCACATTTTGACAAATGTAACTAATCAAAACATAAAGGAGAGGGCTGTTTGGTTGTATGGGAAAGTCATTTTTAGGAGACAGAGTTGTCAATCCACCAAGGGGTTAGGCTAAGAAAATAGGACAAAAAAACATTGGGCAGCTGGGCAAAGCACACTAGACAATCTAGGGGGAAGAACAATGGATCTGGGCCTGTATAAGTAGAGAGTGGCTGATGAGGAAATGAGGTGCAGGTGGGGAGATGGGCGGGAAGCACAGGTGTGCAGAATGAGATGATTGCAAGGCAGGAGGAAGCAACAGAATCTGAAATGACAGAGTGTATATGGCAATAAAACAGAGAAGCTGAATACTTTAAGGTGACAGAGGTTGTGCAAAATGAAAAGGTTTTGATCAAACTGTTAATTTATCAGGCATGACCTGGTGGCTAAGGTGCAGACCGTGAACCTCAAAACCTAATCAAGTGAAACATTATCTACATTTCTCGATTGATGTTCTCGTTTGGGGGATTGGGGCATGCAGGACCCTTTAAGGACACAGGAATGAGCAGTGCTCCAAGCAAAAGGCAAATAAACAAAGGCATGCAAACATTTCCTCGCCACATGGTCGATGTGTTAGTATCTCATAATGTGTATCAGACCTGCCAGAGTAGATGGAAACAAATCCCTATTAAAAAGAATTACAGATCAATTATAGTTAGTAATGACTGAGACACGTTTACACTGTCAGTTTAATATGTCAGCAATGAGATGTAGCAACATTTGTCTACCTGTCGTACATAATCGGGCCTTTGATCGATCATTTTATACACTGTTGTTGTTGGCAGCGTTGTCTGACTTTGGCATCTGCGTTTGTCATTCTTCTCTACCACAAGGTCGGTTCAAAGGAATATCTTGAAACAGATGCAGGCCTACATCAATTTCTCTGGTACTCTGTATAATCAGGTCCTGATGCTGCTTTTGTTAAAGCCTCTCTGTAACGGCTGTAGATGCTTGACTCTCAGATAGAGTCTTGAGCTTTTTCTTGTGGTGTTCAGTTATGGAAACTACATAACAATTTTATTATGATTTATGGCTAGACAGGGAGAGGCTACACAGACATATTAAGGACATATTTTTCAAACATCTGAATCACTTTATTGGCCAAATACCTTACAATTACTTGGTGACATTGGTGCATCGGCATGAGCCAAGCCATAAAACAGGAATAAAAGCTTTTAAAGAAACAACCAAAAAAACAAAGGCCTGGGCTGTGGTTTTATATTAGCTGCCAGACTTTAAAGTTTGTTCTGTGAATTACAGACATGATTAGAGGGGCCAAACAAAAGAATGTAAGATTTGTCTTTATTTGTTTGAGGAATAATGTGTGACATTTATCACTGGAGACTTTGACACACCCCTTAAAACAAGCTACATAGTGAGTTTGAAATCAAATGTCCAGCGGTTTGTCATCAGCATAGAAAGAAAACTGTAAAGAAACTTGTTTTGACCAAATAACTGAACTTTTGGCAGCATAAAAAACTGAAAAGGGCAGGAGGACGAGAACTGAACCTTGTGGAACACCACTTCCAAAATGAGCAGTTAAAGAGGGGACATGACCCGTAACAGGCAAGCAAACAAAAAATATACAGTATAACACTTTTTAGGAGATAAAAGAGACAGAGAAAGAGCAATTTTAAAGAAGAAAAAAGACACGCCCAACTAAGTGTAAGACCAACATAATTCAAGGTACAAATCAAGATGGGTCTTAAGCTTTTCATGTTCTGGTCAAACACACAAAGCATAATTACTGTGTATAATATCAAATATCTACAACAAGCATTTAAAAACCATGTTTAATGTTGTACTTCAGGCTTAAAGTTAAGCAAATACACCCATGCCACCAATGATATTTAACACTGGCGACATGTAGTGCAGCTGTTAAGATAGGCTACACTGTCACTTTAAAATCTACTACAGCGGTGTATCATCAGCATAGAAAGAAAGCATTGTTTTGATAATACCCTCAAACAGTGGGAGCGTAAAAACTGAAAACAAGGAGGCAGAGGACTGAGCCTTGTGGAACACCTTCCAACATGAGCAGATAAAAAGCGGACGTTACCGCAAGTAAGTAACACCTTTCAGACAGACGAGACCTTTTCAAAAAAGACATAATAGCCCAAGATATGTGTACATCCCACAGAATACAAGATGTGAAATCAAATGTCAAAGAAAACAAATAGATCTCGAGTCTTTTTAAAGATGCAGACTTTAAGGAGGCTATTCAAGTATGAAAACATCAAACGCACAATGAGAGTTAGAGCTTATCCTAATGGGTCAAGAATAACATATACCATACATTTAACATCTTATCCACAACAGACTGTGATCCAGTTATACATGTTGTCTTTGAAGGTTAACGTCAGCTAATAAATTCTTTTTATCACAGTTTCAAGGTGTGTTTGGCATTTTGTCTGGAGTCCTACAGAGAGAACATAACTCTGCTGCAAGTCTGATCCAGATGCAAAAGTCAGACACGCCTACTGTTCGCCCCGAGTTTCCACAACTACATTCTGCAGCTGCAAACCAGGGTTAATTGGATGATATTTGGAATTAGATTATTTTTGTGCCATTTAGATTTTATATCAGAGCTGATCATGCACTCCTTGATTTTTGCACCCATTAAACCAGTCGTGGAGGATAAAATGAATCAAGGACAGAAGAAGATGCAGGATGGAGGAATTTCAAGCCTCAAATGAGACGAATGAGGCTTTTCATCCTGAGGAAAAGAGAAATGAGTGAGAGGTGAGATGAGTGTGAAAGAAAGGGAGGATGAGGGAGGGAGTTTAGCTGAGCGTGAGAATGACTGAAAATGGATAAACACAGAGGGTGGGAGGGGAAGACGGTAAGACAGAAAAAGAGAGGTGGTGGAAGTGAGTGAGTGAGAGATGGGCAGGGAGGTATAAAGAGAGGGAGGGAGTAATATAAGAGAGGCAGCCATAGAGGGAGAGGTGACAGAGTAGATTATCCTCCTCTCCTCTCCTCCTCTCTGCCAGCCTCATCATGTTCATGCTGCAGATGTTGACTGTTATCTCTCTGACTGTTATTCTCCTGGCATCTGTGGAAGGTAGGACACCATACTTACTATGTGTGTGTATGTGTGTGTGTGTGTGTGTGTGTGTTGCATGGCTTGCATGCACCCTGCAGGTGGACAGTGTAGCAAAGAGAGCGATGGCGATGACAGAAAAAGGAGAGAAGAGGGATAGCAGCAGCAGGAGCAGCAGGGAGGGAGGCATGGATGTAAACAGAGGGGCAGAACACAGGAGGACGAGCATCTGAATTCACACAACACTCAACACAGAAAGAAAGCAACTGTCTCTGTGCTCAGTCTGCGTGACGGTGTCGTCTCATCTGTTTTTTTTGTTTTTTATAATGTTGTGAAAGCGCTGGAAGTGCGGTGATGTTCCCTAGGATGGATTGGAAATCATCTGTGGCATAGCAAAGCAGCCCTGTCCTATTTTACAGCTCGTATTGCTCCTGCTGCTTCCATCACACTTTCATTTGTTTACACATTTGCTTTGGATGAAAAGGCATCATGGCACACCCTCCACACAAACGCACACTCCTCCTCTCTTCTCTCACTTTCTCTGTCTCTCATTTCCCTGCCAAGGTAGTATGTTTCGCAGCACAATGGGATGCCATTGTAATTCCTCTGACATTCTTGTGTGTATGTGTGTGTCCATATGTGAGTGTGTAGGGCATGTGCATGTTCTGCAGAACAGATAACGTTTTGCTGTACACAAAACCTGCTTCAGTCTTTGCTATCAACAGATTTTTTTTATCATAATTTTGTGCAGTAAATAATTATGTAAATAATTTCTAGATGTAATGTTAAAGTTTTTTTAATAATGGGGAATAATGCATGCTGTTTAAAACTTTTGTGGCTGTCATGATGTCGCCTTAGTGTTCTGTCCATGCTTGAGAAAAAGATTTTCCCTCTGAAATGACCTGCTAAGCTAAAATAAAACCAAAGGTGTGAAACAGAAGGCAGTAAGCCAACATAAAACCAAGGAACATTCATCTTTTTTTTTACATCCTTTTCTAATGTTTTCTGCTCTCCTTTTTCTGTGTCTGTCTCTTTTCCCCAGGTAAAGGCGTGCAGATGCAAAGGGATGTCCAGTGCTGCATGTTGTACTCCCAGGGCAAGGTGCGTACCAAAGATGTGTTGCGGTTTGAGGTGCAGACGGAGGGGCCCGACTGCAGTATACAAGCCATCATGCAAGTATTTCAACTATCCACTCCTGGAGCTAAAGAGCACACAGCAATCTGCAGGCATGGAAAATATGCCTCTCGTTAGAGGAGGGCAGAGCCGGGCTGAGAGGCATTGTCATCTTTCCAGGTCATGTTGTTATGGCAGGGCTCGGAGCTGTATTTGCCAGGGAAGTAAGAAAGGAAATATGTGGGAATAACAAGCCATCTGAAAATACCTTCCGAGCCAGCTGAGCCCTGCCGCAGCCATTCAGTCAGAACAGCAGGGTTTAGTTAAGTAAACCATTCTGCATTGTGATACCTATTGTTTCCAGCGGGTCAGAGAAATCTGATGTAGCTGGGGGAATGAGGAGCTTGCTTTTTCATGCGGTCCAGTTAACAAAAACATAGAATTCTTATACAATAGTTCTTTTGGTCCTCTCTATTTCAGTGGTTCCCAACCTCTTTTCGTCAACTTTGCTCACTTTTGATCACAGTTTGACTTCTTTCTACCAGAGAAAAGAAAAGTGACTCTATTTCCAGCATCTCTTCTTTGTGATTCCTTTGGCCTCAAACTCTCAGAGGCTTTGCTACACCTGACAGACATCTTTGTAGTCCGTAATTTTATTGCTGAATCACTGTTTTTTGCATTTATTCTTCTTGAAGATTAAAATTTGGGGTTAGTGCAGAACCTCATACTGCCATCCTGTGTTGTTTAGTCAGTATTATGTTCTTTTTTATAGTCTTTACACGAAGAAGGCGGTGAAGTGTGCAGACCCCAGAGACCGGAAGGTGAAGAGGTTGCTGAGAAAGCTCCTGCAGAGACAGAGAACCAAGGCCCACCGAACAATGTGGCTCCTTCCTCATGACAACCTGCCCGTCATGTCAGAGGTACAAGCCACTTTACTTCTACATAAGAGCCAGGAATACACTATATGTTGAACCGGATAAAGTAGAGTGTAATTAAAGGGGACATATTGTGTAAAAACTCACTTTTTCAGTCCTTGTACAAAACATTTGGCCGTATGGATTGCTAACCAACCCTGAAACTGTAAACTACGACAAGACAGGCACATTTTTGGGCTACTTAACTCAGACACAATGGGATAAAACCAAGCAGCAACAATGCAATCTGTAAAGTGAAGCAAATGCTGAGTTGCGTTAAACCTGTATTCTTTCGAATGACCAGCAGGGGGCGACTCCACTGACTGAAAGAAAAGGTCAAATTGCCTAGATGTCATTGAGAAAATGACAACTTCTCACTGTATTTATTGTCTCAGTAAACATTTTTTTTATCTTCTTCAATAAAGCATGATGTTAATTTAATAAATTATAGTCTCATTTAGTGGCTGCCTTGTGATTGACAAGTATCATAAAGAGGGTTTTTGAAAGATTTATTGTTCTGCATCTAAGGAGTCAGTTGTCCATCTTGAATTTGGGATTTACTGTGCTAAACTACGTAGCTCTAGCATTAGCTAATAAAATAGCGTCCCCCTACTTCCATATCATTTGCACATGTAACAAACCTGAAGCTTCAAAACCATAGAACGCAAACCAATTAATGATGTCTGAGTATCTCTGTTAATGGCAACTTTTGTGGAGTTATGGGGTATTTTTTTTGCAGCCAATCAGAGTAGACTGGGCTTTTTCAGGAGGGGGGCTTAAAGAGACAGACGCTGAAACAGAGCGTTTCTGACAGAGGGTGAATACGAGTAAATTCAGACGGACATTACAAGAAAATTAAATGTTTTTTGAACAATAAAGTATGGAAACATGTTCTAGCGGAAACCCAAGATAAAAGTATGAACCTGAATATGAGCAGAATATGTCCCCTTTAAATCATATTAATTCAGCTACAAGTAAACAATGTGATTTATGATTGTTGATTTGAGATTTTGAGAGATTTTTTAATGTAACTTGAGACATTAATAGATTCCTTTCTCTTGTGATCATCAGGACAAGAAAGATAACTGGGCCGTTCTCAATGTGGAGTGATGAAGCGCCGTCAAATATGGAGGAAAACTCATAGTCATAAGTAAGTTGGGGTTTTTTTCAGCACAGGGTATTAATGTGGGAAAACACCTCATGAATGTCTCATCTCATATTTTTTGCATCCTTTTCTACAGGCCAAGTAAACTTTCAGCAGCTCGTCCTCTTTACACGGCGCAGCTCGCTGACTCTCCAGTCGTCTCGTGTCTCTCTCTATCTACACTATCCGTCTCCCTGGGACCAGACCTGGGCAGCAATACATATTTAAATGGCTTTAGATATTTAAACATGAACTGTGCTTGAAATATTCTCAAACACGTGGCTGGAACTGTCTCAACGGAGGAGTATTTTTCTTGTAAGATAAGTTGAATTGAATTTTTTTTTTAAATGGCTCATACTGTTATTTGCCAGAGTCTGCCTGGAAGTGTCTCCCTCTGCAACATTACTACTCGTGGCTGATGTAAAATCAGTGAAAAAGGTGTAATTAAGCAAAACGATAAACAGGCAGTGATATTTATAGAATACTGTATATCAGCAAAGGTACTCTATGCTTCTTTGTGACTTGTATACCTTCAGTAATGTGTTTCTAACACTGCACACATAGATACATAGATGGGGTTTAATCGTGTGCAGAATATCAGGGAACATCTCTTTGGTATTGATATGCACTTTGTTTGGTTCAATTCAGGTCCAAGTTGTCTTACATTTTAAAGATCCTTTGTCCGGCTTTAGCCTGATGTATCTGACTGTTAGACAGGTGAAATCAAAGTGGGATCAGACGGAAGATTTCACCTGGATACAACTTCCTGTGTCACATAAAGAGCAAGTGTTCCTGATATTGTGTCCACTCTGTATATTGACTGTTTGTAAACTCAGCATGAACCCAGAGTCAGTCTTTTAAAACGACGCCCTCAGGCATCTACCAGAGGTTTAAACATCTACGCATTTGCAGTTTACATTTGTCTTTTTCCACTAATAGTCCGTCACTAAACTATGCCAAAGTATTCATGATCCAATTCACCACATGGCAAGGCTGTTAAAACTTAGAGGGCTCAATTGTGTGTGAAGCACACAAGTATTGTATCGTAGAAGAATGCACTGTATGTTAAAACACAGTATCTCAAGTGAACTATTTTATAAATTAATCTGAAATAATAACTGGAGCTGCCTCGCTGTCTTTTTGTGGGTGTCCTGTGTGTCTAATTTTCTACAAATTAAAACTGTATGTAGCCAAGCTGCCTGACAGGTGAGAAATTACATCCATCTGGCAGCTGAGTGGAGAAAGGGAGCTGATATTTGTGCTGCAGGGCTGATGAGGAAATGAGGTGCATCGTTACCAATGACTTCACACAGGAGGCGTGGACACATGTGCAGGCCTCATCTAACCTCAGTGTCATCTGTCGCTCATCAACCAGTGGGTGATGTTGGTGGTTAAGATCTGTAAAATGAATGACGTTTCCATCAGCTTGTGTTGAATGTCAATTAATAAATGTTAGCATGCAAACACACTTAACTTGAACAAGGCTGGCACATGGTTAACATTGCAAACTTTTGTGTGATATCCAAGCACTGCAGCCCCATGAAGCTGCCAGCTTGGAAGTAACAGCATTAAGTATTTTCCCTGTGAATGAAGAAAACAAAAAGCTGATTTTGTGGACGTTCATTAGCCATCAGAGAGAGTTTAGGTCAGTTTTGCAACATAAAGCATTACAATGGCAGCAGAAAGTTCTGACATTTAATCATGATCAATTTTTGTACATCATTAATGCAACTATTTACTCACCATAGAATGGATCCATGTGTGTCTCTGAGGAGAGCAGCTTCTGGACAGGAGAATATCCTCCACCAGGGGTAGCCACAAACACAATAATCACAACCACAGTTCAATTCCTGAGCCATTTATTTGTCACATTTTTATTTTCATAAGCTGTCAATCAAAATGAAATAACACCAAGCCTCAAAACTAAAGTCGAACCTCTTCATGAGCATTAAAGTGACACAAAGTCAGATGACCGGAGATGGTAAATAACCTTTAACTTTCAGAATGATGCACTTTCCTCTAAAACAATCAACATCAAAAAGCATAAAGCAACTGTACATTAGATTCCTCGAGGGGTTCACAAACTTTCTTCACAGTACCTTTTCACAAAACCATAAAAACTAAATCAGTCATTAGCTTGCTTGAATAATATATTATTCCAGTCAAAACAGAACAGAATTAAATGTTGACAGCATGAAGCAGAAAACATAGACAAGCAGGTGTAGTTGGTAGTCCAGTTATACAATGTAAGATAAATCCAACATTAAAATGGAAAAACAAGCACTTTTACCAAGAGAAAAAGGTCATTCTCTTATCTGAAATATCCATCTACTTTGATAATTACTTGCAATAAAGAAAGAGAGAGTAAAAGTACAGGTAGAGCAGGAAATCCTGTGAGATAAGGTTTTACCCATGATTTCAAAGCATTAGCACCAAAGAATTACAAGAAATACACATCGATATAATATTCATAAGAAACCACTGAGTAAAAAACATTCTACTAAGACACTTAAAAATATCAACTTTAAAATAATAAGTAGCAAAGGTTCTCCTTCACATCACCACCCAGTGTTTAACAGTCAAGTATATTCAAAATTGTACAAGCAAACTTAAATAACATATAAAATATTCAATGCTAAGACTGATGTATTTACATCCTGCTGATATGCTCCATTGAGTATTGTAGCGCTGTAGAAGCTCCATGTCTAATCCTGTTAGAGGTAGTTGTATGAGAAAGTGTTTACAAAAGAAATAATAGTGTGAAGTCATGCAACAGAAAAAACAAATTATACAGATTTACATATTCACATGAGCGAAAAATCATCTGGTTTAATTTTATTTGTGAGTGGTGGCGTTTCTCTACAATAATACTGTGAATTCTAACACTGTGATGGTGAAGAGTTTACGCTGTTTAGACTGTACGGATCATAAACAGCCTGATTTCATTGATATATGTGAAATGAACGTGACCCCTTAACAGCATCACAGAAACAATGTCAGAGGAACGTTAATTAGGTTAAACAGAAATCATTTTTAAACAGGGCAGAGAGGAGGTTAGGGTGAAAGGATTGTGACTCCTGTGAAACCAAAATGTTGACTTATTTTTAACTTTTGTATGTAAGTTAGTGACCAACTTCCTTATAACCAAGTAGATGTGTTGCCTGAAGTTTTTTTCCATGGTGGGGAAATCTAATTTTAACACCCCCATATTATGTGATGATCTTTAAAAACGTGATGAAGCTGAGGACGTTTTAACGAGCCTCTCCGTGATGAGAAACATGGAATTCTATGGTTGAGAAAAAGTCATACCAAATGAAACGACTGTGGATATTAACAAAAACCAGAGGACACATAATTAATATAGCGTACACATAACTGAGCATAACATTTTTAGGGTGGGCCTTTCTTTAGGTGGCTAAAATATGTTTTTGTGAAAGGCCCCGTCTGCAGTTTGTTTCCTGCCTGGAGCGCTGCTCCGGTTCTCCAATCTGGGAACGTGCAGATCATCTACTGCAGGTCGACTATCTCAACACCCCACTTCATAAAATCAAAACAATTTCTTTATATCCGTATGAATATTATGTGTTCTTATTTTTCATTGGCAAGGTTTGTATATTTGTGTGTCCCATTTGAGTTTTTATCTGTCACTGCAAAAAAGATCTTTGAACCCCGAGCACCGGCTGGACTAAACTGTCCCTGCACCACTTTCAGCAAACCTTCTAGCTAAAATGCTTTTGGTGCATTTTGGCCCTGAGGCTCTTGTCTTCACATCGTGGTCTCACTGTTGCGGTGGTTGTGTGAATCGTTTTCCTGACAGATAAGCTGGTAGGGCTTCTCATTCTCCTCAATTACAGAGTTGCGCACCTCTGCATCCTGACTCTGCAGTTCTCCACGGGAGAGGTGCTCCACGATGCCTGCCCCGAGCGAGTCCCCCAGCACGTTGGTGGTGGTCCGCAGGCGGTCCCTGAGGAGAGAAAGAAACAGAGAAGTGACAGAAAAACAGATGAACAGATGAGACAAACAGACAGGGAAAAAAATGTTGTGAATCTGCTACACAAACACCTTTAAATGTATGCATGTGCCTGTAAACGCAGGCTTTCTAATGTGTCGCTCTGCATTATGTATCAATAACCTTTGTAGTGGAGGGACCTCTGAAGCTTTACAATGACATTTAGGCTGGCAGACCCACAGAACAGCACACAGACCAATCCCCATCAAGCTGACATTTAGTGGGAACTCACAAGAACCAATCCACGGCGATGATCAGTGTTATATCCTCTGTGGGCAGTCCCACCGATGTCAATACGATCACCATGGTAACCAGGCCAGCCTGAGGGATGCCTGCTGCTCCGATGCTGGCAGCCGTTGCTGTGATACTGAGTGGGCGGTGGGAGGGATGGAGAGGAGAGTGAAGACATTTAATAAAAGGGAAACAAACAAACAGCACATGTGCACTCCTGGTGGGAGTAGTAGAGTGATAAAACCACGAGGAATCTTAGATTTATCGAGGAGACGGTCACGCAGTTATATTTCTATAAACTGTGGAAAGTTGTGCACATGTTATCAAAGATATTAATAATACTGATGAATCATTTACATACTAAAACGCTCTATACATATTGGTACTTTTCTGGACTGAGAATACACGTGGAAAAACATTTTAATACACAAACTGTGCAGTAACAGCAAATGGTGGGGGGTGCTGCAGGTAGGTAGGAAGGTATGTGCATGTAGCGTATATAGAAGTATAAATATGTATACTGTAAATATGTGTTTCTGTGTATGTGTAAACACATTATATCGGAGTATGCTGGTAAGTTGCTTTGCTGACCTTGTGCTATAAGGCGCCACAGGAATGAGTTCCTTAACCAGGAAGTAAGTTAGCATTTTAGCGTCCTGGGGTCTCTACTCTCAAACTCAATGAGGATTTTGAATCGGTTTGTGGTTAGATGTCTGAAATAAGGTCTGTGGTTAACACAAGCTGAAGAGACGTATGAAACAGAAATAATATAGAGTAGTTCACTATAGCTTAGCATTAGCTTTTTACTTCTGTCGGCTGCATTATTCCGCTCAAACATCATAAAAGTGATGCATATTTGTGAAGATTAACCTGCTGTACAAAACAAGTTAGCATAAGAAACGTGTGTCAGTTACTTATGTTTTAAATACTCTTCTTAGAATGGCCATTTGAAATAGGTAGTAGCTTTAAAAGCTGTGATTTACTGACTCTACACCTGCCTCCAGCATCCACAGTATTTATGTAGTGGAGACTAAAAACTAACAAAACTAAAGTATAGTTACCTGATGGTGAGAATCTGCCCAAAGTTTAGGTCCATGTCATTGACTTGGGCAATAAAGATGGCTGCCACAGCCTCGTAGAGGGCGGTGCCATCCATGTTGATGGTGGCACCCACGGGGAGGACGAAGCGCGTCACTCGTTTATCCACGCGGTTGTTCTCCTCCAGACAGCGGAAAGTGATGGGCAGGGTGGCAGAGCTGCAGTATGAAGGGAGAGAGTGACACAAACACTGACAACAATACAACAAACAGTATTTCTATCTTTCCTATCATCTACTGCATACAGTACCATAGCATATTATAGAACATCGTATCATATCGGATCGTACTGTACTGCACCATGCTTACCCATCATATTGTATCTTTATACCATATCATACCAAATCATATCAAATCATATCATATCATATCATAACATATCATACTACATCCTGTCATATCGTATCATGTTGTAGCGTATCGTACTATACCATTCTATACCTGACTGACCATATAATACTAAATTGTAATGCATCATATCACATCGTATTGTATCACATCGTATCGTACTCTATTGTATCTATTGTGTCGTATTACATTGAATTGTATCGTATCATGAGACCCACCTGGACGAGGTTCCCAGAGCCGTGATGAGCGCCTGCAGCAGGCCACCGATAAAGCTGTAGGGGTTCTTCCTGGTCACCAGGAAGTAGAGCAGCGGCAGGACGAAGAGGCCGTGGATGAGGAGACCCACGATGACCGACACGGTGTACATCCCCAGCTGGCCACCAACCTCTGCCAGATTCTTCATCTCCACAATCTTCCCCGCAATCAGGAACAGGATGCCGACTGGAGCGTACCTGGAGGGGACATGATTGAAGAGAACCAGCTTAGGCCTTCAGAATAAAAGCTATAAACTGCTTTATGTACTTCTGTGAATATACAGTTTACAACTTTATAGTTAATCATTACACACCATCTTCAGTAAAAGTAAACATACACTACACAGACTTTCATTTTGAGTCTTGAGCCACCAAATAACCAGATTCCTCCTTTTTTATTTATCCTAAGTAGCTTTAAGTGGGAAAACAATGGATTTTAATTCCCTAATGGCAACCCTCTCATTTATGTCCCTTGGAATAATTTGACATATTGTATTTTTGCAGAACACAAGAAGCAGCAAAACATTATAATACATCAATAATGTCCCCTATTCTGTGCTTACAGCCATGCAAGCAACATGAAACAAGAAAACTCAGTTCAAGTTATACTAACTACAGCAATTACAACATTAGAAAAAAAAAAAAATGCAAACATGCAAAGTGGCAATAAGCAATAGGACGTAAAAGAAATACAACAATAATCATGGAGATCTTGAGAAAAAGTTAAAAATGCAGATTTGAAACGCACAACTATAGAAGACCAAACAACATTGTTATGAAGTTCTAGTGAACATGCCCGGATCATTAAAATACAGCACATTTCATAATCAGAAAATCACTTGGAGTTTTCAGTGTGTCTTACTGACCAGATGATGATGGCTACCAGCCTCATGATGGCTTCATTCAAGCAGTCGAAGAAGTCCCTGAGGGCCTGGCCCTGCTGCTTCATGTTGCCAATGACCAGACCGAAGCACATGGAGAAAACCACCAGGCCGAGAGCGTTCACTCCATTAGAGGACCCAGACACAGGGACGGTCTCCACCACCGTCTCCTGTCAGACAACATATTGGAAAGAAAACATTATGTGAGTCTCGTAAAAAGGCGAAACCCCCACTGGATTCAGGAGCACCGGTGAGTCGATAATGACAGCATTCAACATTTTTCCTTCCCACTTAGATCTGTGTCTTGTTTCCCCCACATGAGACGTCTGCCTCCACACCCACCTGTATGGTGTGCAGCACCCTGCTGAGGTTCTCGCTCAGGTTGGACTCTGTCACGTTGAGACTCTCGGTGAGGTTCAGAGTCACTGTCACGTTTCTGGTGTGCACGGTCTTCTTGTACACAGTTTTATACTGCAAGAGGGAACAAACAAACAGAAACATGAAATAATTATGTTTGGCTGTTTCTGACTGTGACATGTGAAACAAT
>CAFUXE010002060.1:485721-502890 GCA_903364295.1 Serranus cabrilla | reverse complement strand
TCCAAACTTAACTGTTACTGTATATTCTTGTTAGTTGGTAAGTTCTCATTAAAAAAAGGGGAGAGGGGCAGTTTCTACAAAGTAAAGTAGGATTGTATTGTTTGGGACAATTGCAGGATGTTGCCCTGATCCTGCAAATAAAAAAAACTTTTAAAAAAATACTTTAAAAAAACCCTGCATTAGGCAACTCCATGTGCTAAAAGGGATACATGTAAAAATCCAACTTAAAGCTTCAGAATTGCTACCAAATGGATCTTGTCAACCTAATTGTAGTAGTTGTTTGATATCTACACTTTGTGAAACCTTTAATCACGGTCTGTTTTTACAGCTACATGACATGGGAATATTTAAAATATTTAGGAATTAAAGTTCTGTGGGTTTGACGAAAGCCTTGGTTAATGAAAAAAAACAGTGTCTCTCTTCTCTTTACTAACAGAAAGAAAACACACACACACACACACATACACATACACACACACACACACACTCTGCCTGCTCACACATTCACTCAAACATTCAGCGAGCTGTTTTGTTGCACCTAACATGCAGATGAATCTGAGGCGGTGGACTTCCCTCTGGTTCCAATCTGGTGGAGGACAAAAGTGATAGGAGCAGATTGCATCGCCATGGCAACACAATTATGCTGCCATAACGTGGGAGGCTAGGATCATGTATGATCCACGGTTAGATAGTGTAATTATTCACCCGCCTGCAGGGAGGAACATTTATCTCTGTGTTATCTTCGGCATTCTTCTGGTACCAACTATTTCATTCAGCCTGATGTGGTTTTTGCAGTTAATATATGGTTTAATAAGAGTGTAAATTAACACATTAAATATTTTTTTTAAATAGATTCAGGTCACACAGATTCATTAAATCCATTTGAGGACCTTGGCAACAAAATTATGAACCATCATTTGTCAGAGCTGATTAAATTAGAGCACATAGTTCCTCCTGGACCTGGCTGAGATGTTTGTGCAACCACTTTATTGTCTCATAACACGGTATAATAGTATTATGATGCCCAGGCAGGTGGAATGGAGCATGCTTCCCCCCTGTCCCTGGAGCACAAATAACAGGCACACACACACACACACACACACTAGGTTTGCTCATCAATTATTTCTCAAAGGGGGATATTAGCTCAGCGTTGCCCTAAATCGACCCTCTCCCATATTGTGACACATTTGTTATTTTAAGACTAAAAAACATTACACAGCGAATTCAGCTCAGCTATGTTAGTGCTTCAGAAAACTCTCTGGTAGTACATAACATTATGTACTATCTGCCATCACAGAACCAATAACAGTAAAACTTTATGGTGAAGGTACATGATTTATGATTCATGATATATGGCACAAGAGAAGCAAGAGCTCATAAAGTATTTCATCAACTATCAGGAATGTACAAGGATTTATAGTATGATTAGTTAATGCAACAAGTTTCTTAATCATTACGACTTCTGAGTTATTAATGATGCTCGTGTCTTCTTCTTCTAGCGAAAGTAGTGTGTTGTAATCATGATTAACTAGGCAAAGTACTTTTTCATGACTTCATCGCATTTGTTGCTCTTTATATCCATAAAACCAGGTTTAATAAGGTTAGTCTGACTCATCTTCATTTGATTTGGTTCCATAAAGCTCAAACTCAGGTTAACAAATTAAATTTGCTTTATAAAATAGGCCACTGGTCGGTCTTTAGCAATGATAAATAAATTACTAATGGTTTGTCTATTAAACTTTTTTTTTGCTGCTGAATCAATCCTCTTTGTGATCAACCAAAAATAAAGTCTGTGCATTTTGGCATGCCTATGGAAAATAAAAAGCTACTTAAATCATCATTTTGAACTCCTTTTCAATAACCAAGACTAGCTAGGAAAATAAAAAGTTGTATGTATCACATATTAGCTTAAAGCTTACAAACCAGGTCAGATAAGTCATTCATAATACCGACTAATTCAAATACAACATAGTAAAAGTTTCACATTACATGTCTCATAAAGCATAAAAAAGCAATAAAAAAATGTTGGCAAATACCCAACAAACATAGAAAACTGCTCACATAGTCCAATAGTTACAATGTTAACAAGGCAATCAGAGATGGCAGACTTCACCCCCACAGCACCCTCTGTTGGCCAGAGGATGTATATGCAGCGGACAGACAGACAGACATTTCCAGAATAAGGAATCAGCAGAGGAGTGATAACATATGAGTGATTGCTTCGAGGAAACACCAGACAATGTTGAAAATCAACCTTCTTTCAAGGAGAACATTCAAATTCAAGCATATTTCTAACCTGGTCTTCATATAAAGTTTCAGGCCTTTGTATGAACCCTGTCATTATAATAAAATATGTTAGGGAAGAAAATTAGGAGCAGTTGGGTAACTAAGATTTGAAGCAACTGGGAATGTATTTAATTTGCTTGTTCTTTCAGTTCGAACTGCAGTTGAAGAAGAGAAAAGAGCCACTAAAAGCACTAAAAGCCCAAAACAAAATGAACTGGTGCAGCACATTTAAATCAATCTTTCTGACAAGCTTTCTTAATAGCGCTTTCACCAAAATCTTTTTTCTAAGTTTGGAGCATTATGGACTGTTTGCTTTTCCGAGTCCTCAGTTCAAAGGCGGGTGATTGGTTCCAGGCTCACATATTTAAGAGATGAAAGTGGAGAGAGCTCTCTGTATCAAAATGCCTCGGCAAACACAGAAAGGTCAGGGAATAGATTCTTTGCTTTGAAATGTCAGCTGATTACTTTATAACATGTGACATGAAGGTATTTGAAGGGTCTGTAAGATAAAAAAAAAAAAAAAAAGGCTTTTCAGAGTGGGGAGGAGGGGGTAAAAATAGGCCATTACTCACAGTGTTTTCATACTGGTGCAATAACATGAAGCTGGAAAAGAGAAAGGCTCCATTGCATTTCCCCTTAATGGTGCCAAGAAAACAAAGTTTAAAGTGCAAAAGACAGCTGTAAGAGAAAATGTTATCTGAACCACATATATATGTATACAGTGGTAGAATTAACTAAGTACATTTAAAGGTACTTACTTACTACTTTATACTTCTGCTCCACAACATCAAGTGGCAAACATTGTACTTTTTAGTCCACTTTTCAGGTCGATTAAACATGAAAAACATGCTAAAAAGTGATTAGATATTTATTTTTAATTAACCCTAATAGCTGTATATTAAGTAGTTAATGATCACCTATCCCTCATTAGCTCTTTCTTTACCAAAGTAAAACTCTGCTTATATAAATGCATCATAATATTTTTTACTTTATTTAATGTTTTTATTTTTGGAGATGTGGATGCACATGATACAACGATTTATACATTTTTTGTTTGTTTGCCAAACCGTAAATTATTACTATTTTTTTCCTGACAAAGCAGCTGTGTATAATTCAAATGGACACTTTGTTTAAATTAAAACAATAAAAACGTAGAGACATATTTTGTTTTCAGTTGTTTTATATCTGAGAAACATTCATATAATAAACTGTTTACAATCAAATGCAAAACGTTTAGCTTCTGCTGGAAGTTTACATGTACAAAATGTGAAATAATTCAAACAGGAAATACTGAAAAGTGTCTTCTTGTTTCTCACATTGTAGTTGATTTCTAAATGCATCACTGGATTGAAACTGTATTGGGGGTCGGGACTCTCAAAGGGGCCGTAAAATGATCTAAGGAAAATTAAACCTTTTTAAAAATGTATGTATTTTGGTAAAACAAAACAGCTTTTTCCTTATTTTTGTGCCTTTTTCCTGTGTCATACCAGATACTTTCACCTTGGTAGAACCCTTTAATTGATCCGAGAAGAAACAAACAGATTTAACTGTTTATTTGTTTTGATACTACAAACATAATCTGTGATGTCACTCGTACATATGGAATCATATTAAAGGCCAAAAAGGTTGGAAACCAACGCTGTAAAAGTACAAAAGGTTATTTTATCCCCAAATGGTTTATTGTAAAAGTGCAGTTTTGACTCATTACATCACATTGAGATATTTTCGGCAGACTGTACCTTAACATTCATTTATTGTCATTGGCATAATGTTGACTCCTTATTGCATTAAACCTGTTTTCTTACACTGTATATTTCAGTTTGGAATGAAAACTTAATTACACAATTGATTAGTAGATAAGGTTATTAATACTATACAAATCAAACGGGTTGTAATAAACACATATAAAATATATTATATATACCACTAGCATTACAATTAAAGAGCCAGTATGATCACCCAAGGTTATGAGATTAGTGTTCAACTGTTTTTGTCAGTACTGTAACATTTCAAAGCCAAAATATTGTTTATAATTAGTAAGAAACCACTCTTCTGCAGTTAGGGCTGGGTATCAGTGTCTTTAAAAGGTATCTACTGAGATAAACCGGTACCAAGCAGTATCAAAACGTCTGCATTTAATCCCATTTGTACCCAGAATGACTATTTGAATGGGTTTGCTCACAGCCAATCACTGCAAGCGTTCTTGGCTAAAACTGAAAATGAGCGCGGTGGAGTTTGCAAGTTCAACGTGCAATGTTTTTGTATAAAAAGTATTTTGATGTAGACAAGTGGTGGGGGCATTTTACACAACAGAAGTACAAATAAAGGCATCTGATGAAGTACTCTACCGGTATCAGTATTACTTTATGGGTACTAGTGGTGATACCCAGCCCGATCTGCAACATTACTGCAGTATGTGCTGTATCAACGGGAAACAAACAAACAAAATCATTAAACTTAGTGGTATCGAGTGTTCATTTAAGGCTGCTGTGCACGTTACCAGTTATCAAACAACATTCACTGCTGCTTGGTTCAGGTTTACAGTTCTGACTTTTGGTCGTTGACGAGACAGTTTTCTGAATGTAGCTGATTCCAGTGTCAAACTAGTCTGTTAGCTTTTATCAAAACAGCAAATGACCAACTTTCACCCGCTGAATCTGACGAGGAGAGAGCTAATGTGTGGAAGATTATCTGACAGTTATCAGTAGGTCCAGCTTCTGGAATGTTGCTTGTTTGAGATGTATTAAGTGTTAAACTGTGTTGTTACTTTAGCAGACGCAGACACGGAAAGATCGACAGAAAAGAAAGAATAATTTGTGAAAAGATTAGTATGCATTAAAACACTGAGCATTAAAGGTATATGGATTGTTGTACAGAACACTGTACCATTATAAAATCTAAATAAAATAAGAAATGATTGCAAACACTGATTCACACTCAGTGTTTTGATCACTTTACAGTTCCTTGGCTTTTACTTTGGCATTTGATGCTGTAAATCTTGACAGGAATGACAGCAAATCACTTTTTTTTTTATTTAAATGAGATGAAACGCTGATTGTTAATCATACAATAAACACCAGTGGAAATTCTTGATGGTTCCAAACCATCAGGACCAACTTTGGTCAGCTGTAGGCAAAAAGGATTAAAGACTATGAATGCTCGCAAAGCGCTGGTATGAAGCGTGGAGTGACGACAACGGCAAATATCTCCAAAGTTGGAATTTCAGTCAAACCAGTCAAACAGTATTTATAGTAATTAGAGCCCAACCGATACAGATATTAGTATCAGCACGAATGTTGTTTGATATGCGCCATAGGAAAACTTTTTTAACATAATAAAATGCAGAAAAAGATGGTTAGGTAACACAGAAATGGTGTCATCACATAGTGGGTGCTCTCTAACTCACATTCTGGTGTAAAGCAACACAGAATGAGAGAGAGAAAGCTGCTCTGAGGGACAAGACGTCACAACGTCACTGTAGCAAAATACAGCTGAGATCAACAAAGGTAGCATTAGCATTTAGGAAGCCCTTAATGCCTATATTACATTTATATATTATGTCAGCGGTAAATTGATGACAGCATTCTTTTACTTCCCTAGAATCCAGTACTGGTTGGGCTCAAATAGAAATTGTCGTCAATATCTCGTTAAATGTTCACCTTTTTAAATTCTTAACAATACTTTTTATACAGCATCATTTGAAACTGGGCAAAACTGTCTTTTGGGAAGTGATTTTGATAAATTGCATTTGAGCCCTGTGGATCTGTAAAGTTTTGGATTGCTACATATTTCATAAGGATATGCTACAAATATAAAAGTAAAGCAGATAACAGAGAGATGAGTATGGTAGGTGTGTATGGAAAGAAAGAGCACCCTCTCATTGTCCAATGACTGCCCTGTGCAGACTCAAGCATCTGGATAAGTCTCCAGGGTATTAAAGACTTGGCTGCTTAATATTTTTGCATTGACGCAGTTATAAAGGCCACAGTGACACCATCATCTAACTTTGTGGGGGTCTCAGTGTATGAGAGAGTTCGGGTCCTTGGCTATTGCATTAGTCTGTGGTTGTGGTTTGTGTCGCTACATTACTGTCTGGGGTAACTGCCCTTTGAATGTTTGACAGCGTCCTCCAATGACTTCCTGGTTACCAGTAGCCGCACCACGTCCTCATTCTTCTTTGTTAGTCTTTTACGAGCCTGGTCGTGGGTCACCATGGTCATATCCCAGCCATTAACCTGTGAAGGAGAAAAGATTGTTTCAGAAAAAGTTGAAGCTATTGCGTCCAACTTAAATGCACCTTATGTAATTTCTGCCACCGTGAGGTATCTCAATCAAACCAATAACAAAAGACACACTGTGATGACGTGGTGTAGCATGGCATCTTAGTCCTGGTTGTCCTCAGCACGGCTGATAAAAATCTATCTAAGGTGACTCCGGCCTTAATAATGTTCACAGAGTTAACATCTTAAAGTTTTACTTATGACGCGTTCAATCACTTTATCAAAACAATAGTTTTCAGGGTTTCTATTTCCTGTTTCATGCAATAACCTGTTCGAAAAAGGCAAAAAACACCTCAAACAAGTAAAAACTTTTTATCGAGATTTGGTGTTTCCATCAAGCTTTTCTCATGTGAATATTCAAATTGTGCACAGACATTTGTTGATGAAAACACTACTACTGCCTTATGAAATAGCTGCGTACCTTTAACTTGCTATTGTATGAGTGGCCTACCTATACATAGCTGATGAAGCTAACGTTATAGTTAGCATACACATTACCTTAGTGGCATTAGCCACTTGTCAAAGAAGAACATCTTATCATCGGTCTCTACTGGATTACTGTGTTACAAATGTAGTGTAATTTATGAAAAATATATGCTGTGTGGCAGAAAAATGCTGTATAACTGTCACTGAGTGTAATTTTTATGATTCACAATCACATACATCTGATGTTTCCTGGGTTTCACAGGAAGTTTGAGGGGTGAAGGGGATATGGCGCATGAGACCAGCTACCAAATGAGATCATTCAGTTCCTTGAATAAAGTTACATATAAACATGGGTCTAGTCAACAGTAGGATGAGGTGAGCACTGCTTCTGACTCTCGAGTGTACACATGGTGCCACCTTGTGGATTTAGACCAAAGCTCTGTTTCATTACACACCTGCATTATTTTGTCTCCCATCCTCAAGCCTGCCGCGTCTGCTGGTCCTTGAGGTGTTATCCTGGTCACGTAGATGCCCTTTGAACACAGAAAAACACATTCACTGTTTCATGTGATCACATATACAAAATAACAGACAGAAAGCGATTTAAAACTCAAACAAAAATAGAGAAGGGGAATCTCAGAAATATGAAATGAATGACATTCAACAAATACAATATAGACAACAGATTTATACTGTAGCATATTAGTTTGACTATGAAATAAAACAGAAAAGGCAGCAAATACATTTACATCATCACATTTGAGAGGCTGAAAGCAACATATTTTGGCAAGTTTGCTTGATGAATGACTTCAATCATTTAAAAAATATATGTTCATTTTCAGCATTTTGTGCAACAGATACTTACAGAAAACAGGACAAGAGCCTACATTTTTTTGAAGTTTAAGCAGTATTGATGAGATAAGAAAACATGTGTGAATGCTTAAATAATGCTCATAAAATGGTCAAAACTGGCACACATTGTATATACAGTCAGCAGGTAAGGACACAACTCTGTGTAAACCTGCAGTATTCCTTTCTATGACATCACTCAGGTGAGTCTGGTTTGTTCCCACCTGAGGCAGCAGGTGATGTGTTCAGGCTTGCCCCTCATTTATGTCTCCCCATAGTTCTACTGTGGTACTGTGCTTCAGCAGGTCAGTCATGTGATCAGGAACCAAAGAAAAGTTAGGTGAGGAGTTGTACCATATTGCGTGCTATAGTATGACAAATCAATGGTAGATTTGTAATGAAAAAAAAAAAGACGCTGAAATTCAGAAAAGTCACATCACAATTACCGTCACTGCCGTCTCTGCCTGATGTGACTTAAAAAAGTCAGTAACATCCCCCATCGATTTCTGCACTTTATGTTATGGACCTGGCAGCATTTCACTATTTCCGTTTTCTACTGTTTAATTGGATTGTCTCTATTGTATTTTCAAACCCCAACTATTGGCCACACAAATGTATTACGAATTACAGGATTTTGTTTGGGTAAAACAAAAAAGCTTAGTTTCCCTGCAGACACATTTTGAAGTATGCAAAAAATACCTGCTGATTTTGTTTGATGTGGTTTTTCCCCACATATAAACTTTAAAGAAACAGGGCTTAAAGCACATCAACTCTTTCTCCCTCAGTGAGAAATTCTGGATCTAGTTTCCAACCCACCAACACTGCTCGCATTAGGTTGACCGGTGGGAGAGCAGCGAGCATCAAGAAGGCTGGCTTTAGAGGAAACATTGGAAACATTCAGCTGCGTGCACCACATGATGACTAGCTAAAGAAAAGAAATTCTAATTTTGTCGCCATCACCAACCTCTGGCTGAACCATTCACTGCATACAATGGCAGTACACACACACACACACACTTACTTTGTCAGTCTTGTCGTCAGAGAAGGGGTTCTGTCCAGGGTCCTGGTCGATCCCTCCTCCAATGCTGAAACCCAGGATCAGATTATCTCCCTGACGCAACTTCTGGATCTCAATGCGTTGCTGATTGACAGAGAAAAAAACAGGTGTATTGACCAATTAGCTGGCAAATTCCCCAAAGGTGTGAGTGTGAAGTTGTCTCCTTACATGCCTGTAAAAGTTTGGCGAGAGAAAGTGTATCCCGCCTCCTACCCAAGGTCAGCTTGTTTAATGATTATGAATTCATGTTTGTTGTCGTTGTCTATCAGTTTTAAAATAATGTGCAAATGCAAAAGAAAAGTTACCATCCAGTGAGACACTGAATTATCCACCACAGACTTTTTCAACGCATGACATATGGTGGATTTCAGAGGAACCTTGTTCCCTGGTGATTGAAGTCCACACTGGAACAGAAAGTTTGTTAGCGCAGCCCTGCCCTTGACACTGACAAGCAGCTGCAGGCTCACTAACCAGACAGATAGATGACTCTGACAGTAGCACTCCTCACAGCACTCCTCCACACAAAGACTGCCTGTGTGCGTGGTGATGAATAACCAGACATTCACTGAGTGGTGTGGCTGATACAATGAAGTCAGAGGATGTCTGGGACTTCCTTAACACTCAGTCAGGACTTGTCAGCTCTACAGCACATTTTTCTCTCACAGTTAAAAGAGGTTTATAAGCCTGGCCTTCACTCTCTTCCCCCCAAAAAGTGGTCATATGTTGGTATACAAATAGACACATTTCTATGTTTAACTGCTATGCCGATTACATCCTATTTGAAATGGTCCAGACCCCAATCAATACATTGGGCAGGTCAACATATTGGCTATTATTAGCCTATTGGTATTTGTGCACATGTCAGCCAACAAGTAACAAGAAACTGCAGTAAGAAATGCCCCAAAATATGTTTGGGGTTGTTTTTTATAACATAGTTTTTGAGTTCATGCTTCAACTGTAAAGTGTCCCACTTAGTATATAAATGGGTCACAACTATTTGACACCTAAATGCAAGTGTTTCTGAAAAATGTCAAACAATCAAGCTTAAAAAAGAAGGAAAGAATATTGGCTGATACATTGTAAAAAAGATAACTTATGTAACTTTCGGATATCAACTTCAGTATCTGCATCAATGATACAGCATTAGTTTTGTATTTAATAGCCACACTTGTCTGGCTGGAAGTGTGTTTGTTGATTGTTTTTCAAATCATGTTTTAATGACAGAGCAACAGTGTTGCTCCAACTATTAAGTTAATGATATTGTTATTGATGGCAGATGCCATGCCACACTACGACATTCAATGCGGAAGTTAACCTGCATGCTTCTTTAAGACTTACCTACTCTCCACCCCACATATGACATATTTGCAGCTCTGCCGTGAAAAAAACCCTGTTCTCCAGCCACATCTACCACCTCATAAAGATCTATTTGCAATTGTGACACGTCCTGCATCCCGTGAAGGCACCACAGAATAAACCAAATCAATCCAACTCCACTTTACAATTTTAACTCTGCATTTAGTCCACAAAGAATCCTATACATGCACACATTTAGGTTCCTTGAAGTCAACCAGGAAGACTGAATCACACCCCATGGTGACGCCCAAAGGTGCAGTGAGCTGTTAAGATAAGCGGTTTGATAAACGTGCGTTATATGTTGGGTGATAGCATTAGCTCGATTTCATAGCCTCCCTTCGGACAATACTTTCATACGACGACAATCTTGTTTGTAAAGTGAGTAAACAGCCAGAATAAAGTCTTTAAACCTCACTGTCAGCTCGCTCTCTTTCAATGCATTTACCGTAAATATCAGAATACGGGATGCACCCTAACTTCAGGGGCGTTTGGATTGTTCACGGGGATGCCAGTTAGCTTTTATGTTAAGCGATTCGGCTGGACATAGATAGGTACGTTACCGTTAACACAGTCAGCTACCGTTAGTGAGCGCGTTGTGACTAGCTAACATGAGTTAATTCAGAGTTTTCTACTGATACGGTTCCTACTTTAACGTCAGACCTGAAGCCGAACAATAGAGAGCCGTTGAATGGACACAGCCCCCTCCCAAACTTACCACAACAGCGGTCACCGGCTGTCCCGGGACGAAAGACATTGTGTCGCTACGATGTTTCGAGGAAAAATAAAACGTGTAAACTTACAACAACTATTGCTGTTGTAGTCTTACAAAAAGGGTCTCAACAGTGGGAGAGTTTCCCTACATGAGTAACAGCAGGCTGATCCCTGGTTAGAAACCAACTGCTTCCCAGTTGACGTCACCTCGCCCCGCAGCCTCCCAGCTCCGCGTGTTTTGTAGCACGGAGTATCCAGGGGGGCGGTGTTTAACAGTTGGCCGTCGCCCTCACTAACTCTGTACAGAAATGCGTTACAAATCAAACTCTCCAAGGGATTGTTTGTGCCCCGAGACAAGGCTGGGTGTTTTCCTTAAAAGGAACTGGCAGAAAGTGACCTCCTTTGTGATCCTGCATAGTCCACCATCTACTTATCAAAATATTCTGAGAGATGTCACCACCAGTCTATGGTCACCACACACGAAAAGTGCTGAATACTTACCAGGGAAAGAGGGAATAAAAAAGTAGTACTACGCTACTATTTGTACTAATGAAATAAGCTCCTCCTCAATTGAAATATGCTCTTTCTTAAAAAATAAATATAAATGAGCTATATGCTTAACAATTTTTCCAATCATTATTTATGTATGTATTTTTCATGTCCCATTTGTTCATATGTGCATTTTTTAAAATCTCTATTATTTATGCATTTTCATTACTATTTATTTATTTTATTCATTATTTTCATTTTATTTTATTTAATACACTGGATGTTGGATTTCTGGCATTTTTGAAGGTAAATATATTTTATTTTTACTGTGACCATAGACTGTAAAACAAGAATGTGTTGTTCTGTAAAGCAAATGTATTTTGTCTCTTTAACAGTATTATTCATTATTAACAATTAATAATAAGTCCTTGAAAAGGTTTACATTTAAGCTAACTTGTGAATATGTTAATAAATAAAAATTTGCCAAAACCTTGGCAAATGTATGCATGTAGGCCAATTACCACAAGGAAAAAGAAAAACAATCAAAATAGTAATACAAAATAAATAAATAAACACAGTTTTATAAAATATTAAGTTTCTAAGATTCTGACTTTATTGTTGCAAACATGTTCATTTAATCATTAAACAAGTGTGTTATTTTGTAAAAAAAAATTGTAGCTCCAGTTACATTTTAACTGCAGTTACTTTGAATTAAACAAAACCATACCAAAACCTGTCATAATTGTGGTATTAAAAATGATCTGAATGCTGAATACTCATTGAGCATCTCTGTTTTGCTGCCACTAGATGGTAGTCTATAATGAGACACGTGGTTTCTATTAGTTTAGTTTGGAGAGCTCTGAACTGTTCTGACTGTTTGACGTCATATAATTCAAAACATTGATGAAGATAATCCTTTTTATGTGGTCAAAATGAACAATGACTAAACAATAGATCAAATGATGCAAAATAATAAGCACATTCTTTAAATATTTGGGGACTTTGTTAAAACATTTATGGCCAAATGAGACAGAAAAGCTAAAGGTACTGTTATGTGACACGACACCACACAGCATGTATCCCACCACTGAGAGACGAGGACATCGCAGAGCAATTACATCAACAAGAAGAGGGTGAGAAGTGAAACTTGTGAATACAGAAAAGTTTTTAAAAGTGCTTTATTAGCTCAGGCATGTAACAGCAATTAGATGCTTTATACAAATATATTATCTTGTTGTAGAGTCAGTAAAAATGAAATGTTTTCCCCCCAGCCGCCATGTAGAGGTGCATGTGACTCACCTGTATGTTTCTACCTGTGAAACAAGTTTGACAAAGCGTGTGCATTTTCTCCCAGCTTCCCTTTTCTGCTGCTGATAACAGACCTACACCTGATGCTCACCGTCTCCTGTATTCAAAGCAGCTGACATACACCATTTCATTTCTGATTTACATACATCACATCAAACTTCCTCCTGCTGCCTTTTCATATTTTATTCACCTGAATTTAAAAGCCAGGGACGAGGCTTTCTTATTAGCTTCAGTCGGATGCCTGTATATATATATATATATATATTTGCTGCAATACATTTTATGTAACAATGCTTCTCTGTATTAGTTTTCAAATAAATACAAAATAGAAAATTCACAAGTCCGTGGCACTAAGTACAGCCACGTGTAACAAGCAGCTGAATCTATTTTATACTCTTCGCTTTGCAAAACAGGAGCAACTGCTTCAGTCAGCTGAGTCCCAAACAACACCATTCAAGCATCTGCAGCGTTGGTTCAGTTATTTAAAAGGAAATGAAGCAGTTTGCACAGTTTATACTTACAAATGTCACTTTGCCTCCTTGCTAAGAGTTAAATGAAAGAAAGTGGGTAAGAGTGTTTCCCAAAATGACAAAATACTGCCTCAATGATGCAACTTTTGGATCATAAAGGTGTTTGTCAGGCAAATGTTCATGTGAACACAGAAGTTGAAGGTGGAAACAGTTCATTATTAAACCTTTAGGGGGTTTAATATTCAATATGCTTTGTATGATGCTTTTGTCCTGCATCAGGGTTGGATTCTTCATTATTTTTCAGAGGGAGAATTTTGATTCAGTAGCCTGGAGCGAAAGGAGGAGGTGGAAGGTACTCCTGAGGTAACTCTTCATCAGCCAGTCTCACATCACACGTGTAGGTAAAGGGTGGGGCACTGCAGCTCTGCGGCCCGGCGATCTCCTGGTACTCGTTCTCAGCATTTCCACTGCTTTCAGTCGCCTCCATGTTGATCTCTGTGTACATGAAGTCCTGCGAAGTGCTTCTCTTCTTTTGGAATTTCTTCTTGAGGTTCTTCAGGTTGGAGACGACTGATGGCTTTGCTTCCTGGTTCTTCGCAGACTGGGTGTTGGTGCTGAGGTGGTGTTCGGAGGCCGCAGGTGTGGGGGGGCTCTCAGGAGCAGAGGCTGTTCTGACACACGTCTGGTTTTGCTTCAGTGGAGGGAGAGCGCTCCGAGCAGGGACCTCCGGCGGCGGGTGGGAGGGAAGGCTGTCAGCTGCGTATCTCTTTCTGGTCGCAGGCTGCAGATCATGAACATGAAACGTAAAGCACAGAAACTTGTTAGAAAATTAAAGCCTTTCAGTTAAAGCCACTGTAAAACATGGTTCAGATCTTAAGTATCACTGAAACATCAAGTCATCAAGAAAAAATTACATAGAAGTTTAATCAACCAAACAGGACTGTGTTGGTGTGTTACTATTGACAGTGACTTCACAATATAAATAAACTGTCTTAACATCTGTCTACATTCTGATTTGTGCACAAATCTTCCCGCTGAGCCCACTTCAAATGTGTGAAAAAAGCAAAAACAGAAACAGAGAGAAAAAACCTGCATGACTTGACTTTACCTGAGGCTGGCTCAGGTAAAGTCAAATTAAAAATTTGTATGAAAACACATTTTAATGTACAAAATGATTACTGAAAACATGTAAAAAGACTTAAACTATATATGGCTGAATTTTCTGAGTTACCACTCAACAGTTTTTTCTCCATTTCTGTGTTCAGGTTTTTTAGGGCCTCTAAAATAATGGCTCGATGATGCACTGGAGCTTCCTTATCATAACTCTGCCCCCAACACTATGGAAGCTAACGTAACCTGTGTCAGCTGTAATAGTGACTATTGTGAATATTGTGAATATTACAATATTACAATGTCAGAAGTAATGTGCTACATATGCTAGTTCTGGAGCATTTTATGAACCTAAAAATAAACTAAACAGTTTTAGCACCAGGTAATAAACTCGGAATTACCGTTGGGGAGGAGACGTGTGGGAAGTCTTCTTCCAGAGTCGGGTACAGCCTGTTTGGAGATAGGACGGGGGAGGTCCTCAGGTTATTCGGTCGATAAGGAAGGGCGGGCGGGACATCCTCTTGTGATGTTGGGTGACTTGCGCTGGGATTCAGGCAGTTACTGGGTTGCCACCCTGTGTTAGCATGTGGGTGTCTTTGGGGAAACAGCAGCTCTGCATAGTCAGTCTTGTCATTCGAGGTCTGCAGTGAGATCAGACAGAGAGAGGGGGAAAAACAGAACAAGTTGTAGTTGTTTTCTTCTTTGCATGGTGCTCAGGTGGTAAGGAAATAAGCAAATATTGTGGTTATTGTGGTTTTGGAAAGGTGCAAATGCCTAAAAACAAATATGCATGACTGAAAATAACACTGTTGAGCTGGGCTAATTTCTCCTAATGAGCACAATAGCTACAATGACCTTAAAACGGCACAAATCTATAAGTTCAGATAATAAAGCATTTCCTCACCTGTCCACAAGCAACAGTCAGCACCTCACTGAAAGGCATGATGGGAGTCCTACGATGGAAGTCCACCAGGTCCTGCAGAGACCAGTGACACCTGTTCTCCCCAACTATGATGTAACGGCTGTCCTCCAGCACATTGATCATGAAATGTCTGCAGCGGTCCTCAGCACTGAGGGTCAGAGAGGCAGAAAGAAAATGATTTGTCAGGAAGAGTGAACAGAGCAGCGCTTTGAACTGTCTGAACTGAGTGTGAGAGTGGTAACTATGAAATGAAGCCCCTTAAATCCTGCAAACACTCACCGGTATGAGAGAGTGTAGCCAATCCTGCTCTCACTGACTCTGATGAGGAAGTAGCCAGGAGGCTTGGGCATCAGTAGTTCCTCTGCCATTCTGCACAAATATTTAACATGCACAAATTACCATGAAACAAAAAAAGCCTTTTGCACATGCGCTTTAATCTGTAAATGATTTAACCATTTTATGAGGTGGCGTTGCATGTGAATCTGCCACGCTGTGAATGTGTTGTCTTAAGATCGTAAGACAAAAAACACAATGTTCTCATCATGCATGGGGACATCAGTGAAAAATAACTAATAAATACATTATGTCTGTAAAGTAAACACCACACTAAATATGATTGCTCAGAAAACATCCATCTTATAAAGTTGTGAAGGTGTGCGTGGGGTGTGGAGGAAGCAACACTTATAGGTAGAAATCTGGTTAAGTATTTCAAGGGTAAAGTCCACCATTCAATACACTACTTCACTGTGACTAATGTGCACCATAAGTAAACGTGCATGACCAGTGTTTTGTCCTCGTACTGTACAGGTGTATGGTTTGCTTGTTGTGCTTACAGTATCTGGGGGTTATTTTTACATGCAGTTGCAGAGAACTTCCTAAAAAAGTTTATATAACTTCCTGAAAATGTGACATTTTGGAGATTCAAGATGTTTCCCTGTTTAGGCGTCTGTATTCTTTGGTCATTATTCTTATATTGCAGCTGTATTACTTTCTTTATGTTGAGCAAATAAAGGACTTACATAAAGAGTTTTACTTTCTTTACCCCACCACTTACATTATACTGTTTATACAGCAGAGTAAAAACATAATGCAAGTCAAGACGTATGACGATACCAGATCACTGTGTGCTACAACACTGTTATCTTTATCCTGTGCGATTTTTAAAACATGGCTCTCCACATTCCTCCCTGTCTGCCTTCACTGCTACAGATGGCACACAGTGATAGACTCTGAGAACTTACTTCCTTGAAATGATCCCATGAAACCATTCTGGGACGATGCCGTTCCTGATCACTAACCGGAGCTGGGACTCTGTGAACCAGATGAAAGCTTCACGCTGCGCCTGTGACGACTGACTTGACTCCATGATCCTGGGAAACAGCTCATTTAATTCTCTGTTGGGTCTATCGGAAAAGGACGGCAAATGCATCATATACAGCTCACTGAGTCCATACAAAAAGGTGCTTACACATATATGAGCTGTCAGTAAATTAAGATTTGGGCTGGATTGCAATGAATAACAAGCAGATTAAGGATTCAAATGCCAGTGATTTGATAATCTTTCACCCCTTTTTTATATTAATTGTTGTAAAATGTACATTTTTTGACAAGATGCATCTTCGACAGGACACTATACTATCACTACCTGTAACAGTTTACTTCCTATTACTGAACATGCCAAACTTACTGACTAAAAAAATCTTACTTTTGGTTTGAACACTCAGATTAATTAAATTAAATTGAACATTGCTCACAGCCAAGGTTACTCACCTAGTTTGGCAGCCCCGTGATAAAATGACACAGCAGAGCTAACTCACCTGACTACACCTGTCTGTGGGCGGAGCCTAAACTCACATCTTAGTGAGTGGCTGTTTGACAGTCACAGTATAATGTAGCCAAGTTAAA
>CAFUXE010002060.1:448011-484415 GCA_903364295.1 Serranus cabrilla | reverse complement strand
CAGGGGGGGCGCCCAGCCATCTCGGTTCGGATCCCGCAGGAGGGGCACCCGGCCACCAGGGTTCGGATCCCGCAGGGGGGGCGCCCGGCCATCCCGGTTCGGATCCCGCAGGGATGGCACCAGTCCTGATCCCGATTCCGCTGGCCGTGGAGCCTAGGACCCCACTAGGCAGTCCTGCTACGAGGCAACCGGACCTACTTACAACCAGTCCAGTGGCAGTTTAGGGTCTCCTTCTCAAACCTGAAGTGGCACACTGACTTAAATGGTCATTGTACTTTCTGAATTGATTTTCATGGTGTTGTGGTTCTTCATTCTGAAAATTTCAATTTGTGTGCCTGTAAACTGCTGTTTCCCGTCTCTGGGTTTGGCAGTAGCTAGCCACGACAAAGCTGTATAACAAGGGAACTGTAGTGGTTCCTACACTTTAAAATAAAATACCCTTTAATCTATTCCAAGTGTAAAGCACTTTTCTTTCATACAATGTCCTGACAATATTTAGGTTGATCAGCTATCTTTCTACTTGTCCTGAAGTGTTTAAACTATTTTAATTTAATGACGTGCTGGTTACATATGTGCAAAAGCTTCAATCTGCTCTGAGAGGAAGCTCTCAAACAGTAACTATGTTGACACTGTAGTTCTTGGCTTTAGGAGACATTGTTGGTAACACTAACTGAAAGAAAATGAGTCTGAAAATTCCTGGTAATGCAATAAAGAATCAAATCTGGAAAGCCTTCTTCCCGCATTTGTCTTTAAAACCGAGCAGAGCAAACCTAACACTCCTGTAGCTTCGAGCATATGTACCATTTAGCCTTTTGCCTCATTTATTGATCATACTATGAAAAATCAAAAGCCTGCCCTAGAAGAATCCCACAGGTAACTGGAGGCCCCTGAAGTGTATTATGAGCATCTTTACATCTCTATTGCACATATTGAAATTTCCCAAAAATTTTAATGTTTTTAAGAATCATTTTTAATAAATCATCAAAACATATCTACACAATGTGTAGATCAATAAGATTTATGAACCTTCAGTACAATCATTGCAGATCTTATTTACAATTGCTGAATTATTTAGTCGATTCCCCATGAAATACATCAATCAGCAATGAAATCCAAATTTAGTTAGGGAATGCTGAAGATATGTCAACAAAGACCAGACGAATTCATAGTTGGTGAGAATCAAAAGAACTAAGCTTATTTTACAGATTGAATTCAAGTTCAAGCTATGATTTGACCCAAATCTTTAAGAGCCAGTTAAACCAAAATAGTGCCAAAAGTCCAACCGTGTTAACGATTTAAATCCACAGGTTAACACCTACGCAGCCACAGATTCAATTAAATGACTCGGCACCGCTAACATGTTTTTTTTCTTGCTGTAAAACGTCAGAGGTGATTTTCATCAGTTTTCAGTAAATTTCCTATTCTTACGCCTGAACAGTTCGACTGAACAAATACAATAAAATATGGAGTGACAGCAGAAAATAAAACAGCAAGGATCCTTTGCACATTTCTAATCTCAAATAAAGCTTGTCAAGTCAAATGTGCGAAGCTTTTTGAGGTTTTCTACGCACCCAGAATGCATAGTTCAGATGGCCATAATACTGGGCCAAAATAAGACATGGGGTGTCTGGAGAGAGGAGGGGAGGGAACAAGAGAGACAAGGTTGTATCTGGGGTTCCAAAAAGCATCAATGGGAATGGGAATGCATAAAAAGCTGGGAAAGAAATAATCAAATAGGAATGTAATGGGGAAAACATCTCTAAATCAAAGGCCTGCTGTATATTTTCATTATACAAACTTAACAGACAAAGTTTCAGTGCTCAGATGGTTTTAGGAAGCCCAGACAGGGTACATGGAAAACTTGTGCATGAATATTCTTTGCTCTCAGTTAAACACAGTCAACACATGTTAAGAACTTTTTTTTTTACAGAAAGAACAAAAGGGAAAGTGCATAATAATCAATAAGAACATAAAAGGGCACTTTGTCATTTTGGTGCTATGTTTTGTTTAACTCCATAAATACTGCTACAGCACAGCTCCTATCCAAGGCCCAGAAAACAGCTGTGTACATGTCCCCCCATTGGAACTGACAACAGGAAGAAGAATGAATGCATAAAACAACATCGCTGCGATTCCTTCTGTCCCACCACTGTGGAACTGTATTGCCTCCAGCTGTTAAAGTTAGGTATTGCTTCTCTACCAGCACAAGTGCATCAAATAAAACTCCCGCCAATCACCTCTCATCTTAACCATAGAAACTGCAATACCCATTATGAGGCAAACAACTACAAAAGGAATCCGTGTGCCCTTAAAACAAGCATAATTTGTCAAGAACCCAGTCTTGCTGCAACCATGTGAATACTTAAGAAAATCTGGGCCCCACATACACGTTACATTGCACATTAAAGTGTTCACAAGAGGAATGTTTCAGCCTAAGAAATGAAGAAAACACCAGTAGAAAAGATGGACATGTTAACCCCAATGTTGATATGATGAGTAGAATGCTCTGGCACTACCGTTTCATATGGTGACTTATAATCAAGTGATATATATTTACATGTTGCGTTTACCTAATGTGGATATATAAAAGTCTAAGCCAACCAGTCAGTACATAAATGTGGCTTGTACTCTCACCCCCGTGGATAAATACATCACATTACTCTGCATATGGAGTATATTCAAAATTAGGAAGCCCATTGGACTGGAAAGCCTTTTGTGGAAGTGTAATTTAGGCTATTTTAAGTGATAAGAAGTGACACAGACAAGAGGTGAAATCTAGGATTCAGACAGGTTTGATCGTCTCTAGTGTCTCACGAGGAGGCAGTCTTTAAAAGTCAATAAAATCTCAGGGTTTGACTTGGAATCTAATGAGCAACCATAAAAAAAAAGAAAGAGTTAGCATCTAACAGAGGCCACAGTAGTTAGATTCACAGTTGCCGAGGGAACCAAGAGCGCGATAAACTTTTGTGTTTCCGACCAGTGAAAAAGAGAAGCAGGAAGGGAAGTGAAGAAGAATCAGAGTGTGCTCTGTCCAGTTCTGTCCAGTGGGGGACACAGTTAAGGCGATGGTGGATGCCGAGACTCCCGTCTCCTCACAGGAGCGTGCAGCGGAAGAAACTGCTCTTCTTGGGTTGTTCTGTAATCTTTACTCCTTGACTGCTGCCCTGAGGGTTATTGCCCTCCTAAACAGATGAGAACACACATTTAAATACGAGAACAGCATCAAAAAATAAACACCAGGACATGACGCAAAACAGATACCACAAACTGTGAAAACAGATTTATCACATCTATGGTTCCACTTTTTAAATTCTTACCAGCTTCTTGTCCATCTTTGCTTTGATGTCTCTTGCAAGGGTCATGAAGGCCTGCAGACAAAAGAGGTTAGACTGATTTAATCATCACAATTTAATTTAGTTAAACCACATTAATGGTAGTTCTCTGAGGGGAAGCAATGGTTTGGGAAAAGGAAGATTGTGGGTAAATTAAAGCAACAAAACCAGATAGAATTTGACTGATTCTTACACCATAAGCATATCAGATGCACTTTTACTCGGACGTCTCCTGCAACAGATACACTGTCTTTTAAATCAGTTGTTTGCATTAGCTCTGTGCAGGCTCCTGTGTAGGCTGCATCTCACAAGCATAACTGGCTGGCATTTATTTTTATCATATTATCTTGATGTTCTTATCACCTTTGTTCTTTGATTTCATTGTTTCAAATGGCATATTTTCTCCTTTATCTCAGCATTATCCTTATCTAAATGTGTAACATGTTTTGAAAAGTGGTATATAAGTCAAGTTTTCCTTGTCCTCTCTGACTTTATCAGAGCCGATTTGATTGTGAAGGGTAAACATTGTTTCCTGAGAGATCCTTTGCACGGTCTGCACATGGGGTTAGTCATCAATAACTGTTTACAGGAGGCAAAGAATGCACACAATCTTTGAGTTTGCAGGGAAACGGCAAAAAAAAAAAAAGCGTGGTTATAATCTAATTTTGTTTGTCATTTGAGGGTTTAACATGATGGCCTGCATGATTTGCTCATTATAGTTCAGCTAACGGGATCATCAATAACACGAGTATCAGAAAGAAATAGATTTCCACTCTGATACAAAGGTACAAAGGTTTCTTACTTTATTATGGCTGAAGAACAGTGCATTAGAGCAAGCCTTCGCCACAACATTTGGAAAAACAAAAACTGTTGTGTATGCGAGTACTTTGCGTTCGAGGCAGATTATCAGGGATTAATGATCAATCATTATGAAAACATTGCCACTGAACATTTCGGATGAAAGGAGGAAACACTTCAAACTTAGTGAAGCTCCTCAAAGACAAATATCCGGATTTATTCGAAGAGGTACAAACAATAGTTTCAATGCATGTTATCGTTACAATTAATGTAGTGTTATCCATGGTATTGAAATGTGTAATTATGATCCCTGAATTTCACAGGTAATGGTGTTGACTAAACACTGTGACAGGGAAATGGACATTAAAAACCAAAGGCCTGACTCTTTGTGACAATACTTTCAGCTGTAAATGAAAAATTGCAGAAAAAGTAATGAACTCACATTCTCAACGTTGATGTTTGACTTTGCACTGGTCTCCATGAACTTGATACCGTACTCCAGCGCCAGCTGACAGCAGGAGCGAAAGAGACAGAACGGGTGTCAGTTTTAAGGCACAACGAGGCAAGATAATAAATACAGACGTATGTAAGAGAGCAAGGTTTCTGCATTCATTTGTCTATTTTATCACACCACCTTCTCTCCTCGATCTTTGGACACCTGTCGCTTGTCATTGACGTCACATTTGTTCCCAAGGACCATCCTTTCCACATCTGCTGAGGCATGCTGTGGAGGACAGAGTGAACAGACAGGAAAATGATCAGTAAGAGAATGCATTATATGTATGCATACCCTTTAGCTCTTTACAAAAAAATCAATGACAAAAGGAAACACACACACACACACAATCACAAATTGTACATACAGAGGCATACAAACACATGAACACACACACCAAGTCACATTATTTTCTAATGAAAAACATTTACCTCTTCTATATTCCGTATCCAGTTTTTGATGTTGTCAAAGGACTTCTCATTGGTAATGTCATACACTAACATGATGCCCTGGGGAGGAAAAGACATTAAACAATTGAGCAGCCACACAACAAAGACATCATCAAGAAATTCCATATCGATTCTCATCAGTCCATAGAGACAGACTTTAAAAATAAATGTACAAAGTGATTTGTTGCTGTCCAGCCTCCAGTAAAAGCAAGGCTAACACAGGCATCCAGTTAAACTTGAACCAAAGGAGAGGCTGTGAAAATACCATAACAATGCACTGAGTGCACCTCTGATTCCCAGGTGTGTACAAAATTAAGAACCACTACAATAATGCTGGGTGTGGTTCTGATGAAAGTTGTTCCTGCAGAGCGCACACCTGAGAGAACCCCCATGTCGTCCATCAAGATTGCAGCGAAGATCCAATACTATTGTATGCGTTGTTAAGCTGACAATGCAACTTACCATTGCTCCTCTGTAGTATGCTGTCGTGATGGTCCTGAACCTCTCTTGTCCTGCTGTGTCCCTAAATAGAAAACACATTGTTTTTTTACTGGAAGCAAGACAAAGCAGCTAATCTCTGTCAAAAGTTTGAAATAAAGAATGCACAATAAACTCGTTAACTGCGTCATTTCTTTGTTGTGTGTTA
Source organism: Serranus cabrilla (assembly GCA_903364295.1). NCBI lineage: Eukaryota > Metazoa > Chordata > Actinopteri > Perciformes > Serranidae > Serranus > Serranus cabrilla. Next base: position 478,694 of record CAFUXE010002060.1, on the reverse strand, counting down.
TTATTCCACAAACTAGTCAACAGTAAATCTGAGAATCAGCTGAGTTTAGTTAAATACTGCAAAATCATCTCTTTGAGGACACTAAGGACAGGACTTGTGAGATGCGTCATGCAGCCACAGGGCACAGCTGTTGCTAATCATGACTTAGCACCAATGCTAACTGCTCTTTAAACCAAACATTTTAGGTAAGTATTAATGACACACATAAAGAAAATCTATGTATTTTTGTATGTAAAATATATTAGCTTTAGAGTTCGGGAACACTAAACCATATACAAGAAGTGGACGTAGCCACCGTGGCATCACCCACTGGTTTTTGGACAAATATTTTACCATCACCATTTTAAAGCATCGAGTTAACCATTTTGGTCGTCACCATCTTGCATTTAAGATTAAAAAGTACTTGCAACTACAACTGCAAGTGCAACAACTAAAGACCTAGAAAGTCAGCTCATATTAGTTACTCCAGTCGTCCAACAGTAAGAAGAACAGCTTGCCATCTGTCCTGCAGCCATTTTATTTAATGAAGCACCCTAAAAGCCAGTTCTAGATTTGCATTTGTCTAGCACTCTCTTCCTTTCTCTTCTTTTTATTTTCCCTCTATCAACATGCTTATTGCCTCAACTGTAATGTCATTCAAGGATGTAAAACTTTTCTGTGCATCAGGAAACTCCTTAAATTTACCAGAAGTGAAAGCAAAGCATTAGAGGGCAAAAAACTAGAGCTGTCTCCGTTATTTTTAAATGACACTTTCCTCTCAGAATCTGACAATACACTTACCACTGACATAGATTCTGTCTATAACAACAATCACCTTTTTTTTGGACCAGCCAAACAACAACAACCAGCAGTGCAAAGTCACTTCTATCTCATTCTAATTCTGCAGAGTGAACACATCAGCAGCTACCTCTGTATCCAAAGCACAGAAATAAAGCAAAATTCCCCAAATATTCCTTTTATACACCAGTATTAAATGAGGCTATAATGGTATAAGGGTTGTTTCACCGGTAATCTGTGGACACAGTTATCTGAACATTTATATTTACCAAGAGCTAGAATTTATTCTGTCCATTTCAAAAGAAATATCATGAAGCCGATAGCATTGTCAAGAAAGATGCAAAAATGGCACAAAGTTTTAAAGATAGGAAACCTGAGTTGTGTGTGGTTTAATAACAGTGTGATACAGATTACAATATTGTAAATCACAAAACCAGACCTCCACCAGATCCAAGGTTATAGTTATTTATTTTAAATACTAGACTTTTAACAGGCTCCCACTGTTGATTTTGGTGATGCAAACATAACTTAAAGTCATGTCAGTTCACTTTATGTTGTGCTCCCATGAGGAATTCAGCTGTCAATTTATTAGATACACAACAGTCTAATATAACTAATATGAAACAGACCCCTCTATATTGGAAGAGTATTGTATTAGACGGTGTTAAATTTAGCTAAATTAAACTAATAAAGTGGCCACTGAGTATAATTATCAGCCTCATGAGTGTGTCTTCCCCATTAGCTGGTTAGGCTGTAAAGTGAAAGCGTTTTATTTAGTGCGGTTGTCTTACCATATCTGTAGCTTGATCTTCTTTCCATCTAATTCTATTGTTCTGATCTTGAAATCAATACCTGTGGAAAGACAAAAGTCACACAATTCAAGTTAATCTTTCATCCGGTGCTATAAATAACTCAGCATCCCAATAGTAGTCATTTTTGATTGAGTGGTTGACGTGCTAATATTTTCTGTAACGTTGGCTACTTGAGTGCGAAGTACAAATGAAAAATGACACTGCCAACTAGCTCACTGACAGCTCTGTAGCTCGTGAGTTCAGCTTGCTATAGTTAATATATATCAACTGTTACAGCTTTGGTGGGCTACCCATCTTACAGTTCATACATAATGGGGCTTCCCCCCGTAAAGCAACTGCTTAAAATATTATTGTTAGTTCTGTAAAAGCCCCTCTAACAAGCCGACTGGGCTGCTTCCTGACTAGCTACTACAAGATGAATGCTAGCCAGAAAAGTTAGCAACAAATTAGCATGACGGGATGGGCTGCTCCTGTACCACTTTTCGGCCAAGACAATACTGATTAAACGACTTTTACCAACCTATAGTGGATATGAACGTTGAATTGAAGGCATCTTCTGAAAATCGGAATAGCACACAGGTCTTCCCGACGCCTGAATCGCCGATTAAAAGTAGTTTAAACAAGTAATCGTAAGTCTTCGCCATGTTATTAGCTAGCTTACTATTGCGGATATCCCGCCCGTTGAGGAGACAGAGACGTCACTGTTGCCGTGCAGTCTTTTGGTCAAATCAACTGTCACTCTGCTCTGTCCTCGTGGCTCCGGAAGTCCGCTGCTGTCCCGGAGGGTTTGCTCGTTTTAATATGTATGGTCGCCCGGATTAAAAAATGAGTTAATTAGCCGTTAGAAAGTGATTGCTTCCCTCAATAGCGCATTGTTTGGGATGGGTGTTCACCAAATAACCAACATTTAGTCGGTGTGTTGGGTGCTGCTGTGTACCAGTACACTGAAATGTTATGGGTGACACAGGGCCAACTCTAGACTTTTGGGGGCCCTAAGCAGGATTTGGTGGGGGGTGCCCCCCTTATAGACCAGTTATAATAGAGAGCAAATGAAATTATGGATTTTTATAGGCCAACTGGAAATAGCATTGCCATGGGGTCAAATTAGAATTAGCCTAAAATATTTTTGCATTTGATTTTGGATCCTTGCAGAAAATAAGTTATGTGGCAAACACATAAAGTAATGCTTATGCATTTTGTTCAGCAGGACAATCATAAAAATTGAAAAAATGTTTATTAACCTTATCTATGTACTACTTCTGTGTCTGGAGTGATGACATTTAATGTCCCTGACAACTGCTGTAGTCTCATGTAGCCACTTGTTAGCAACCGTTTTTTTGTAAGGACACATTAAAACTTCTAAATTCTTATGTTCATATATTATATGTTGTACAACAAAACGTGAACATCTCTTCAGCTCGTGCTAACCACAGACCTTATTTCAGACATCTAACCTCAACCCCATTTATAATCCTCATTGACTTTAAGAGGATACACCCCATGGTGCTAAAATACTAACAAAATTCTTGGTTTAAAAACTAAATTGTATCGCCGCCACAGACCGCCAATAAGAACACTGTGATTTTGAGAAAACTATTTCTTTATTTCACTGTTGAAATGCTATCTTATTATTATAATAACTTGTCAATTGGGGATAGGCAAGTACAAACACAATTATATTTAAATGTATAAAGTAATAATGTAATGTATAAGTACAAAAATTAAGATTTTAATTGATACTTTTTTTTTTATTTTGACAACAATCACAAAATGTTACAATGAAGTTTGATTAACTGAAAACACACCAGGAAAGGGTAAAAGTTCTGAGATGAAAACATACATAACTGCAATGACATACCCTGCTCTATTGGCTGTTTTACTCAAAACGGGACCATAATTTACAAAACGAACATCATGCTGTATTGAAGAGGACCTAAACCAAGCCATTAAGACCATACATGTATTAAGAGAATGTTTAATTGGGTAATAAATCAAGTGAGAAATAGAGTAATTTTCCTATTTTCCTCTTTGCAACTGAAAAACAGCTCTAGTTAGACTAGAAACAAGTACATGTTACTATCTATTCAAGGTGTTCTAACTTTTGGTTTTTACTGTTTACAAAAGTAATTAATCAAGTACCATTATGTAATGAACACGGACCAGTTAATCCAGTATTATGTGTCGCACCTCCTATAAAGACTGAGGCCCCGCCTGCTCGCTCTCTTCCGGTACAGATTGTAAACGTCCACCGAAACGAAAACAAACTCAGTCCTGTGGAGAGAAGCGCGCTTGAAATCTCACATACTACATCTGCATTGGACGATAAACCTGAGGGATTTTTGCAAAAATGCCTGTAAGTGATACTCCTTCTAATTGTCTTTTTTAATGTTTTTTTTTTTCTGCTTAGAGACGTTAGAACACTTGTTATTGATAGAGAGCCACTCAAGTCGTCTGATAACTGACAAATATTATATAGAAACCTGGTGAGAAAGTTTTATTATCCTGTTAATACACGGGAAATGTGTTTTAAACGTCATTCTGCATGTTTTACTCAGTACACAGGTGTAGCAGGTCTTAGAAATGATGCTAGACTTGCCTGGACATGTCTGTGTGCACTATGGAGCAATTCACTCATCAGACAGTAGGGGGCGTGGTGGGGTAACTGACAAACAAGCTGTTTTCGTCATTGAGCGAATAATAATAACAATAACTTTAATAAAGACACTAAATGTCTATTCAAATCTATCGTCCTCTGATCTCTGTTGCAGGACAAGGATCTTTTGTACCCCAGTGTGGCCCAGCAGAGGAGCAGGCACAAGAAGAAGAGGCTGGTGCAGAGTCCCAACTCCTACTTCATGGATGTCAAATGCACAGGTAACGACTGCACTATGCAACTAATGTTAGTATTTTAAAATTCAAAATCAAGGGTCAGTGTTATCTTTATTGTTCCAGTTGGGGTGATTTGCTTTGCAGCCATGTTTATTAGCAATTAGAAGAGGAATATTATTATTTATCGTATTCTCTATATTCCCCAGGCTGTTACAAGATCACAACCATCTTCAGCCATTCCCAGACAGTGGTACCATGTGCAGGCTGCTCTTTAATCCTCTGCCAACCAGCAGGGGGGAAATGCAGACTAACAGAAGGTAAAACATAATTATACTTATATATATTTTTATGTCCACTTCCCTGTGGAAGTAAGTGGTTATATGATCATAAATGAAAGCTTGTGGAAAATAAAAGCCTGTTGTTTGATTTGTCTGTTTAGGTTGTGCCTTCAGAAAGAAATATTCCTGAGCAGAAAAGTGCAAAACATCCATGAAGGCAGCAGAATGGAAAAGTGGACCATTGAAAAATGAGTCTGAGCCTCACACTCCATGATTTTAAGTGTGTTAATCCTTAGAGGAGAAATGTAACTATCTGTATCTTGATAATGTGGAGGGAACCATCATCCCCCTGTGGTGTTTTATAGACCAGGTTTAAGCTGAAATGACATACATGCAGACATTTCTATGTGCTGGGGTTGAATTTTACGTATATATCAGATTGATATGATGAAGCACTTATTGTAGAAGTGGTTTGAATACTTCTATTGAATGAGTAAAATAAAAATCTTTTTAAATGTTAAAAATGCAAAGAAAAAAAAGCACACTAAATCACAATTTCTGTAAAACATTTATTAGGTTGACATAGAGGGGGGTTGGTGAATGAAGTATTTCAAAATGGTCTCGATCACGTGTGAGGCTCTTTACATGGCCCTGGCATGAGATGAAACCATGATGACCATCACAAACAAAAAATAAAACATTTTAAGAATTTATTGTCTGTGTTATGTGTGTTCTTTGGTCTTGAGAGTTCCCCTGGCAAAAAAAAGAAGTGGTGTAAATGAAACAAAAATAATCAAAGCAATACAATTTCTCAAATACCTAACATTATTCTACTATATACAATAAGTATCCATGGTTGATAAAACTTGAGCTTCCAGTGGTTTGGGCTTCAGCTCGCTCATGTAATAGAACATATTGTAAATCTAGTGAATATCGGCTACATTATGGCGTATAGTTGGCGATGATGAAGTTCCAGCGGTCAGGTGAAGCTTAGGGAAAGGTAGTAGAGTTTAGAAGTGCACGTCACTGCTGTACTGTGCATGCACAGCTCATGTTCTGCAGACCCCCACACTAAAGTAACGTAGAAAACATCTGATGCACATATATACTCTATGCATATTCAACATGTAGGCCTTTAGGATAATCAAGGAGGCTTTACTTGTGAATGAAATGTAAAGAAGCTGAGAATGACTGAGCATGTGTTTATCAATGCAACCCTTTCCATAAGGTCATCTGTCCATTTGACCACCATGCTGTTTAAACAAAAAACACAGATTCAGGAGGATACAGCGAAGACACATTAGCTGACTGTCTTGTAGCCTCTTTAACAGCATGATCAGACTGCTGACTGACTTCATATCACCACTAGGTGGCACTGTAGAACCATACTAATGTAGACTGAGCGAATCCAAAAGCCATCTGAAGCATGTGTATTAAAATAATCAGACAGAGGCTTAATGTATGTGCACATAAAATGGAAAATTGAGCCAGTTTTAGTGGTACGGTGACCAAATGTGAGGTTTCTTTGGGTGTATTAGTTGCCAGTTCTTCCTAAATAAGTGGTCAAAAATCATTTCTGGGGAGAATTTCTGCACTTACAGCTGGATATTTTAAAAAAAAAAGGGAAAAAAAAAAAACGATGAGGTTAAAAATAACTTCCCATCTTACAAAAAAAAAAGAAACAAAGTTGTGCCTTAGAAAAAAAAAAACATCAAGGGGCAAGCATTAAGTTAATCCCCCTTCACATGGGGAATAAAGATTTTACAGCTCGAAATGTGGAATGGAGTCGAACATTAAAGGAATGTTACATGACGATCTCATCCTCTCTGGCTTCCTCTCCGCGTGTTTATAAGCTGTTCAGTTCCTGCAGGGTCTGGTCCAGGACGTGATGCATGCCAAGGTTCTCCTCTTTGGCTTGTGATAGTTTTTCTGGAGAGAAGAAGAAAAGTGACACGGTGAAGACTCAACCATCAGGAAACAATACTGCGTGTGTCACAGAGATGTATTCTCCTTTATAGGCTGAGAGCACACAGCACTGTTTTACTGAACAGATGTTTTGCATAACTATTTTGGTTAAAGTTGTGCCACATGCAAAAACCTCGACCACACCGCTGTGCATTTCATGCACAAACTGCTGACTGTCGTTCTCTGTCCGAAGACTGTTAGTAGATTACAGCATGACTTTTTTTGTCTGCTACTTTTGTTGGATTACACTGTTAAATCAGTACGTCGTTTTTGGACACACATGAATATATAATATGCAGAGTTCCCACACATTTCCATGGACAAAATGTCAAAACTTTTACATGATATTTTAAGGACAAAATGTCCAATATCATTCAGAATCTGAGTACACGAGCAGAACTTTATGTATACTTTACTCCCAAATTTTTTTTTTTAAAAAGTGAAACTAAACAGCAAATTGTTGGTCACTGGAGTGCCAAAAAGTATTAGATGAACACTTTCCAAACATTGTTAAAAAAAATCTGATTCAAATGGGAAGAGAAATGACGAAACACATTAAGTCAACATCTACTGAAAATAAATTTGGTGTTGTGTTACATTACAAGAAACGTTTTCCACAGTAAATTAGTGTAACAATAATTTTACCAAACAAAACAGACTTCCATCACTTTTTACTGGTTACTTTTTTATTATTTTTCCAGGCCTGGAAAAAAAGACTGCAAAATTCCATGACTTTTCCTATTTTGCCATGACTGTGGGAACCCTGAATATCAGAAACCATCCATAGGGAGCTAGATTTACAACCTAAAGAGGGTTGTGACGGGTCAAAGGGGATTTCAAACTGCATTAACTCACACAAAAAACAGCATAAATCTCACCTTGTCTCATAAACTCGCTGATAACTCGACACACAATGTACATTAAACTGTTGATTACCTATTACAAAAATCACAGAGTGCACTGCAGTGTAAACTATGTAGATGCATCAAATACTTAATACTGAAACATAAATCTGGGTTGAAGAAGCAAGAACAGAGAGACAAAAGCTGTGAAGTAGGAAAGAAATGTATTTTAATTAATGATTTCCTGCATAGTAACATGGGAAGAAGGCACATACAGCATGATCCACAGAGAGAAGATGAATTCAAAGCCAGAGACAGAAAAGGGGAAGTGAGAGGCAGCGGGAGCATCTACAGAGATGTCATGTCATTGAGGGCATGGTCCAGCTCCTCACTAATGGCCTTGTACTTGAGCTTCTGAGCATACAATTCATCTGGAGGTCAGAGGTCGACAGGAAGTACAGGCAGGTGTCAGGGACAGCAGCGACACAAACAAGCCGAAAGCAGGATAAGAATGAGAGACAGATGGAGGCAAAGAGCAGAGGGAGGAAGGAGAAGACAAAAAAATAGGTCAGGCTTTTTAAAGATGCAGAAATGCTTGGAAGAAAGAACGGTGCATATCTAATCACGCCTGCAGCTCTTTAGCAGAGCGAGCTTTGAGCATTTAAAGCCTGTTCTGAATGTCTCGTAAAACTGCTCCGATGACTATAAACTCGGCTGCATGTGGCTCTACAACTAAATAATGCTGACCTAAAAACGTGCGAGCACATTCTGTGCTCTCTGTGGCACGGCGGACATCGCTGTCCTTCAGAAACAAGGGGCTTCCATTAGCTTAGGAGTTTCCATACATTTGGCAGGGAGCCCTTTTCTTTTCCACAGAAACTATTTGCAGTGTTGCCGAAATAGGACACTCCTTCTGAGGTCCATTTCAAACTGAATGTAATTGTGCATGTGTGCATAATGGTGGATTAGGATTAGAGCTGCTGCTGACCTACAGGAAACTCCACTCATTTGTCTGCTTTCCGTTCATAAACATGTTGTTTCCTAATTAACTGACGCTGAATGCAACAGTAGGCCCAGATGAATGTGCTTTATGTTTTTAAAAATGTATATTTTGGTGCAACACTATAACATGTGAGTGGTGGTGATCTCATACCTTCCAGGTCATCAATGGATTTTTCCAGTTTGGCCACTGTCCTTTCTGCAAACTCTGCACGGGTTTCAGCCTGACAGAGACACAGACAGAGTTATTAAAAGGGAAAGAAATGAGCTATAATGCAGTGAACACCTAGGACTGGAACATTGCAAGTTATCTTCATTACGTTACAATCAGGTTTTCAATGCATGCAGAAATTAAGTAGATAAAGAACTTAAGACCAAATTAAATCACAAATATAGCAACAAAAATGACAATTCTGTCTTATATTTCATTGTTTTTTTAAATATTTATTTATCATATTTTCAGTTTTCTTTCGCCATTTTAAGTATTACTCCAAGATAAATGATTATTATTATTTTTACAAATTTATATCATTATTTACTACTAATTTTAAGTGCATCATTATTGTTATTATTTTCATTATTATATTTTTTTTGCTGGTTTGTTAGTAAAAAAAAGGAAAACACAGCAGGCATAAAAAGCTAATAAAAATAAATAAATTACAATTCTAAAACAGTGGTTCTCAACCAGGGGTCCAGGGACCATCGGGGGTCCTTAAGGGAGTTCCAATGGGCCGTCATAAAAATGGGGAAAAGTTTATTTCACTATTTAATTCTCTATAGTGAGCCAACAATGAGTGAGAGTCATGCGAGGCTAATCTGATCATAAGTTTCACTTCCTCCACAGTTATCTGCTCAACTGTATTTTACAAGGACAGAAGTCTAGAATCTGATCAGGTGAAGGTCTGAAGTGAAATCTTATTAAATTTGGCTCACTGGATGATTTGTACCGGTGTAGAGGTCCTTGACAGCCAGCAAGACGTTTGGCTGTTTCTATACAGTTACTGTCAGAGCCTGATACCACGTGAAATTAGACAAAACAATTCACAGCGAGCAGAATGGAAGGGCCTGTGTTTACATTTTCCCAGGCAAAGTTTTGCAGTAAACAGCACGCTAGCATCGCCTGGAAACCACATGAATCTGACCAGCTCATGTTTTGCTTTTCTGGCAGATGCGTCTGGTTTCTATCCCATTCAGACAGATTTACAGCCGACCTGTTCCTGGACGAGTGTTTAATATTGGGTGTGTTTCATAAAGTGACTGACGTCCTAATAATCCCTCTCCCCCTAGACAGGTATATAACAGGCCTATTTCATTTATGAAGTGTAACATCAATATAAAGATTTTACATTGGTGGCTAATACACAAATTTAACTTTATTTCACCGTCATCGTATCAGTTATTAATCTGACAGCCACAAACAGACACATTGATAAACATCCTGTCCTTAAAAACGAAAAATAGTCTTAAAATTGAGCTTTATTTTACTCAGGAAACACTTCTGCTTTCGTCCTTGCAGCTGCTTTAAATACTGTGTACTAATGTCCTCTGTGTTTTGATGAAACTTTTTCTTTTCTCTAGAATCGGACTCTCACCTCCTTCAGTTTGTCAGTCAGAACTTTGATCTCCTCCTCGTACTTGTCTTCTTTTTCTGAGTACTGTTGACACACAGAGAGAGAAACAGCGTTAGCAAACACATGCTCACACATGCTTTCACCTACAAATGTGAACACACAAACTCTATCATCCAACATTTTATAACTGCTCCGACAGCCCTCGGCGGAGTGATATGCATGGAGGGAGGTAGGGGAGTGAGGAGAGGCGAGGTGTCGGCCTGGCCTGGGAACAACTTGTGCTGTGATGCCAACCATGGCAGGCCTGACCGAACAAAGCTATGGCATCTATTGCTAAAGCAGAGCAGTCATGTGGTTCACCTGGCATGCTGTCGTACTGCCTGTCTGTGCCTGGGGAGGAATTTAAGGTAGCAAACAGGAAGAATGTGCAGCAGGTCTCTACTAGCTGCTGGTTCACGTATACTGAAACACCTTGTGCTGCCATTAACCCCAGAAAAACAGCCGCAGTGGCTAATTTGTTATTGTGCAAACATATATAAGAGTTCAGGCCACGCACATCCAGGTTTTCATCTAAAAAAAACAAAATAAACAGCTGCAGTGTAAGCAGGGCCTCATGATACACTATTATAATGGTGGGAGTATGAAACAATACTTTGGGGATGTGGTATCCCTCCCTGCTCACTCAAATTACTGCCCACTGAGCCCTAAGAACAGCCCAAATGACAGGATACAGGCAAGTGGAGATGAGTATGTGCGCGTGCCAGACCTGGTGTTCAGAATATACTACTGTTTATATTTAGGTTGTGCATTCAGGAAAGAGCACGAAAACAACTCCATGAAGCATCAGTCGGCTTTATAGCTACTTGCCAATATAATGAGAAAATTATACTTCACCATTGGTGTATTTTGAGCAGAAACATTCACCTTTGGCAAAATGGTGTCAGTGAATGCATCCCGATTTGGTAAACAAGTGGCTTAAACAGGCTTTTTTAAATGCCAGACATGCTCTTCTTGAACGTTACTGGGTAAAAATAGGTAAGTTTGCTGCAGTCTGCTGCCGTTTTAACTGTGTGGAACAACACCACTGATCCAGCACGTCAGGAGGCCAAAAACAGTATGAAAAATTATAGATATTGGATTGGAAGTATTTCTATACCGTTGCTTCTAGTATTTTGTATCACTCTGGATTGTCCATCAAAAAGATAAATATATGCCTTCAACTGCCCAGCAGAGGCTGGTGTTCCGGCTTTGTGCTGTAATTATACCTGTATATTATATGCTATCAATGAACTGTAAACTCATAAAGCAGCAAATAATTGTGAGCTTTAAGTTCACTGTAACATACATGACGCCTGATTTCTTCTCATTCATTCAGAATTCTAGTAATTCTGGCAAATGGCAAACGGCAGCAGCAATCTAGAGAAAAATAATTGACCTGCTGGCCACGGCCCACATGATGCTGGAACACATCCCATCTGATTAGGAGGTTAAACGGCCCCAGTATACAAGTATAGAAGTGTAGCACAGAAGCAATGTAATTTTACTGCCTTCAATCTTGATTCCCAAAAAGTTGCTTTGAAAACGCAAACAAAACAGAATGCAATGATCTGGAAATCCTGTTTGACCCACATTCAAGTGAACACAGTACAAAGATATTTAATGTAGGGCACGACCGATATGAGATTTTTGAGGCTGATGCCGATACAGATTTTAGAGGGGGAACATTTTATTGCTAACAAATATGGTGGCCAATATAGTAAATTTTTTGAGCTGGAAAGAAAACAGACCGATTTCTCAGATTTATACTCATTGTTATACAAACAATGCAATACATTGTAAACTATTTCTATAAATAAAAACTGAGAAAATAAAGAATAGGAATAAAATAAGTAGCTAAATCAACATCATTACTGACTATTAAAAGGAGAAGAATAAAAAAATGAATCGCCAACATAATTTCTAAATCATGCAAGCTTTTTTTTTTGTATTCAGGCTTGTATACTGTCAGGTGAGCGGACCTCCCAGCAGGTGATGCATGTTCACAGTGTGATCAGAGCAGTTAGGGTGTGAATGAGGATGATCCAGGAGAAAAATGATGTTCGACCCTGCAAATATCTCACATGCATCATGGCGCTCTCACCTTCTCAGACTGGGCTTCTAAGGACTTTAGGTTGTTGGTGACATTTTTCAGCTCCTCCTCCAGGTCACTGGCTTTCCTGTGGAGAGACGCCCACACATGCTTGGTTTTAATGGAAGAGCAGTGAGTGAAGGCATGTGTGTGTGTATTTGTGCTCAGATTGGTGTGTTTACTGGATTTACCCTTCTGACACCTCGGCCCTCTCCTCAGCTCTCTCCAGGTCCCCCTCCAGGATCACCAGCTTACGGGCCACCTGGGATGAGGAAACATTACAACTTGAAGCACAACAGAATCTGAAGATCATAGAGCGGGTAGGAGCGCATGTCAATATCGCTGCTCACCTCCTCATATTTGCGGTCAGCCTCCTCTGCGATGTGTTTAGCCTCCTTCAGCTGCATCTCCTGAATCTCCATCTTCTCCTCATCCTTCATCGCTCTGTTCTCGATCACCTTCATCCCTCTGATCGGACAAAAATAAAGAAAGGATTTGAGCTATGCTGTGAAAGCCAGGTGTGGCAGTGGCACAATCGCACATAAACAGAAGTTTAATCCAAAGAATATCAGAATTGAACAGACCTCTCGCTCTCGTCTGCGGCCTTCTCAGCCTCTTCCAGTTTCTGCAGCGCTGTGGCCAGCCTCTCCTGGGCTCGGTCCAACTCCTCCTCCACCAGCTGGATCCTACGGTTCAGAGCTGCTACATCACCCTCCGCCTGACAGGAGGAAGAGAGAAATACCGTCATTCATTCATTCAACTTTAAATCATCCAAGCTGGTCTCCCCTCCACGCCTTCTTCCCACCATAAAACAGGAAGAGAAGAAAACGGCACAAAGAGGGCCGCGGGGAGAGAGAAAAGAGGTGCGAGAAGAAAAAATAAGCTGGACAGCAACTTGTTGCTCTATTCTAACTGTCTGTAGAGTAAAATCAACTGTGTAAAAATAAACACAGTGATAAATCTGCTACTGACAGATGAGTGAGATTTTAAGTTTAACTTAATGTTCCTTATATTAAATGTGTCATTGTTTAATTCCTTTGTAAGACCATGGGGAAAAATGCAAAAAGACAAATGAAAGTTTAATTTCAACTGTTTTTTTTAACAAACTGACAAAAGGTTCTGTTTATTTCCACCAAAGCAAATGTGCATATCCAGGTTTTTAAAGGCAGGAAAATCCGCTAAATTTAGGTACATGAGCCGGTCGATGAGTATGCCTTTCTGCTTATTTTTTTCTGGTGTGTCACGTTCAGTCCTGAGCGTGCTGTGAAAACAGTGTCTGTAAGCAGCAGAGAGCAGCATGGAGGCCAGTGAAACGCTATGGGGGTTACTTCGTTTTCATGTCTGTTACTTATTCAGTGTGCTCTCAAACTCTGTGCCATCTACATTGGAAAGTGCTGGTGGTTCATAAAGTGGACATAATGTTTGGCTTGGGGGTCTATCTGCAGTCTTGCATGCTGCATGACAAACCCACAACACAAAAGGACACACCCACTCATACAACTTCCTGGATTAATGGTGCTTTCCACTTGAAGTCAGACTTTCAGAGTTCCCAGTCAGAAATTTTAACTGGAAAGCCCCCTGAATTTGGATTTTTGTCTCTAACGGTCTGAAGATTGTTACCAACCTAAAATTCCAACATGTCTGTTATGTACATGTTCGGTGAAATACTTTTTATACGCACTTCTGTATTTGTGTCTCATTAAATCAATCGAACACAGTACTGATCAACTTCTATCACTGCCTTTATGTCTATGGGTGCAAAATAACACGTAATGGGTTGTTATGAATGGGCATAGCTAACAATGACTAACCAGGAGCAAACCCCACTTCCCCGCCCTGATGAAATAATGGTTTTCCAACTTGTTATACTGGAACATGTTCAACTTGGGTGTGACGTCATTCTCAGCTCTGATTTCCAATGTAAATGTTATACAGCATGACATCACCCAAACCATGATCTTTTCCTAAACCTAACCAGGTAGTTTGGGCCGGGGAATGAGTGCTGATTGTAACCTTTCCCACTAGAGACAAAAGCCAGATGTTGGTGTGTGTCTGTGGGTTTTTTTCCAGTGGGAAAGGGGCTTAAGACTGAATCTGAATAAGTCTGACTGCAAGTGAACTAAAATACATTCAAATCTGTAAATGAGACGCTGTAATCTATCCTCCATGCTCTCTGAGGTGGCTCATGTTTCATAGATCAATAGCTATCGAGCTGATGAAAAATAGGTGAAATGGAGACCTTGGAGGTCCTTGGAGGATCTGATATCGGAGCGGAGCCTATTACGAACTGCTGAGTCTTGTTGGAAAGTGTAATCCTTTTAATATTTGAAGATCACGGGACTTTGGATTCGAATGAAACATTCACAAAACACAATTTCCGGTGACTGTGAATGAAGAACTGGGCCAAGTAGGGTGGACAAATGGGCTTCTTCTCATCTGCCCTTGGTAAACAAAGGCAGAGAGAGGAAAAAGAAAGCAAACAGACAACTATACAGGCATTTCCTCTCTGCTGGACAGGGTGTTTACCCAACCACAACCTCCTGGGGAGCTGCTTTCAAACTGGAGTCCAGCCCAAGTCAGTTTTCATAAAAAGGTTACCACAAAGACAGTGTCCACTGTTAAAAGTTTACAACCAAACAGGGCTATATAACTGCACTTTTCAACTGCTACAATTATTCATTGAAACCTGCAGCAGTCACACAAGTTTACTCCCTGTTACTAAAACGAAGCAGCTGGGGATTTCTTGGACAAACAGACGTTTTTCTGTGCGCAGTTGCAGAGCAGCAGTTAGTAGGTCAGTGACTCATTAGCTAGTCATTCAGTCCAGAAGTCAGGTTGCCAGTCAAAGTGTCTGCACTTTAGCTTACAGGTGGGTGAGTCATTCAGATACACATTGTGAGAGATAAAGACATTTGGAGAAACAAAGGAGAAAGGATTGGCAATGAGGAGGAAAGGTAGCACTGCAGAGAGAGGAAGTGAGAGCTCAGAAAGCTCAGTGGAAAAGAGTTATTAAGTCTGTTTGTGCTGCGAATAAATAGACCTCCATGTAGTCCATTCTTCCATTCTGTCAGAGACTCAATATTTCAGGAAATGAAAGCATGGTTTCCTGCTCCTTGGCAGCTGGCACAGGCCTCTTTTTTAATTTTTAAGATTTTCTCCCTCTCGTCTGCATGTCATCCTAGACTGCTGACTAGTCAGTCAGTCTTTCCACCTCCTCTCTCTCTCTCTCTCTGTCCTCTCCCAGGTCCTGGCCTACTGCACCCAGAGCTGCCAGGGGAGGCCGCTGATATGAGACAGGAAATGTCTGTCAGACTAGCGTTGAAATGCCTTAAAACAGCCAGCACGCTGATGGGAGGAAAACCTAACCCAACACAGAATGAATGAAAGTCATAAATCGGTCGAACATCTTGAAATCTCATCAGTAACGTCCTTCACACAGGTCTGCGTCTGTCGACACGACTGTACATCTGGCTGGTGAGAAAGCAGAATTAAACCGGAGCCTGAAATAACAGATATTGTTGTACTCCCTTAGTCCTGAGTGAAGCAATGTGCGTGTGTGTCTGCTCACAAACAAACATACTATTCATGAGCTTTAGGTCAGCTACACTGGCACATCAGACGCTGTAATGCACTGCAGACACACGCACACTCTGCAAACATGCAACCAGACACGCTCGTTCTGCCAATCTCTGCCAAACAAACATCAGCAGCCAGCAACCGGCTACCTTCCCGCCCAGTAAAAGGTGTCGTTAAGCAACACACAAACACAGCTATGGTGGTAGTAAATCTACACTCGCAATCATAGTGTGCAACACGGTGCGTTATCTGTCATCAGATTTTCACAATCACGGCAGGGGAATCCCCTTATAGACAGAGACAGCTTTGTGTCAAGTGAAAAAGCTTATGTGCATACAGTACATGCCTCTAATTCACTCAGGCATGACCGCAGAAGAGTTTTTCCTGTTAGACCTGAAGGTAATGTTGAGAATAAAGTCCCATCTGCAGCTTAATAAAACCATTTAACCAATGCTTGAAGCACAACAACACAAGCTCTCACGAGCCTTTAAACAAAAAGAATGAATGTGACTGCAGCAGTTTGTAAAGGTCACAAGAACTGAGCTGAACGACAAACTTGAAGAATAGAATCTAACGTCACTTTGCAAATGAGGATCTTGAAAAAAAAGTGACAGGAAGTCAGCTGCCCGACATCCTTTCATTTCCTCCCTTTGATTGTTCTTTCTTTCGGAGCCGTCTCTGGCCATGCCCCTTCCTTTAGCAACCACTTTGCATTCTCCGGCTGCCAGGGACGCACACCACCTTATATGGTAAAACAAACTATGGAGAATGTTTGTGGCGGAGTTTCAGGAAGATAGTGGCAGCAAGCACACACACACACACACACGCAAATTTAAAGATAGTGGACGACAAGTAGTAGCTGCTCTGTTATCAAGCTAGCTTAATATGTAACACCAGAGCTTTCTAAGAGTGAGTGATATGTCAGCAACTGCTGGCTACTTAACAGCTCCCTATGATGAGTTTGCTAAAGGGCATTCATTATAAGATGCTTAAAAGGATTATTTAAGGCATAGTTTGACATTGTTGGGAAATGTGTTTATTGCTTTCTTGCCCAGAGTCAGATGGGATGATTAATACCAGTCTCGTGTTAAAATATAAAGCTACATGTGGTTAGCTTAGCTTAGCACAAGGACTGGAAACAGGGAAACAGCTAGCCTGCCTCTGTCTAAAGCCAGCTAAATCCTCCTAACTTCACCTCTAAAGATTACTAAACTTTTATATCTTGTTTGTTACCAAACTGTAAAAATTGTACATTTGTTTGACAGTTGCACAGTGACAACAAGACTCTAAAAAACACCTTCTGTATGGATTAAACAAACCAGATATAACGTGTTAATTAGTGAGTTTTAGAGGCGGTCATTACTGTTACGGTTTTGCTAATTTCCGGACAGACTGAGGCCTTTATACACCAAGGACATGATGATGAACAAAGGACACAACAATGGGTAATATTGGCCTGTGATTATTTTGTGTCAAAAATATTTTTACCAACATTTGCAATGTTCAATAAAATAATTGAATAGATTCATGCAGGCAAAGGACCAGCTCCTGGAATATTATTACCCCTGGGCAGCCTTTTAGATAAATGCTCTGAGTAAATGTCTAATTGAATTGAGTTGCTGTAATATGATTGGTTGATTAGGTATTTGCGTTAGTAGTTTAACAGGTGTACATGTGGCCAGTGAGTGTAGTAGGAGTGGACCTGGTATGAGCTGCCTTTGTCAAGACTGAAAGGGTTAGGGTTAGGGTTTTATAGTCCGGATAGGTATCGGAGCAACTCATAAGCCTCATAATAATCTAGCACTGTGTAAAAGTATAACCAAATGACAAAAACAACAGTTATTGTAAACTGTAAAGTTATAATCACGTACGCATTAATCACATGAAAGAAACAAACACCCTGGTGCGTTCATGCTAAGCTAACCAGCTGTTGTCTGTAGCTTCGTGCTTGATGTACAGACATGAGAGTCGTATCCATTTTCTAAGGAGACGAGAGAGCAGCAAGAACATTTCCGACAATGAACTTTTCCTTTAACAGACAGAGCTGGCAGATTATTCTGAGCAGCAATAAGTGAAAGTAAAACATGTAGGAATCCAGGACTCTGAAGTAGTAAACAGTCTACGGCCTGACTTGAAGATACAGCACAGTTCCACTGGGAGTGACTTAAGAAATACCTGAGTGTATTAGGGACGAGATCAAGGACAAGTGAAAGAGGAATCTAATTATTGGCTGATTCCAGGGCAGTGGGCTAATGAGCTGCACAATGCTGTTGGGGTTCAGGGGAAGTTATTCCTGACACTGCTGCTCACTACTCTCTGTGTGTAATATTTTCCCTGGCATGCAAAGAGAGCTGCATACAATGTATAAGCCAGCCTGTCATGAGGTGTGATATGTAAAAAGGACGTCATTAAACTTCCAGACAAGCATCACAATGAGATCTCTCTGTGCAGAAAGTAATTTGTCGGACTTTCCCACAGATCTTGAGCTGGTTTCAGTCTTTCGTTCAGGCTCTGCCACATATTACTGAAGCGTCTTATCCCGACAAGAGATGCTTTGCAAACTATTTGTTTAAAAAAAAGGCCCTTCAGGAAACCATGAAATATAACAGGAACCAAACTATTTGCACGGTTGTCCTTCTTTTGTAAAACAGCACAAGTCTTTAATTGTGTGGTCTCTGAACAAACAGATGGCAGGTGATTTAACAACTCGCAATTCTACTCGCAGTTTATCCTCGCAATAAAACCTTTTATACAGTTCGTTCAGGACAAATGAATCCCACTTTCACTCCGCAGTGCTAACACATGCTAGCAGATGCTGCTTGGACAAAAACCTCACCCAAAATGTTTCTGCATGCATCCACGAAGGAGCAGACCAGCATCATTTCCACTCTCTAAATGCTACTTAATGACATTATAACAAAATTAACTTTGCTAGCACCAACCCACAACCTTGGCCTGCATAATCAGCGAACCCACAAGCCACTAACATGGGAGTTTTCTCCAGAATGCCAGCGGCTGCCAAAAAGTATCAACATGTGGCAGTTATATTTGGAAAGTTGAGCTATTCCCAGGGAGCAAGTCCAAAGAAAACAGTGAAACCAGGAAGTAAATCTTTCCACAGAATCTGCTGGAGTCTGTAAGAGACCCACTGACCGCACCGAGCAGCAAACAGATGAAACCTCTACTTCATTTTGACAAAGTGATGAGCAAAGGGAAGTATGTCTAAATTACTTCCTGCAATTATCTTTCAACATGAGTTGTAAGTGGAGAGAAATAAGCACAGTTGTCGTGTATGTAGAAAAACAACTTCAGTGTGTTGAGCAAATTCAATATAAATGTCTTTATGGATCAGTGGATGAAGGAATTCGATGTATAAAGACAGATGGTTTGAAAGAAAACTAACTTCCAGTGACTCCTCTTCTGTGCACTGGTCATTGTTTACTGTCCGATTAGCAACTTGAGACACAACAATGGACGTCAGCGACCGGATTGTTTCATACCTATCCAGTTTAACTAAGTTAGCTAAACTAACGAAAAGCTAAATCATAACCAGATGATAGCTGATGGGTTCAAAGATTGAATTTCAGCCAATGCGTTCCGCCTCTTTTCCTCTCCACACGGACTGTTTACCTGCAGTCAACCAAAGCAGCCTTGAATGTGATCGGCCAATACGACTCAGACTACAGACAGAAACCAGAATTTTTCCGATACCAAAATATGGTCCTGCTGCAGACAGATTCTGCACTCATATGCAGATATATATTTATAGGGATTACAAGTGATCTGACCAGAGCTGATGTTGACATTTAGGTATTGAACTTTCATTGAAGTAGAGCTACAAAGATTAATCGAGTAGTTGCCATTCATTGAATTAATCAGCAACTACTTATTTATATACAGGATTCATTCAGTTTGAGAAGGAAAAAAAGTCAAAATGCTCTGGTTTCAGCTTCATAAGTGTGATTTGTTGGAGGGTTCTTGACTTGAATATGTTTGAGTTTCGGAAAAAACAGGACAATTAAGCACGTCATGTTGAGCTTTGTGAAACACTAAACAACATATTTACCATTTTATAGATAAAACTAATCCAGTAACTGAGAATAATATGTGAGAATTATAATCATCATTATTTGCTGCCCTTTATCCTACTGACTGGGATCTATGTTTTGTAGAAACACAGAGTCCTCCACACACACTAATCTTCCTGTTGATCAGGGCTGGAGCTCAGGGACAGGAAGTGTTGGGAGTAGAGGCACAGGAAGTGCTGGACCAGAGTCGGCAGACGACATCCTGGGAGGGGCAGCCTGGTTAGGAGGGGGACCTGCTCCCAAAGCTCGTACCTCAGCGAAGGTTTGAGTCCCACTTCCCCTTTTATCTGGTTTTAGATGCGCATGAGTATGTTTCAAACACTATTTCTGCATTCGACACAAATAATCACCATGGAAACATTGAACACAGCAAAACACCAAAAAAGGGAAATAACTTTTGAGCTTCAATTCTACACTTTTTATATCTTTTATAGTTATTTTTTGTGTTTTGACTGCTTTGTGATTAATAACTTCAATATTTGGTCTCACATATAAAGAAAAATAATGAAACATGTCAATCACGGAAGCAACAATAACAAATTTGCTTCAGCGTTACAAAAAGCAGCTAATCTGGTTCCTCTGTGTTGCTCCCACAGCTCTCAGGGCCATAAATAAGGCACAAATCATCCTCTTTGGCCTGACTCTCAACTCTGAACCCTCCATTAAGAAACTGCTGTGAACACTATGAAGAATGAACAGCTCATTGAGAATAACGGCTGTAAATAAAACACATCTAAGCAGGTCAAATGAGCCTTTCAAGAGTATGTAATCTGACATTAAAGCATTATTGAGCGGCTGAGTAACGTCTCCAGAGGCGTCAAAGCCACACTAGAAACAACACGAAGCAATATTCTTTGGTTAGATATGTGGCCAAGGGGTTTTATTCCTGATGCCTCCACATTTTCAAACAGTGATTCATTACCTTAACACACTCAGCGAGGTTCCTGTTTTGATCTCCCCGTGCTCTGATGAAAAGAGTTTTTGTGCCAAGGAATAACTGCAGGTTGCCCTAATTATTCACATATGGGACCACACCAACCCAGGCCGCCGCCACACAAATGCACTGCTCTGTTTGACTTGAAACGCACACGGACTGAGCTGTGACACCTGAAACTGCTGTTACACATTAAAACTAACAGGGATAAATTGGAATAACTTTTTCCAGAATGTTAACATTTTGTCCATTTTGCAGATAACGAACAAATTCAACCCCTAATTCAGCTTCATTAACACGTTTAATAACTTCCTTTCAAACACACTATAATGTATGTAGGGCTGAAAAATAATAACAATTATTGCATCACATTATATTTTACAATGATGCTTGTTTTGGGGGGATATATTATTTAATAATTATTTATTATAATAGTTTTGTTTTATTGTATTTATCTTGTTTTTTTCATTTTTTAAAAGTATTTTTTTCATGATGTTGCCAATGTCAATGAGTAATCATGTTAAATTATCATGACCTCAGTCTTTACCAAAATAATTATGATAATGACTTTTGCAATAATTGATCAGCAGTTAGATGTAAGCTGATATGGGGTCTTTTTTTCCCTTAAGTGTTTATTGATCTATTTGCCAAAACTTAACTCCTGTAAAGCATTCATAACTTGTTGGTATATAAACAAATAATGAATAATAAATAATGACACTAACATAGAATACAGTTGTAATTATACGAAATATGACTTTATTGGACAAAGTTGTTAATAATTGTATCTCAGCTATCCTAATGTTTTATAGGTCAAGCACATATTTATTTATTTTGCATTTATAATTTATGTCTATTTTTATTTACTGTTTAATATGTGTGAATACACCATGAGCATTAGGCGACTTAATCTTGTGTGCAGTGCAATGACAATAAAATAATATTAATGTATTTATATAACGCCCATAAATGATAAATAGCAGGATTACCATTACCGTAATATCTCTAAAATGCACATTTAACCTGTCAGTCAAGTTCTTAAAGTGCATGTTAACCTAACAAAAGTTTGTAAGATGTTTTTCAAATTGTTGATTAATTATCTTAAGAATAAAATGATCCATTATTAAAATAATGTTGTGAGCATATGTCACTACTTTAGCATTATAAATTCCTGTATTCTTCATTTAACATCAGAAATAAATAGCAGTTGAAACGTTTATGTTCACTACCATATCTCTTATACAGGTCATCCATCAGTTTACTACATCCACTTCAATGCATTTAAAGTATCCCTGCATGTTGGAGATTTCCCTGAATAAAACAAACATTTACAGGCCATTAAATGAGCAAAGAAAAGCAGAAGGCATCCGCTAAACAAACAGCCACAGCATCACTGTACTTAAAGCTGACGTCAGGCTACTTTATACGTCCCAACCTGCATCAACAATCAATCTGACCTTAAACTCAAAGACTGTAATTATTTTTAAAATAATGATCGTCACTGACGTCACTGATGTAAATATACAAGTTCATATCAGAGCGACAGACTTGACCAAACGCCCTGTTACCTAATAGGCAGTCTGTAACAAAGGGGTAAGTCCTCCAGCACGCCAGCTCCTTTCATCATCTGAGCTCCCATATCTTTACAGCCACACCTTCCCCTCCCACTCTCCTTCAATCTCTCCTTGTCCTGTCATTATCCAGCTCCTATGCAAAGGATATGGCTCCGAAACACCATAAAGCAGCACGTGAAACAAGCCGAGACTGTTACCTAACTGTGCTGTGAAGTCTTTTTTTTTTCTACCATCTCTACATTTTCCTGCATGGGGTTACAAAAGTCGGAAGTGGGCAGAGTCAAGAGGCAGGCAGGTGACAGACATGAGTGATTACTCAGAATAAAAAATGCATGAGTCACTTTCAAGACATCCCCGTGTTGAGAAATTTCAAGAATGACTTGAGCTGGTTACAGCCCAAACTGTGCAACTTGCTGCTGATTCTGTACATTAGTATGTAAACACATGAAAGTGTTAAAGGCAGGGCTGCAACGCACCATTATTTTTATTACTGATGAACAGTTTGGTCTACAGTATGGCAGTGAAGAGCAAAAAAAAGTACACTTTGCACATTTCCAGAGCAAAGTGACATCTTGAAATGTCTTGTTTTGTCTGAAACACAGTCCAAAACCCAAATATATTTAGAGCTGTCCTCGACTAAAGACACTCCACAAACAGTCATACAATAGTGTCGACAATTTGATTAGTTTGTACTGTATTAGATCTGTGAAACTCCACAAAGAATCATGCAAAAACACCACTTTAAATCTAGTTTTTGCCAAGAAAAGTCCAATCAACTAATGAAATCTTAAGTCAACTAAGACAAAACCAACAGAGTAATTGCCTTAAAGGGGGTAAAAAAGTAATTCACACCTGAGAATCTTGAAAATGTGAATTAGTGCCAATTATATATGAAAGTATGAAAATAAAACTTCAGGATTGTTTGGGATTTATTTTCTGTTGATCGATTTAGCGAGTCAAGCTTTAAGCTCTGGTTAAAAACTGCACAGTTTCCATACTATTCCTTTGAACCCCTAATAACAGAGTAGGCAGACTGTTAAGTATATGCCCTTTATTTTCCTATCATCAGCGGAGGCAGGGTGGTTGGTATGGTGGTTGGGCATCCAACCAGGCAGCTGCTACTGGCACACATCCACCCTGCTGAAACATCACTAAATAGATCCCCAACTATTGGTCCACTAATCGATTACTCAATCCACCGACAGCTACTTTTATAATCACAGAAGTTCTTGCAAAAATGGCAGAAAATACAGTTTTTAGCTTCTCAAATATGGGGATCTCCTGTGCTGAGCTGTTTTACATCACATTAAACTGAAAATCTTCGGTGTTTGGACTGATAAAACTATTTTCGACAGTCAATCGTGAATCAGCAGATTAATTTATGATGAGAATAACTGTTAGTTGCAGGCCACTGAGAGTGAGAATTGAATTTCCCTGGAGAGTAACAACATTATCCCCTTAAGCTAAATGCTGGCAGCTCTAAAAGCTGCTCAGACCTCATTAATAAGTAGTTACAAGTATAATATAATTAAGTACACGAGCACGATTTGTATTAATGGGAAGTAATCTGATCAGTTTAATAGCATAATTACATTTTTGCAGAGTATGATCAATGCTGTCTACGTGGTCTACTTTATTCACAGTACTTTTACAGCGGCCTGTAAATCTGAACACACTGCGCATGCGCAGAGACCTGCAGGAATCCAAACTTTTTTTCATTACAGACCAACGCCTTGCATTGTGGCACAATCGCGCCCGCGAATGAATCAATGACATGCAGTAAGTTGCCTCTCAGGGCCTGAGAGGTGGCTAGAGAGAGGTTCACGTCCTTTAACGAGCCTGACAGGTGAAAGCGAAGTGGAGCCGGGTTATAAGAGACAGAAAAGACAGAAAAAGAGGAGTGGAGGATTTGATTGTCTCACTTTCTCTCGGAGCTCCCGTTCACTGTCCAGCTCTCTCTGTAGGACCTGAGCCCGGTCCTCTGCGTCGTCAGCCTGCTGCTGCAAACACTGAATCTTCCTCTTCACAGCATCCAGAGAGTTCACACCTGCCATTGTTGTCTGTTTTCTTACTTAATTTAAGACTACAAAAAAAGCGCAGTTAAGAATATTTCTGGGTTGTGCAAGAAAAATAAAAAATTAAAGCTACTGCCTCCTGCTTATTTGGTCTACTCAGGAATATAACAAGAAGCAAAAACGACTTTGATCGTTGAGTTAAAAAGGCAAAAATCGATGTAGGTCCGCGGCCAAAGTCTTAGGAATGTAAAAAGGAGACGTTCAAGTGCAAGAAAAAGTTATATAACCAGGAAGTCACGCCGTCCAGGTGTTCTCCAAAGTGTTTCTTCTGGTCTGTGGGAATGATAAGTTCATGAGCAGTGTAGAAAGTTGTCCCCGGGAATGTTGCAGTTTTTTGGTCCGGACACTTAATGTTTGAGGAGGAGGATTAGAAAAGCTGCGCGGTGAGGAGAGCAGAGAGCGCCAGACTGTGCTGCCGGGGTAGGAGAGAGATGATTGGGATGATGAGGTCACAGAGAGGGCGGGGTCTCCTGTAGTGTGTGTCTGTGCGTGTGTGTGTGTGTTACAAACTGATCCCTGTGACTGATGTGATCACTGCAACGACTTTTCAAAAGAAAAAGGGAAAGCCAGGACGAATTACTTTCAGATAAAAAGGCGCATAGTTTAGATGTCACACACAAACTTGATTTGACAGAGAAATTTCCCTTTTCAGACTGAAGTTTAAAGTTTCCATCCTGTCTGAAAACATCATGTGTATTTGAACGTGTCATTGGCACCTACATATTGGTGATAATACTGACCATATAAAGCATTTAGAATGACGTGACCAATCCACAGGAAATACAGTTTCTTGACAGTGTCATTAGGCCTAAATTAATAGTTTCCTGTTGCATTCAAATGTTCTGTAACACTGTATTTGGATCAGTGTACTGAGTATCACATAATGCCCTGAATTAAGGCCTCATAATCAGTACAATAATAAGTGTGGGCGCAATGTGCTGCAGACATTATTTTAACTGTCAATAAATTAAAAATTTCAGGAAGAGAGCATAGTTCACAGTTCGCAGTAAAGTATTCAGATCCTTTACTTAAGTTAAAGTACTAATACCACACAGCAGAATTACTCCACAAGTCCTGCATTCAAAACTTACTTCAGTAAAAGTACCAAATGATGATCAGATTGTATACCAAATATGTTATTATATCATTGTTTTTGATGCATTTATGTAAGCTGTATTTTACTGTTGTTAAGGCTAATCTTAACTACTTAATGTACTTTTATGTGGTTTAGTTTAGAAACACGTGTTATCATTTTAAATTGATTGTATTTTTTATGATCAATTTTGACCTGAAAAGTAACTAAAGCTGGCAGCTAAATGTTGGAGTAAAAAGTACAACATTTGCCTCTAAAATGTAGTGAAGTAGAAGTTTAAAGTTACATAAATGTATATACCCAAGTAAAGTACAAATACCTCAAAACCACTGGCCTCACTTCCCTGTTGGAAAGTTCTGTCTGACAGCAAGGTAAAGAAAAAATTATGAAAATTTTCTAAATATAGCTTACAACTAAACTAATATTGACTTTTTAGGTGGCTAAAATTAGTTTTTCTGCTTTTCCCAAAACTGGGAGCATGCCGACCAGCGTCCACTGTAAGTTATACACTGATGGGTAAGTGCCTCATACAAGCCTTTAAGTTATTTAGAAACAAGATCTGTTATATAGTTTCTGTACTTTAGAGCTCTGACTACTTTATTTTTCAAGTGTAACATCTCCCTCTGTAGATCCATATATTTATTATCATTATTATTATAAAAATACTTATGTTATGTGTTTATATAATAGATAAATATATTTATTTTCTCCTCAAATGTCAATATTGATGCTGACTGCAAAAACCCAGCACCAGTCAGCCTATAATATAATTTGATATGATCTATAAACCACATCTAATGGCTGCACTGTTACATTAAACTAATGCTACTCTTGTGTATTAACAGTATCATGTATTGTTTGGAACTTTGTGATCTTTATTTTAATAGAATAAATATATAAAACATGAGCAGTAATAGTGAATGGATGGAACATGAGACACAACATAAAGCAAACCAACCACATGGGTTATAAAACTCCTCCATACATGATATTACAGGAAATCTGTTCAACTTTAAGTAATCATGCATCATCAAATATGGATCATAAATGTTTCTATTTTTGAGGAACCGTGTGAATGTTTCTCTGGAAGGTGTAAGCAAACAAACATCCACCTCCACCTGCCTGCTCGTAACTGATGTTCATTCTGTGGGTGTAAATCACATTTATGCTGCATCCTTCATGTTTCTGTGCTGGCCCTGCCTCTGTTTACCCTCCCTCTGTTTCCTATTCACACGACCGGCCTTATGAGCAAACATGTAGATCTGAGTCCAGCCCAGCTCAGCTCAGCTTCAGCTCAAAACTCACTCCTGTTTTCCCCCACGAAGAAGAAAATCTCTCTCAATCAATTGCATGTGTTGATTGAGCCTCTCTGTCTGATTTGCCCCTTGCACCGGAAAAGCTGGAAGCATTG
Organism: Serranus cabrilla; assembly: GCA_903364295.1. Taxonomy (NCBI): domain Eukaryota; kingdom Metazoa; phylum Chordata; class Actinopteri; order Perciformes; family Serranidae; genus Serranus; species Serranus cabrilla. Next base: position 451,742 of record CAFUXE010002060.1, on the reverse strand, counting down.
ATTTCATTAGACACAGGAGTGTGGGGCTTTCTGTTTGCCTTAGCTGCATTCCTGACATACCAGAGCCCCCCTGCCTGCTCTCTGCTTTCTCCGCCCGGCCGCCCCCACAGCTTCACTCTCTCACAGTAACTGTTGCTGCTGTGAATGCTGTTATCAATACCTGTATTAAAGCCACACGGTGCCACCCTCTCTGACTATCACCACCTCGCTTTCTGCGTCCTTTGTGCTAAAACTGTCATCACTCCTAGAGACGGACTCTTTGTCTGGTTGAGCTGACAGTGACCTAAATATCTGCACCACCGGTCAGTCGTTCAGGCAGCAGGGGAAAGAAGTGCTCACATTGTTTACTTCAGTAAAAGTATGAATGCCACACTGTGAAAATACAAGTAACAGCCCTGCACTCCAAACTTTACTCCAGTAAAAGTGTTATCAGTCATGTGTTGCCTTAACTATTAGATATATATCACGTTTTTGGATTATTATTACTCCTGAATCCATTTGTATGTTGCATTTCCTGCTTTAGGTGTTTAAGTTTCTGCTCATTTTGACTCCTTTTTATGTTGTTGGGTCGTTAAATCTACAGCAATGTCTCATTTTCTATAAGATCATCTCATATGTTTGTAGAGTCACAGTCCTGTGAGAACCACAAATCTCTTAATAGTCAACCTTCTAGAGAAATAACAGCTTTCTGACAATGCATTTTCCAACTGATCCAAGATGATTTTTAAGTAATTTGTTTAAAACTTCATCATTCAGTTTATCAGAAACATGTAAAGTAATTAAACCTGCAAGAAGTACAACATCTTCCTCTGAGATCCAGTGAAGAGCTGCATGTAAATACTCAAGTAAAGTACCTTAAAGTCATACAGTACTTGAGTAAATGTACTACTGGCTACAGGGACTATTTTTTATGAATCACAACAGCTTGCTTGGTCTTTGGCTCAGTGTTCTGCTCTCCCAGCCCCCTCCAGGTTTCCAGTCTGGTTGTGCTTTCTGTGTGAATTGAGATGTGTAATGACTTGACTGCTGCCTCTAATAAGTGATGTGTGGAGGAGGATTCATGCAGCGGAGCAGGATGAGTGAGAGTGTGTAGAACTTCACTGTAAATATACTATTTTTAACAAAACTCTGGAGAGAAAGAAGCTTCACCTAGTCAGGCTCAGACCACAACTTCTACTCCTTTTTTTTTTCCAGGGGCCCAGTTGACCCACTTTACATGTGAGGCTTCTCAGAACTGTTCAGAGTTTATTTAATCACTGCGTGAGGATAATCCAGCGTGTCTCAGCCTCCGTCTCTGTGTCTGTATGTCAGACACTTCCCTTCTCTTTGTGTGTAGTACAACGCTGCATTTCCCTGGGATATCCTCCGCCAAGCTCAAACAATACCACATCTTGGTGGCAGCTGGGAGGGTTTTTTGTTTTCATGGTGCTTCTTCTCCCTGCACGGTTTGCTTAGTAATCTTGTTGGAATGAGACAAATCTCAGCTATTGTTGGAAAAATGTCTCTTCTAATCTGGTATGATTAGTATTTTATCCTTATCTTGGACATAATTGACTCCCTAATAAAGGCTTTGACTTGATCTTTCCTTCCTCTCTCTCACACACACACATACACACACACACACAGTAATCCCACATGCCTGTGCACACATGCACTGAGAAGTCAGAGGAACCACCACTGACAGATATACATTGCTGTGGTTTGCGGTGTTGCCAACAATCTAAAATATGATCGTTCTCCCCAGATTGCAGCTGATTAGCAACAGGGCAACTGACATTTCTAATGTTCCGCTACATTTACTGAATGTAACAATTTGTTTACACAAAAACATGTCGTAAATGTGAGAGTTAGTTTGGGTCTGATGTAGAGGTCATGTCTGTAGGATGACTAAGATTCCTCAGGGGGGGAGAAAGTATTCAGGTCTTTTAAGTAAAAGTAGCAATACTACAGTGAAAAACACTGATTTTACACATCAAAGTCTGTTTTCAGGTGTTCTCTCTTTCAGGGAGTGTTAGAAATCTAATTAATGGCCTTAAGTGTCACTTCAGGCAACGTCAATCTGGGCAGAAAACGACAAGTTTGAAAAAGAATAAATCTTGTGGGTGGTGTTAGAAAGTAGTGAGTTTAGCTGACCTCTGGAGCCGGCTCCTCTTCTCTGCTTCAGGCTACATTAGCACCTACTTGCACAACACACCTGAATCCTCTCACTGAATTATTGACCTTGTCAAGGTGCATTGTGGGTAATGTAGGCACCAGGTATTGAGAAGGAAGAAGTTTATGTGGAATGAAAACAGCTGCATTGATTTGTTTTTTTTGACTGTTCATTGTAAGTCTGACGATGCAGTGCTAAATCAGTAAATAACTAAAGTATTACAAGCTGAATATACTTAAAGGGACAGTTCGGACAGTTACTTTCCAGGCACCGACGGTTTTAAGGCTTTACTCCACAGAACTACCTAGACGTATGAAGGAGTGCAAAATAAGTACCTCAAAATGGTACGAGTATAGTAATTGAGTAAATGTGATTATATTCCAAGAGTAGACAGACCAGACCAACATCTACAGAATATGAGATGGAAAGTCTGTCTGTGTTGATAATCACATGACATGATATATAACAGTGTAGAGCAAAACAAAACCGTCATGCTGTTGTCATTATGTGTGTGTGTGTGTGTGTGTGTGTGTGTGTGTGTGTGTGTGTGTGTTTGAGTGAGGGGGTTACAGTTTATCCCTGTGCTCATCTTTCAGGAGTGGCTGCACAGGAATGTAACAGTCTCTGAAGTGCTCCAAACCATTCACTGTGGATCAAAGTAAACCCACAGCTGGTGCAGGCTTGGAACCATCCAGCTGTGGAATAATGGGCTCTGGTTGTCGGTGATGCCATGGTAACATGAGTGTGTGGCAAATTTGGAAAAAGTAAGTAATTAACGACAAAAGCAGGAGCCTCAAACTCTCTAAGGATTCAATAGGAAACATTGCTGCGTCATTGTTGTACAGGAATGACATGTCACATTTTCAGCCGAGTGAAGTGAGACTCCTCTGTGCGCGTGTGTGTGTGTGTGCGTGTGTGTGTTCAGTATGAGCCTGTGCTCACCTCTGCAGCTTTCGTCTCAGACAGTTCCAGCTTCTCCTGAGCGTCTTTCAGGCCCTCGGAGAATTTGTCCAGTTCGTCCTCCGTCTGCTTCATCTTCTTCTGCAGGTCCATCAGCTCCTCCTCCAGCTGCAGCAGCAGAGACAGTCAGTCATCATCATCACCTCACTGTGTCTTCACCCACATTACTTTAGTTTTTACTGCTTCCCCCATTTTCCCCTGGTCGGGCATGGACATTTCATTAAAGTTCATTCTGTTTTGTTCTGTTATATTGTATTGTTTTGTATTGAGTTCTATTGTAAATATTTTGCTCTGCAGTATTCTAGCATAATCTGTTCTATTCTGTTATCTTGCTTCTGTTCTATTAAATTCTAGGCTAATCAATTCTACCCTGCACTTCTCTTCTCTTCTTCTCTTCTATTGTATTGTATTGCATTGTATTCTAGCTAGTCTAGTCTGTTTTGTTATATACTACTCTATCCCATTAGATTCTATTATTGTATATTGCATCAACTTTTCAACTATTCTATTCTGTTCTGTTGTTTCCATTCGACTCTGCTCTATTCTATTTTGTTATGTTTTGTTCTATTACATCCTTTTAGATTATATTCTGTTCTATTCAATTATGTTCTATTCTATT
>CAFUXE010002060.1:386797-447959 GCA_903364295.1 Serranus cabrilla | reverse complement strand
TTCTATTCTATTCCGTTCCGTTCCGTTCCGTTCCGTTCTGTTCTATATTCTCTTGTGTTCTATTTCATTCTAAAATGATACAATCTATTCTGATCTATTCTTGTCCATCCTTCTCTATTGTAGTCGATTCTATTCTTTGCAGCTCTATTCTATTCTATTCTATTCTATTCTATTCTATTCTATTCTATTCTATTCTATTCTATTCTGTTCTTTTCCCTCTAGAATAAACAAATCTCTCTGTATCAAAGGTTAAATGAATGTAATGAACTCTGGATCAGTGTTACACTCAAAACTTTCAGCAACTCCACAAAAAAAACAGTTGATATGAACACAGTAATAGATCAAATCCATTATTTTTATTGTGTTTGTGCTGCGCTTAAATAATGATTCAGTCTGATGGGACGTCGTTAAAGCCAAGGTGTTTGAATTCAGACTTGTGATAAAGCAGCAGCGAGCGATTTGGGAGTCTAATTGTGTTTATGATGTTTGGGAACATTTAAATGGTAATGGTTTACTATCAGTCTCTCATGACATGAACCCTGGTATGCAGAGCCTAATCCTCACACACACAAACACACACACACACACGTACACATGGAGGGTTAAGTGTCTCCCTAATCAGTGTTCCCCCCGAGCCCATGAAGTACTTCTGATAATCCCAGTGAATTCCACACTGTCATTCTCTCCTGGAGTCTAAAAATACAGCTGTTATCAGTGAGAACACACAGACGCCTGGGACCGTGGCCTAATGTGTGTGTGTCTGTGTGTGTGTGTTTAATCTCCCATTTGCGTGTCCAAATGTATCCACTTTGCATATTTATCATCATTTCGCGCTGCCTCTTGTGTTGGATACACCTGTCAAATAGGCTTTATTAGACAGACAGACGCACCATTTACTCTTTTCAAACTGGGCCTGGAGGGAGGGATGTAACCTCTTTTTCCTCCCCAGGGACCAGATCCTGAGCCTGGGTGGTCTCATCACCTGAAGTGGTTACAATGTCTCGCTGTAAACAACATCAATCCCGACCTATTGTTGCTTCATTTCGACCCTTCTGCTTTCTTTTATTATGTGTTGTTTGTGATGTTCAGATGTTTTATTCTGTGATGGTTTTGAGCTGGAACTGAAGTGCTCTATTGATTATCCAACATAAAATGGAGATAAGCTTTGACTGTTAATCCTAAGAGTGTTACCTGACCTTTTAAGGAGATGTTTGTGTTCCCCATACTGTCACTAACTTTACTCTCCAGCCTCTGAGCTATTGATATTATTTAATACCAAGTAAAACAGTACATTAGCTGTGAGGAATGTAGAAAAATGTGAATCATGTTTACAGACAGTTTCCTTTAAGGTATGTCTGGTGTGATGATTAGCATTAGATAAAAAAAAAAAAAAAGCCTCAAAGGAAAACTTTAAGTGTGCCATATGCTGTTTGTTTTGCAGCTCATCAACCAAATAATGCACACCTCCTCCAGGAACCAACTGTTCCCTCCACAGCTTTAATGTTACTTTTTAATTTGCTTTTTAACTGATCAAAAGCTGCCTCTCTGTATCCACATCACCTCTGACCCACACGTCTCTTTCTGCTCTCCTCTTTTATCCCCACCTGTTTGCATTTGTCCTCCGCCGCCTTCTTGTCCGTCTCCGCCTGCTCGGCCCGGTCGATGGCGTTCTCCTTGTCCAGTTTCAGCATCTGCATCTTCTTCTTGATGGCCTCCATGGTGGCTGCTTGGTTGGATTTCCCTCTCTGAGATGTGAAAATGCAGCTTCAAATAGCTCCAGTTGTGTTGAGATGTAAGGAGATGAAAGTCTTCTGTGCAGTAGTTGCGAGAGCTGGAGTCCAACAAAGCTGCAGAGAAACAGAGAAAGAGAGAGGGAGAGAGCTGGAAAGGGGGAAGAAAGTAGGAAGGAGACAGAGAGAGCTGTGAGAGAGATGGAGAGTTGAGCCCTATATGGGTAGTTATTTAAACAGCAACAGAACCTGCCTCCAGTCTCTGATCACCCCCTCCTCCCGTGTTCTCCTCCCTCTTTTCATCCTTTCTCTCCATCCTCTCCCTCTCCATCCATTGCTCCTTCACTCACCACCCTGCCTCCACTCCATCCCGACTCCCTGACTATCACTCTCTCAGACACGTACTCCACCCTATCAAACCACCCATCCAAGGTCTTTCTACGGATCGGTCTGGCCTCTCCAGTCCACTCACTCACTCTTCAAACGTGGCTGATCTCCTTATTTGGGTTGTTTTGTTTTCAGTCAGGAGAGAGAGAGAGAGAGAAGTGCAGGTCCTGTTTCCACATTTAACCTCCTGTCAATGGATAAAGAGTCCCTCTGGCACGCAACATCTCACACTCAGAGCCTTCAAGAGTGTGTATATATTAGACGAGAGAGTAAAATGCAAAGTGGAGGGAGGGAGAGTTTGAGAGATAAAGACGGGTAGAGAAATGGCTCCCATGCTGTAATCACACTGTCATAATATTTAAGCATTAAAGCTGAAGGTGTTGCTCCGCCAAAGTTATGTCAAGGAGACTTAAGCAAACTAAAAAAAGAGGCGGCCACATAATGTGGTCTGAAAGAAATACACAAAACTACCTGATGCAGACCACAGAAGCAAACAGAGATGATTAGGGATTAAATAAACTAAGTCATGTGTTTTCAGGGATTAGTTTGTTTCAGATGCAAAACTCTGCAAGGTAGTGTGTGACGGGGATAGATGTTATTTACACTGCAGACACTGCCCACACCACTGTTCAAAATGACAGATTTTGTCCCCATTATGTTTGACAGTGAAAGCATTTCAAAATGTGCACCAAGAAATGTAACTTTGAGAAATATTTTTGTTTGCACAATAAGAAATTATGATCTGCAATGTAGATTTTGTGCAAAATGTGCAAATGTGCAAAAAAAGTAATTATTTCCTCTAACCACATACCAAACCCTCATTACATTACCTAAAATCACACCCGTTGTTTCTTCACCTGACATCTCTTAGGTATCCATCACTTCACTTCAGCCTTTGACCTTTACTTCCTGCACATTTGTGTCTGTTGTTCAGACAACTCCTGCATGCTTATTTCTATTTTGATCATCAGGAGCAGCAGAAAAGAAAATGTGTCACAAGTTGTAAGAAGTTATCAAAAACCTGTGTGAAATTTGAGCTCTGTGCACCTGATATTTGAGTCTGGTGAGTGAGGGATGATAGCAGACGGAGAATCAGAGTTATTGTGAACAATGGAGACCAGTGTCCACAGTTAGAGAGAGGGATATGTAGAAAGATGGATGGCCCTTAAAGGAGGAGATCCACAGATATGAATGTATGCCGGACAAAGACACAGTTATTTCCCAGGACTGTGGAGCACAAACTACTGTAACCCATCACTAACTTTGTGTGAACTACTAGAAATGTTTTAAATGTTAAAGAGTTTAGTATTTACATCAGTTGCTAGTAAACATATGTAGCACCATGTAGCATCAACAGCTAACATCACTTACAAATAGAACAATTTAATAAAATTTAATACAAAAACTTTAAAAACCCTTTGTAAATGTAGATATATGGCTTCATTGTATTTATATATGCAAACATGGATAGTAGTATCAGAGGAGATTATGCTAACTTTAGCTAGAAAAGCTTTTTAATTTGTTTTTTAATTTGAGATTTATTGTGTATTTCTATGAGATTTATTTTAAAATCTTTCCAACTCTGAACATTTGGATCAAGTACCAGAACATATGAGTCAAACAATGAGGCCTACTTATTTTGTCTTCAATTAAGAGGTCATATTTTAGCAAGCTAACGTTAGCTTAAATTGGTTCAGTTAAACTGTATAGCAGTTAGCATTACAACAAGCAGCATCTGGGCGTCAACATTTTGCTAATAGCAGCTAATTTCAGTGTAAAAACTACTTTTTAAAAAAAATTTAGTGATGCTTAAATGGCTGCTTAGTTAACACTTGCATTGTATTAAGCTAGCTTACAGAAATGCCATCTTTTAGCTGCTGTGCATTTGTTTTTAGCATATGTGCAGCTGCACTTCACCAAGATAGAAATAAAGGAAATTGCTTGTATAGCTGGTAAACCAACACTTTGTGTTAGAGTAACGTGACAACACAACGTGGCCATAAGTACACCTGACCAGTCGTCTGCTATTTGTTGCTCACTCACGCAATCAGTTGTCCTTTTCTTGTCTTTGTTCCTGTTTCTTTTACAGTGATGCAGGTCGGATTCAGCTGCAGCTTCTCCCTGTTATGTAACCACTGGAAGTATAATTTCAGTCAGTGCCGTATTAACACCTACAATAAATCCATATTATTTGGCATCCTTGGACAGATGTTTTAAAGTACAGGCTTTACTGCTACAGATGTAAAGAGCGTATTATATAACATGGCATTATTTACATAGGCTCGATCAGTTATGATCAGTGGAATGCAGACTTTCTGACCACTCCACCTCCCTGATCCATCCATCATGAAGGGTTTGATTCAAAGCATCTGCTCGCTTCGCCTTCAAAGGAAACAAAAGGCAGGAAGAAGTAAATGGCCGATATCCTAAAGACATTTCCCAATAAGGTTTTATGAGGAGTAAATGTGTTGCACGGTGTGAAGGAAAACCCTGCTGAAACTCTGCAGTGCTGCTGATGTGAGTTACAGCTGTTTGTGGTGGAGGAGCTGCAAAAAACTGATCCAAAACCAAACTTTGAGAAAAAATATATCACATAATCATCCATCTCGCTGCACTTTTCTGGTCGAGGGCTTTGTGTTGTTGCTGCTTGACTGATGGAAGCTGTTGTGACTAAACAGCAGCTTCGAGGTGTTGTGATCCTCATCATAATAAAGAGTTGTGTACAGTCTTGAAATTATTACTCTCCACCAATTTTTATTGTTGTGTGGTTACAACTTCATGCAATGTATCCTACTGTTAAGCCCAGGTAATACTATATGAATAAAATAAACTGCAGCATGGATTGTTTCACTTTTCTTGACATTGGAATAAGTTGCAGGATAAGCAGTAAATGAGATTTATGGATCTGGATGGAGCCAGCTGAGGCAGCTTCAAAATCTGTTGCAGATTTCATGAAAATGCATCCAATATTTATCCTGATAATTCACTCAGAACCAGACATGTCAGAGGAAAAGTCAGGTGGTCACCAAAGTCATTAGGATTTCTCCTCTGGGGACCATAAATGTCTGCACAAAAGAATTACAACATGGGTGCAAGTGAAGTGACCCGAGTGTGCAGCATGTATTTTGCGGTAATGTTTAGGGTTGAATCTATGAAATCTGTTGAATCTGCTGCCACTGAGAGCATCCCATCTGTCCTGAATGTGCACAGCAGCAGCAGCAGCCTCACAAATCAGAGCAGAGGGCAGCTGCAAGTCTACTGCACACACTGTATAGATGTTGCCATGCAGCTTCTTCATGAGCTAGAGTATAATTTAGTGTTTTCAATATCCTCTCCCGGCGTTCCAAGTATACTTTCCCTCACTGCTGCTCAGCCACAGAAATGCTGCGGAGGGGCCCAGACTAAACATGAAGAAATTTTTGCAAATGCAAGTTGAGCAGCCGATTAAATGTGTATGCTGTGGATTTATTATGGAGAATGGGGCAAACTGGAGAGCAGAGGAGTCGCTGCTCTGGGGGCCCGTCGGGGGCCAAACTTAATGGCAAAAACAGAAGCAGAATGACATTTTCCCCAAATATTTTCAACAGTTTAGAGATCAGAAGTGTTCATCATCCAATCAGCGAAAAATACAGAAGTCTTCCAAAGGACCAAAGTTTTTTTAATTTATTCACAGAAGGATTTTTTTCAGTGTTATTCCAAAGGTCTTAGTATATTGATGTAATATTCTGGAGGGTTTTTTGATCATTTATATCCATTCTCATTGTAAAAATAAATGCCTATTAATGCCTAATTCAACACCAAATGTGTGTAACAAAGAGTATCAACCCAAAAAACAGATAAATAATAACAAAAGGAGTCAGGGAGGCGGTTCGTGTATGTGTATGTGTATATAGTGGGTTTAGCTAAGAAGTAGTACGGAAATGTCAGGATTCCATCTTTTCATACATTTTTCTTTCTGTAGCCTCAGGGTGTATGTTATGCGTTCCATGTGGTAAATTTCCAAAACTTTCTCAGTCCACTCACGATATGCCGGAGGGTCTATATTAATATTTTGAAAATAATGTCAAGTTTTGGAATAAGAAAATGCTACATTTCGCAATTGTGACTGTGAGTTTTTGGCTCTGGAGTCGCCGCTGGTGGAGAGGATGAGGCAGGAGCAGAGACTGGTGTCCTGGAAGCTTAATAAAAAGGCGTTCCTGCACTGCATTATCAGGTCCTCTTTGTATGTGTGTGTGTGTTGACTCCTCTGGCCTCGGGGTGGAAACATGTGTCACGGCTCACAGAGACAGGACACCACCTGGATCAGTGACACAAACCCTGACAGTGGGATGAATCTCCTCTGAAACACTTTGTCTGTACAAGCAGAAGCGTACATTTCCTGTATGACGATGAGCTTCTGTGCTGCCTGCAAAGACGTCATGACCCCCCCTAACCACCTGCTCACCCACACACACGCACACACACATTCTTACACACACTTCTCTAGGCATTTCAAAGATGTTTGCGGCCTAGTCAACCAATCAGAAGTGAGTTTGCATGTCTGAACACTTCGCTGTGGGGCAAGTTCAGCACGTCATTGTTGGTAGTATGTAAGATCACAAACATGCAAATACAGCTGCAGAAAGTGATGTCACTGGGTGCACATTTGACTGTTTAACATCAGAACATAAGCATCTGCGTATTAAACTGCCCAGTTTGAATGTAATGAACCTCACTTAAAAAGACAAGTCTGTCCGGTTTTTGATTGGTCCCCAATTATTTCCACCACCTTTACAAAAAACTTCCACAGCTCAATAAGTTTATAATCAGAGCACAATAAGTCAGTGTGCTGACAGAGAGTTGTTGTCGGGCCACCTGGAGACAGAAACCTGCAGTTCAGGTTTAGATGCTGCGAATTAAACCACGGAGCATAACAAGAAACTGATTGCTTTCATGTGAACAGGTGAGATCAGGAAGGCTGGCGTGTTTTGCTGCATGCCACAGGTCTAATTTTACTTTCTCTGAGTCTGGTAAATACAATAGCGAGGAGGGATTGTTCCCAACAACAACACTGTTAAATAAAGGTTTTAATATCCCTGACGTTTGGGGGACCACTCCGCTTCTGATATATGTTTTAGTCTGGTGTTCTAGCAATTAACCAAGAATCTGGACTAAGTGTTTTTACACAATTCACTGTGACCTACAATCTGTGAATGTCTGATTATGCAACTAAAGCTTCCTCTGCGTAAAGCAAGTGAGAACATTCCAGACTCATTCGTGAATGACGCTACAAATACCTGAGCTGGAAGAACAGACAAAGACAGACAAACACAGACACAGACAGAGAAGTTTGTAATTTGTTGCGAAAATATATATACTAATCAACAAAATAATGTTTGAAAAATCTTTGCTCATGCAACCATTAGGGGCTTGTTCTTTACTAATCTGTTGTAGCACAAATCTGTTGTAAAGAAAATAAGAAAGCCCAAATAAATATTTCATGTCCTAAAAGGAATTTGAAGCAGTGGAGAACAGATTGTCCGCCTCTGTGTTTTCCTTCCATTACAAAAAAATATTGAAATATTCATAACAGAAAAAATGTTAGGACGGACTGACTGAAACAGATGATAGCACACTATAAAAAGGAAGCTGGGTTTATAGTCGCAGACTAAAGGAAGCAGAGAGATAAAGTCAGACGGGGTACAGTGTGTTATGGTTATGACTTCATGCTGACATGGTGGTGACACACCAGCAGCCTGCAGTTCACCAGTGCAGCACTGACCTTATAAGGACAACATCTCTCTGACTCATTTACTGTCTGACTGACTGACAGCTGAGGTAGAGGATGCTGGGAGCTGAGGCGTGTGGTCGCTGCAACCTCAAATGATCTGCAGTCCCATAAAGCTGCGTCCATTATCACCTCTCTCCACACTGTCGGTAATAACTCTCATTATCTTCCTGTTTCCTCCCACACTTTAATTCCTAACACCCTTTTCTCTTTCTTTCTTTCTTTCTTTCTTTCTTTCTTTCTTTCTTTCTTTCTTTCTTTCTTCCCTGCTGTCTTTACTCTCATTACCTTATTTTCCTGTGTGACCGTGTGTTCACCTCCTGTTAAGTAAGGAGGTCAGCGGGGATCACACACATGAACACACACACACACACACATCTGGCTGTAGCTGGATTTCACCACTTTGCTGGGAGTGTAAAAAAAGGAAGGCGTGTGTGTGTATGTGTGTGTGTGTAAGTGGGAGTGACTGAATCCGTCAGGCTGAGAGAGGATGAGGATGGGCCCGGCCTCCAGCTCCAGAGTCAGAGAGAGGAAAGCCCTCCCACAGGAAACCAGCGCTCCACTCCACATGGCCTTTTAAGGTAAAAAACTCCCCAAAACTCTTCTCACTAGGGAATAGGGCTAAGATATAGTCACATTTAAAGCAACAGAGAGAGCGGGGAAAAGCAGGGTGGAAGCCTGCGAGTGAGGAAAGACTTTATGAAAAGTTCAACAGAAGAAACGCTTTTAATCAGAAACACGACTCCAGAGTGTTTCCCTCTTTTTGAGAGGGAATAAAACATCAAGAGTGCAGCCATTTCCATGTGATGTGATCAGCTGTAACTCACATTTTCATAACATTTCACTATCAGAGCATTTATGACTGAAGGGCATGACTGTTTCTTTATGGCAAAGTCGGTGACCTGCTGCACAGAGATGAGAAACATTCATGTCGTCTGTCTGACTCATGTTAAGCAGAGAGGGGTGTGGGAAACAGACCCCGAGCGTCTCTTCCACATGGGAACATTAGCTTCGATCTAAAGCAACTGTAAACAGAAGATGCATCTATGCACTGAGACGTCATGGGAAGTTGTTGTTAATTGTCAAGAGAATTACACGAGTTCATGACTTCAAGTTATTGTCTCTTTTGGTTTATTAAAACAAAATATTTTCACTCGAAACCCGTAAAAGTGTCTGTGACATTACAGTCATGTTGGTTTTATTGCCTCTGCTGTCAGAAACGTGTCACAGAGGGATGTTATTAAGTGTGATGCCAGGATGGCTTTAAATTTCTCATGACCTGTTTTGTAACATCTGTAACACTCCTGATGTTTTAATAGATGAAGGCTGAAGAGACGTTTTAGCAGCATTCCAGGGAAGGAAATGTTTGTGGTCCGGACTGAAGTATCTCAACATCTATTTGATGAATTCCCATTAAAGTTATCACAGACATTCATGGTTCCCAGAGGACGAAGCTGACTGACTTTGGTGATTCTCTGACCTCTCCTCAGACTTTCACAGTCCCCTCAGGATCAGATGATGTCATGTGTCATTTCCTTGTAGCGTGAAGGACATAAGTTTACCTGTTAATCAAACAATAAACAATAAAAGAGGAAGTAATTGCTGCCACTGTGATAATTTTCCTGAATTGTCAAATCCTGTAACCTCTGTGCATCCTTCAAATTAAGTCTATATTACTCATAGTGGACCTCCTAGATCCAATTTCATGTCTCACCAATGCCAGAAGCAACACACACACACACACACACACACACACACACGCATTGTGCTCAGCGGAACATATTGTTCTCATTTCTATAGGTTCATCATAGGTTTACATGCTTTCATGTATCATGCTGTCTGTCTGAATCTACCTGTATTCAAACATCAACTTAGTGCCTATTTCTTTAAACTCCCATTCTGTGAAAGCCCAGTCTCTTCTGATTGGTCAGAGTTTCCGTGTTTTTTGCATCCGTGCTTTCAGGAACTCAGCATTTCGGAACCAGAAAAAGCATTTTAATACTTTCATGATATCTATAAAGCACCTCGGCTTGCTTTTTTAATCATGGAAATCTGACTTTTTATGCTGGACTAAATGTCTATTACAGGTACTGAAGCTGTTAACAAACTGACTGTTTGGCAGGTTGGCACAAAAAAAGAGCAAGACAGCTGGTAAAAGTTTGCCACCTCCATAAACATTTGTAATGGTGGATCCCAGCGCTGCCCAGAGAGGCCATGACAACATGTTAACTCAACCCCAGCTTCCCTTTATTGCTTTGACCATCACCTAACACTGTGTGTGCTGTGTGTCGCTGCACTGGTGCTGCCTCATCTTGCCCTCTGTTATCTGGCCCAACATTTGCCTCTTTGACATTGCTCACAGAGGATGTGTAAATAAAGCTCCCTGTGGTTGAATGGCTGTAACGAGAGCCTGTCTTGCACCAGTTATTCAGAGTGTTTATCACCTCATCACGCTCATTCAGGAGAGAGGGGCTGACAGGAAAGAGAGAGGAGAGGAGGGGAAGCATACAGTAGACCCTTTCTGCTGGCACAGGACAGAGAGGAGGGAAACCTGAAAAACACCTGGCACCTGAAGAAGCCCACAACCTGCTTCATCATCTGTTTTACTGTAAATGGGAACAAATTTACAGGATGAACATCATGCTCCTTTGAAGAAGACTTGAAACTATCGACTGAGACTATAATCTCATTATGAAAATGTTTACTGAGGTGATAAATCATGTGAGAAGTAGGATTGTTTTCACATAAACTGTTATATAATCAAGGACATGTTTCTGAAGCTGGTTGAGGCGCCACCTGCTGGACATTAGACAGAATGCAGGATCAAGGCACTTACACATTAAGTATTTTTCTGCTTGGCAGAGGAGAACAACACCTGATCTTATAGTATCCAGGTAGCTGGATACAAAGATCTACAGGTCACTGCTGCACACCTGTATATATTTGACATATTATGGCCTTAAACTTAAAATTGAGAAGACTTATGGGTATTGCTAACTATTGCATGTCTGCTTTTGTCTGGTGGTCTAATAAATATAAGTCAAATATTCATTCTTCTTTAACCTCTGATTTGGTCGCCACCAACTCCTGAGAAAAACAGTGTGTTTTTTAGCTAGTAAATGCTCAGTTTTCTTCATAAACTTGCCACTAACTTCTGCTAACTTTACATGCTGTTTGATGTCTTTCACTGAAAACAGCTGCCCGCTGTGGCTGGTTAAACAAAGTGAACTTGAGGGCAAAACAATTAGCTAAAAACAGGCTATAAAGCTCTGTAAAACTGATGGGAACTGCAGAGCTGTGTAAAAATTCTCTGTGGGTTTGTCACTACAAGCAACCTCTTTCACATCACACACATTGGAGCCATTGTTCATATAAAAACATTGATTAGTGCAGCTTTAAAAGTGAATTACATGCTGCAAACACAAGATTGTGCATGCAGATATGCTTCTCAGAATGCACCGTATTGTTTCAAACAGACCTCACGTCTTTCTGAAAGGTACGAACCCAAGGACGAAGCTGTTAGCAGTTAAACAAAGCAACAAGGTTATCTGAGTGCCAAGCTTAAGAGCCCATGCAGGAAGAATGTATGACGTTATCATCCTGCAGCCGTTCTGCTGATAGGCGGCTGATAGCTGCCAGCAGAGCCCAGCCAGCGAACCGTGAGCTGCAGCGCTGCTGCCAACATGGTCATTAGAGGTCAAAGGTCGGCGTATGAGTGATCAACACTCTTCCTGGATTAGAAATGAAACAAAAAGAAGGACGAGGTGGCGATAAGGGGCGGTGAGGCCTGTGTGAGAATCCACACTGGAGGCTGTCGTTAAATCTCACATGAAACAGATCAGATCAAACAGCTGTTTAACATCCACATTCACAGTCAAGCTCCTTATCCAGACGCTGGTCTTACTGTAACTCCCTCTTGGCTGAACTTCACTCTCTTCAACCCCGACTCTCATCCAAAACACTGCTCCCTGCCTCGACTGTTACCTCCCTAAACTCTCCCTCCACTGACATTAGAGTCTGAAATACTGAAACTAAAGGACCTCAGACGTGCAGACCTGCTCCATAAAAGAGTTTAACAAATAAGCCACAATTATTTTGGTTAGTCTGACTCATTTTCAGCTTCAGTTCCACAAAACAAATGAAACGTCGCTCCGTTACTTTGGCAACTTATGCCGGGAAACTAGTTGCTTTATGCTGCAGGATGAGTTGGACTAACTGAACGAATCCTTTTTGTAAACCTTCTTTGTAGAAGAGGCCTCAGGTCGGCCTTTGTCTTTAGCTCTGCAGGAGCCTGATTTGTGACTGCTGGTTTCTCCAGCCCGGCCTGAAATGTTCCCTCTCCTGGTTTCCCAATGTGGGATTGAACCTCTCCCACATCAGGACACAGTGGTCACTCCCTGGCTTCTTTTGTAAACTTTAAGCTTGTACTTCCCTCTGCTGCATCATATGTACATATATAAATATATATATATTTAAATGATCAAATGAATGACATAAAAACACTTTCCGCTTGAATATAGATAATGTTTTAGGTGGCGCTGCTGACCATTTAGTGTGTGCGTGTGGATGTGTGTGTGTGTGTGTGTGTGGCTGAGAACAGGTCTGTGTCTCTTGGCCTCGCCCACATACTGTTAAACGTATGGCTTCATTTAGGAACTAATGGTTGGGGGTCATTTGTCATCAGCAGTATAAACAAACGAGGACACACACACGCACACACACGCACACACACGCACACACACACACACACACACACAGGCCTGAACTTTGTATAGGTGTTCTTGTTATCTTGACTAGTTTTAACGAGTCACTAGTTGTGGAAGACGTGCTTTTAACAACAATACTACAGTGTAGTAGTACTTAATATACAAAATGACCCTTTCTTTTTAGAATTATACATATTTTAGTATTGGATCATAGAATAATTAGTGATGCATTAATGTGTTTCATGTTGCAGCTGGTAAAAGTGGAGCAAATTTTAATCATTGCAGATACTGCTGCTGAGTAACTTAATCCAAATTATAATATCATAATTTAAAAGTTTGATTTTGGAGCTACAAACAATCTTTAAAATAAATGTAGCAGAAGTGCAATACTTGCCTCCAAAATGTGGTGGAAGTATAAAGTATAAAGTAGCATAAAATGTTAATAATTAAGTAAAGAATAAGTACCTTAAAAATTGTACTCAAGCACAAGCCAAGCAGTAGTTACTCTGGCTGTTACAATGTGTCCTCTGATTAACCATTAACCCAAACTTTCACAGTCACATTTACTTCTGCTGAGTCACACCCAATACAAAATTGCTGGTTTCCAGTTGAAGCGGTGTCCCTTTACTCCCTCCATTCCTCTCTGATTGCTCACACAGTGTAGTCTCTTTTATAAAAGCTTGTGATCAGCTCCCTCTGCTGGGCGTGCAGAGTATCACAGTCGAAACTCCAATCAGGCCCTGGTTGATCTTTCTTAGCATCTGTTTCTTGAAACTAGAACTCGTGCAGGAAACAGATTTCTTGAATTGTTTATTCAAAATGATTCAGCTGAGAAAGATGGAAATAAGCTTGAAGTTCCTCACAAAGTCTGAAATCCCAATATCTAACAATTGCATGTAAACCATTAATTATTACATGATTTTTCTTGATGGTCTATTCTGTACATAACACATATATTAAGGTTGATGCCTGTTGTTACACAGATTTGGTGCTAAATTGTACATTTTTTGAGAAATCAAGAGCTGAAAATAAGGGTAAAAAATCCCTCCACAATACCACATAAATAAATCAAAACCTTAATAAATAAGATAAACAGATCAATGCTGTGATTTAGTATAAAAAACAAAAGACATCAGGAGATTTCTCTGTTTTTTGTGATTGGATGGCGAAAACTTTGGTTCTCTAAACTTCCAAGAAACCCCCTTATTGTTAATATACCTGGGACAGCTATGATCTTCTGAATGCTCTATGTCTCTAGTTTGTGGTTTTAAAGTTTCATGAGGCTGAAATCATCCTTGAAGTTTCAACAGCTAATTTTATACAGTGAGTTTTTCTTCACTGAGCCTTCCACAGCCTCCATACAGAAACTCTTCCAGGTAAAATCAGTGAAATCCACTTTTTCTTCCAAACCAGACAAAGTTCACTGAAAAGGCAACGTGATCTCGTTCATACTGGAGTCATCAAAGTGGTGATCAAAGTATTATTGACACTGAGCGGCCTTTCGTACTCGGTCACGATGTTGACAGATGTATTATTGCATAATGGCAAACAGGGATCTTCTTACTTTTGTAAATAGACAAATAAAGCAAAGTAGTACACATTTGTCAATATTATGGCGACCAAAACAGCATTGAGACATATCTTGCTTGAGTACACTTAATCTATTGAAAAATTGAAAGAACGTGCGTGTTTTAATGTGGGACGACGGGAAGGAACTCGAGCAATCTGCTGTTTTTCTTTCTTTTATCAAATTGTAACATGAAGTCAAATCTGTGTGTGTCAAGGTTAAAGGATGTGTTTTACTTTTGTGAAATACCAAACAGAGTTTATCGTGGTGTTGGTTCGATGGGCAGACTGTTCCTCTCTCTGCTGATTGTCCCTGCAGTCGTTCTCTAATCTTTAGTCCGAGGGACATCGCCTGACTTGTTGTTTTGGGTAGTTGTCAATGTCACGACCTTGGCTCAAAGATGGCAAAGAATACGATTTATAAAAGATCTCGGCCTTTAAAATCTACTGAGTCTTCTCATTCTAGTGAGAAATTGAGAAAGTTGCAACATTTTTTTTTACTATCAGTAAACAAACATTACTACAGGCATGTTTGTGCCCAGTATAAACCAATGTGTACTGGTCGGTTGCCACGGTTTCCCAATTCCTCTTAAAGTCATCCAGGTGTGTCATCGTGATCTGAAAAGGTTACTACACTTTAGTTACCTATGAAGTGGCAGAAGAAACCAAATATAAATGGGGACATTAAGATTTTTAAACATCATTCTTAAATTTTAAAAACATTGAAAATCATTAAGGTGGTGACACTGTGTATGAATGAGTAATTCATGCAGCTCCGTGTTCTTAGTGCTTAAAGGTTTCTCTAGGGGGAAGCATTGCACTGCAAGTGGACCGACTTCTGCAGTTAAAGTCTGATGCGCTTCATCCGGCTCCCTGTCTTCCTCTCAGCTGAAAAACTGCACCTGTGTGTCTGAATAACTCCCAAATCTTTTTGTAGCTCCAACAAGGAAGTAACCGTTATGTACTTCCAAGTTTTTTTTCACTATCCCAAAGGACAGATTTATCTTTGGCTCTGTGCTGAAGGCTGTTGCTTTAACATCTTTAAGAAGAAAATAGCAAAGAAAACATGATTTGACTTTACGTCAGACATGGACAAAACGGCAGCATTTTTTAAAAAAAACTGTAAGACGTAAAGTGCAAATATTTAACCATGACTTGCATAGATTTATGACACATAATGACATTCAATAAGTGGTTCCCAGAATGTGCGTCAGTGTTTTTCTCCTTTATTTTGGTTGCATTGTTTCTTCTGGACCCACAGCAATCTGTGAGCATGATGGACAAACATGAGAGTTGAGCATCTCCGCTGTGCAGACGGAGGCATCAGATGCAGCAGGAACGAGACAGAGATGGATGGCAGCTTGCTTATCTGCTCAGCTCACATCTATGCCAACGCCTTGAACACAATGCGCTCATTATGGAGTGTGACACAGACTGGATATTGTGCTGTGTCCTGGCATGAAGAAAGGGAAGGCCACGGCCTTTTGTGAAATGGGTCGAGTCCATGAAGGGGTTAGCAGTTGGCTGTGTCAGCAGAATGATGTGATTTGATAATTCCCATAGCCTATGAACCCTCAGAGAAGCAAAGGAACCTGCTAAGGGCCTGCAGTCGCACTAATTATCCCATGATCCTTTGTCTGCCACTAAATACCGAGACATTGGTGAGGTCAGATTCGATGTCATGTGTAGTGTTGGTTTGAATTAGCCTCAAAGGCAGCAAGAAACCCCCATGAAAACATCTCAGTCAAGCAGAGAGCAAACCTCATGAGAACTTCACATCCTGCGAGGAAAAGAGAACGAAGAGTGAAGAATCTACATGTGGACACGTTCCCAGAGCTGACAGGATCAGTTTCAGTTTTGCAGCCTGAAAGTAATTTCTTCATCTTTCTCTGTGCTTGTGGAGGACTTTGCCATTCATGTAACAAGTACTGAGATCCAAGCATTTGGGAAACACTTGCGAAACAAGCGTGGGTTTCACTTTTTAATGCTTCCTCCGTCCAGATTCTTGTAGCTCTTTCAAATGTGCTCAAGTGAGGCAGAACTTCTTTGAGCCTGACATGAAATGTTGAGATCAAATCACGTTACTTGAGGAAAAAAAAGCTCACTGTCGAGAGTCAACGTCCTGGAGTTACCTTTCCACACTCACACTAACTGCAGGGGGAATTAAAGTTTAACGGCACTTCAAGAGGAGTAAAAGTTGTGCAGGTGTTCAATGTACAATTTTCATTATGTTTTCATTTTATTGTCATGTTGTTTTTAGACGGGCCCACATGCAAAACCTCTTAAAATAGCATAAAAACTCATAAAAATGCTTGAAACTTTGCACACTGGTGCTCCCTTAGACAACACGGGGGTGTTAAATTGCAAGTAGACAACCTCCATATGGGAATGTGTGTGTGTGTGTGTGCATATTTGTCCAAGCCTCTACTGGTAGGTGTGTCTGAATCTGTGATGTCATGGCTCAAATCCGGGTGATCCCTTTTTGGCCAATCGGTGTGAAGCAGGAGTTCTTCTGGGGGAGGCGATCGGTGGATGATTAAAGGATGGGGGAGGTCGAGCTCTAAACCTGGCTGTAAAACACTGACCTGTGGGAGTCAGTCAGCGGTGTAGTATGTTGTCTGTAGTAGCGTCTCAGGCCAAGAACCCGTCTGCAGAGACCCATGTGTGACATGTGTTGCTGGACGTGACCCAGCAGAGACGACATGAGGAGAACTGTGACAGATATAGGATGTTATGTCATTGTCTTAACTCAGGTCAGGTCACATGCATCAGCATCAGAAACCCCTTAAAGCTCCTCAGATCAGAGTTAGAAGAGTTCAAAGATCAAGACATCCCCAAGAAATCAAAGTGAAGTCGCTGAGTCGATCATGTCACACAGCAGCCGTGTTTCCATTCACTTATGTTGTGCACATTTTGAAGAACTGCATTAGAGAAGCAGAATAAAAACAGCATTCATGATATAATGACATTTAAAACTTGCCCAGTGGAAACAAATTCCTGGAGACCTCGCTCCATTTTTTTTCTGTTTTCTCAAGAAGGCCAAGGCGACTTTTTTGTTTCCAGTATGCAACATCTACTTCTTCTGCATAAAGATAGTGGACTCAGTCACAGTGAGGGTTAGGGTTAGGGTTAGCTTTGAAGCTTTGAGTTTGGCTTTTGGGTTGCCGTTGCCATGTAGTGTTTTTTTCCCGTAATGTCCACATGTCCACGTGTTAGGTCGGGAGCCAGAATAATGATACAAGGACGAAGTGATGGAGAGCTTGATTCTTAAATGTTTACTGAGGTAAGAAATCAAGTGAGAAGTAGGGTCATATTCTAATCGACTTATATAGGAAACTGACTTATTTTTGCAACCAGTTCAGTCGCCCCCTGCTGGACATTATAAAGAATGCAGGTTTAAGGCACTTCCTCGTTGGCTTCACTTATCAGACCAGGAGGTTGTTGCTTGATTCAAAAGTTTGCTTTGTTTGACAAGTGAACAGGAAATAGGATAAATTAATGGATTGTTATTCTTGAACATTTACAATTATTGTTTCATCATAAAATACCATTGTAGAGTGAAAGTTCTGTTTAATCTGATTGGTTTATGGTTCCAGTATAATTTACTCGCAGCACATAGTAAAACCACCATCACCCACTCAGCACTGAGACGAGCCTTTACTGATTTAAGGAAAAATTTACAAGCCAAAGTTCAGTGCAGTTTTTGGTGCTTGTTAACTTGTGATCTTTACCCTATAAAGATCTCTGCAAATCTTTCTGTCGTTGACAGTCGGATAAAGGTTTTTACAGCAAATCATCTGTTATTTAAACTGCTTAATTTTGATAATTTCACAGGAGGAGGTGCAGTAATTTGGTGCGGTTCAGTGAGTAATCGGGCTCCCGTGGAGCAACAATTTGCGGTGGTGATACTGTTGGAACAGTTTAAACTTTTCTTAGCTGACACTGAAATATGTGTCTGCAGTGCAAAAGTCTGGAAATGTGCACACTGATCTATCAATATCTTCTGCAACACAGCGGAGATTAACTAATGCAGAAGCAAAAGCATCAACAAGGATGCACTATTTTAAGTAGCTAAACTTTATATTGATTGACCTCATTCCCGGGTCAGATTGTGTCCTGGTTCCTCTTGAGAGCTTATTGTTCCTCAAAATTACCTAAAACTGTCACACTTTGTTTAGAACGAGCCCACATAATACCTCTGACACAGTGTGAGTCATGCAGATGATTGCTTCCTTCTCATATTTGGAACCATTTTAAGACTTTCTCCACCACACAAGAGTCAACAATAAGACCTGTGGGAGGCCGTTTCCTTTATCTGGAAATAGAGAAATGTAATCAGAGTTTAAGCTCTGATTGCCTGAGAACCAGATTAATCTACCAAGCTCATTTTTATTTGCTCTGGCAGATGAATCTGGTCGCATGTAAGGTCACGCCAATTGAGAAGTTTGATAGGATGATTGATGTCCAGCGAAACTCACTAAACTCAGGCAGGGCTGATCAAACCTGTATCAAGATTCTGTTACACTGTTGCCTATTTCTCACTTCAAGTGTATAAGAAACATATTTTAGTGTATTGTTGACCTGTCATTTTCAAAAAGTTTGTAGCCGACATGTTTGTCCTGCTTGAAAACAGACCAAGCAGCCCTTCAGCGTGCATGTGTCACTCTGAGTGGTTGTAAGTTTATTCTTTTGGCATTTGCATCCACTGACATTTTAGACTAATATGTATTTGTGATGCCAGGCTAGAGTTTGGGATTTCCTTTCATCCAGAATAATAATCAGTTTAAACTTTATGTATTTATACATTCCCATGAACTGTAAATGTACTTTGTGTGATCCACAAAGAACCAAAGACACTACAAACACTACAAAATATTAAAAAGATGTTTGATAAGAGGAAATAACAATACAATGAATGGTTTCAGAGTGGAGAGAAATACTTTTTCCTTCTGGCATGCTGATGCTCGAGGCCGCTAACAACCAGTTTTTATCCGTAAACAACAAAGAAGTTTTTCATATATATTTTGTTTGCTTTGTTGTCTGGCACATACACTTAATGTTCTCATGGCCACTGAGTAACTCCTGGAGGTTTAAAACTTAGGATTTTTTTCTATATCAGGAGCTTAAAGTTACAGCCATAATTACAATTTTTCACATCACTTTTACATCTTAACCCCACCACTCTTATCATTTCACTAAGTAATCCTCCTACAACTGCAGGAGCCCTCCTTTAACCCTGCAGATAACTCACAATTTGCTCACAAACAAGTCTGAATATGCCTTCCGACTGTCAGTGTTTGTATCTCCTCTGACTCCAGCTCGT
This sequence comes from Serranus cabrilla, assembly GCA_903364295.1. NCBI lineage: Eukaryota > Metazoa > Chordata > Actinopteri > Perciformes > Serranidae > Serranus > Serranus cabrilla. Next base: position 428,480 of record CAFUXE010002060.1, on the reverse strand, counting down.
CACATTCCTGTTTGGGAAGACCACAGGTACGAGGCTGATGAAGCTAAAGTCAAACGGGATAAATGAGAGAATGACGTGAGCGTAGGAGGAGACATAAAACTGTTAAAAAGAAAGAAAACAAAAACAGACCAATGAGGAGACCATGGGGGCTCAACACTACTGGTTGCTGCTGTTGTTTGTCGACTGCTGTGAACGGATTACAGGTAGCGTGGTGCTGGAGTGTGCAGATTAGTGTTATTGTGTGTTTGTGTGTGTGTGTGTGTGTGTGTGGGGGGGGGAGTATTTTCTTACCTGCACCCTGAGTAAGTGCGTGGGGTCGTTTGAGGTATAGCTGTGTGTGTCAATTTAAGTCTTCATGGGTACGTGTTTGCATTAATATGCAGCTTTTGGCGTGTGTGCTGGACTGGCCTCTTCTGGGCTCGGACGTGTCCCAACCTGTCTTCTCAGGAATGCTGCAAAGTTTCATGCAAAGTCTTTCAGTGATGTAGATGTTTGGTTTACTTAGTGATGTTTAGCTTACTAAGTAGTGGGGTACACCCATTTATTAAGGGTTTAGGTAAGTGTGATTCACTCAGGAGGGGCAAAAAGTTAGTGAGTAATGACACCTTGGACAGGAAAGGGCAAGCTTTTTCCAAGCTCACTGGGTAGTCAGCACTTTCACACTCAACACTCAGCGGATGACGGATCAGTCAGCGGTCTGACAGTGTGAGGGTACAAGGAAGAAAATTAGAGATTTCCGTGTCATTTTGGCTTATGAAGCAGGTCTAGATCTGACATTAATACTGTGAAACTAATAAATTTAACAAATTTGATAAATATTTCTTTAATAATTCAATAATAAATCAAAACCATTTTGTAACTTTTATCATATCCGCAAATATATATATATTTTTTATTAAATTATTCTTTTGAACAACATTCAGTGCCAATAGCCTTAGTTTCAAAAATAACTCCAGGTCAAGTAGAAGAATCAGTCTTGAAGAAGAATTTGAAGATTTAAGTGAAAGAACAACAAAATAGCTTAACAGGACATCTAGATTTTTTTTGTTGTTGTTGCCCAAATTTGTATAATGTTGTGCTAGATATTCTCAAGCCTCTTCAGACAGTGGGAGTAGTCCTGTTTCACTTTATTGCTCAATGAAAAAGAGTGTTGATTAGGAATAACGTAACAATCTTGTAGGTATAACGATATATCATCTGCATAAAGGTTGATTTTATTATCTGAGGTGCTGCAGCATTTGGGTCACTGAAGATACTAAACAAAGAAGGTGAAAGTGGACATCCTTGTCAGGTGTGAAGCTCTGTGACGTGACCGACTGTTTTCCTTCTTGCCAGGTGTTGTTAGTGGCATCAGCCCGTATATAAAGTATTATGAGGGCTTGTCGTACGACAGGGAGGATCTTCACAGGAAACATCTAAGAGCCAAGAGAGCCTCAAACCTTCAGGAATACACACTGCAGTTGGACTTTTCTGCTTTCCACAGGTAACACCACATTTTTCTTCCTGTAGTAATTGCTTCACAAACCCTCTTAAACATCCACAGTGAGGCTAAATACTGTATACAGCACTCTTCCATTTGAACACACTCTCTATAAGTTCCTAAACACGTGTGAGCAATTAATGATCCATATGTGCCCGCTGATAGATCAGCATACCTTACACAACACTTTAAAGCTCTGACCACATCTGTTTCTGTTTCTGTTTTTGTTTTCTGCAGAACTTTCTGTCTGCATTTGAGACCCAACACAGCGGCATTTTCCGAAAATTTCATGGTGGTCAGTGAAAATGGTTCCACCTCGGCTGATCTTTCCCACATATATTCAGGAACACTCGAGGGTAAGACAGGATATCTGTCCCACAACGGCTGGGAACAGTTTACCTGCGATTCAAGGCTTATTAACTGGGACTTTAATCAACTAACATCAACATACGATCATAGTATTTTTGGTTTGGATAAAACATCTGGATAAAAATCTGTTTGTGGTGAAACATTCCTGATTAATGAAAGTAAATGAAGTAAAACATATTGAACTGTGCAGATCTCGTATCTCACTTGTAGTCTGATGTCTGAATATTGCCTCTAATCACCAGTTTCTGTTTCTGTCACTATCTTATCTATTTCTTCTGTTATCTCCGTCCAGTTTCCCCTCTCTGACCCTGACATGTTATCTCTCTTGACATGGTCTTGCAGGTGAACGTGGTTCAGTGTGCCATGGCTCGGTGTTACAGGGTCAGTTTGAGGGATCCATCCAAACAGAAAATGGGACCTATCACATCGAGTCACTACAAAGATACACCAGCAGTCCAACAGATCACCACTCTATAATCTACCATGACGACGACATGGGTAAGACTACCTTCTTTTTTCCACTTCAGGAATATTTTTTCGGAAATGTTGCCTCTGCTGTGGAAACCCTCAAAGTCAAGTGAGACATGTCTTTACAGTAGCAGTAGTCAGATGTGAGAGGGATATTCACCCCTTATGAGATGGGATGTTTTACCAATAAAACTCTTTTCTGCTGCACATTTTCAAGTTTTTATTGGATGTGTAGCAACTTCTAACTGCCCCCAGTGTCCTGTGATGAAAACACTGAAGCTTGTGCATCAGCATCTGCATCTGCAGACTTAAAGTGTCCAAACAACACCCCATAAACTCAGCTGGTTTTCCTGGCCCGTCTGATGATGATGGCAAGAGCACAACAAGAAATTCCTCCTTACTGTAGATTTCCCTCAGAAGTTTGATTCATGGCCCCCTTGATAGTCTGACAGAAAAACAAACAACTAACGCCAAAAGCTCAAACAGTATCTGCAGCCTCAAGCTGTTGTACAAACTGAGGTTACCAGAGGTCAATGAGCAGTCCTTACACTTGTAGTAAGAGTCTAGTTATAATGTAACAGCAGAGCCTATTTCGAGCTCCGGGGGGTGTTGGCACCCTTCCTGGACGCAGGCCAAAGAAAAGATGAACCCAAGATGGTGTGACTCTTGAAGGAGGGGGAGGAGAGGGGGGTAAAGTAAGAGGAAGGCATGAAAGTGAAAGGAGAGGAGGAAGGGGTACAGTACAACAGCAGTAAAGGAGTTGGATTTGGAAAATAAAAAGGAGCATGTTTGATGGAGTTGGAAATAAACTCTTAGTTGGCTTTCGATTGTGTCGTCTTATGGTTTGGCCAGATGGCAGCCATCAGTGAGAGCCGTCAAAATGTTCTGTGTGTGTCAGTGTGTATGTGTATTTCCATGCGTTTCTCTGGCTGCGCGTGCACATTTGCCAAACAATATAATTAATTCCAAGAAAGCATTTTCCTGGAAACACTGCAGAACATACCCCCCCACACCCTGTGTTTGTCCTTCAGTCTGCACAGACACCGTGGCTACCTTCCTCCCTACGCCTCGCGCCATTTCTTCAGCCCCTTTTATGACTGCAGCAACATTAACATGAGATAACGCTGCAGCTGACAACATCCTGTAGTTTCATTCATTGGCTCGATATCTGCAGGAAACTGTGAAAGATTTGCCGCATGATATTTCAATAAACAATCAATTCTTCCTACAAGTGTTAAATAAGGACACACAGGAACTGACATAATGTGTCTACTCTTGAGTGTATTTCCACTTCCTGACGTTGTCGTCGGGGGGCAACAAAGGTTGTATAAGGATCTTTCTCTCCCCTGGGATGTAGGATGTTGTGAGGTCTCTCAGATCTTGAACACAAAGGACAGCCGGGGGAAGCCATCTACAACAAATACAGCGTAATGACATCAGGACACCTGGTCACAATCACCATCACAAGTTCTGCCTTAAAATTAAAACAATTAAAGGCATCATTCTATGTGTCAAATGATAAACATGACACACTAATATCATGAAGAACCCAATCAAGATATAATCAAATTTTTCGTGGAAGAAATGGCATAATTGATACAGGAATAACCTAACCCCAACCCTAACCCTTGATGGAGTCTGGACACTAGCACCTTTCAGACTCCTGTTTCAAGCTGTGATATTTACACCAGAGGCGTGATGGGGGCACCACGAGATCCCGGCTCTGTAGCACCTTAGGAGGTAGAAACAGCGCCGTACATTGACGATACTGACGGAAATAATATCTAAAGGATACTAAAGGAAATAATACGAAAGGAAGTGGACCGTATCACCAGAAACAGTCTTCTCACTTCAGTCCGACAGTAATCAAATCATGTTCAGCAAAATGAAGAACAAATTTGCTTGAGTCTGTAGAATCTCTACAGCGAGAAACAGCACGCATCTTGTTGGTTTAAGTGAGAGGGTAAAGGCCCAGCCAGCTGATTAGGTTGGAAAAGAGAGAAAATTAAGGAGAAACATAAAGAGACTTCCTGGACGAACTTCCACAAAGCTTCATCAGTCGACGAGCAGTCTCCGTCCATGTGTGTGTGTTTCATAAAATCCTGGTTTATGTGACCGTCCCCTTTGAAGTTCAGCATAAAACATGGCTAACTATTAACCTCGTACTTCCTTCAGATAAATCAAGAGAAACTTCACTGTAAGTCTCTTAATGTTTAACTGCAGGGCTGTTAGTTGTTGCTTCAAACCAAAAGTGATTTTAACTGTCAAGTAGTTTGAGAAAAGGTGTGTGTGATCAAGATTCAACATGTACAAATTCTGTCAAACCTCCAGTTTCACAATCACGAAACTGATTCTCAAAACATCTCTTTCTTCATGGTGCTAAGTTATGTTACACTGGCATGGAGGATTTGAGAAATATCTCTTCGGCTGAACATCCTGTGTTGCAACAATGCCTTAAGGTTATCAGTCTTTGCTGCAAAGAAACAGCTGTTATAGTTTAAAGGGAGCATGATTACTCCCCAACACGTAGCTATACAGTATCAAACCAAGTGGAGAGCAGTTCTATGGAGGTTTCATCACTTGCGTAAATGTGGAGGATGCGGGTTGATACGGGATATCTGCTCTACATGACGCATAAAATCTGGACTTAGCAGAAAGTATCCCACGAAGTGTGTGAATCATTTTGAAGAACACAAACAAGAAGAACGGACCCTGTGGTTAAATAAATCAGAGGTATGACCCTGAGAGGTTTGCACAGACTCTCATGATCAGGGGAAGAAAACCTTAAAACCACTAAACCAAAAGTTTATGGTAATGTTATATTTAACTTTAGGGTTATTTTGCACTTGAGCCAACCAATGGGGCACTTGAGGGCACTTGGCCTGACCAAAGGGTCATTCCTGGACTTTAGGTGAAGACATATCCTGGTTTAACATCTTAAAGGGACAGTTCACCCCAAAATAAAATACAGAGTAGATTGTTTTGGTGTGAGCTGCAAAGAGTTGGAGATATCAGCTGTGGATATTTCTGCCTTTTCTCAAATATAATGGAACAAGATGTCACTTCACTTGCCAAATAAATAGATTCCTAATACTCAGCGGTAACGTCTCTCTCCAGACGTCATGACCCAGTTATTCAAGATAATCCACAAATCTTGTTGTGAGCAGTTTCCTTTAGGAACTAAAGCTCCCTTACCATAATGTAAGAATGTAAACAGTGTATATGTCATTTTGTGTCAAACATATGCATTGTTACATACTCATTGTTGGAAGAGAGTCTGGCTTCAGTGTTTTTTACATTACCCCTTACAGTGGAGTTGGTTTCCAACAGCTGCTGGGGAGTTTGGACTGAAATGTGACACTTTTCATTTGGGAAATCGTTTTGCACTGAGAGTTTGGCAGTTTGTACAATTGCACAATTATTTTGATTAGCTTTTAACTGACCTAAAGTATTAAATATAACCTGTTGTGTTGTGGCAGAAACATGTATCTCTTGCAGCATGATGAGCAAAAAAGATTCACAGAAGAAAAACTAAAAGTGAGAGAGAGTGAGAACGTTGGATAGTAGAAAAGGTCTGGAAATAATTCCGTCAGTGGGTCGACGCCCGGCATTTAGACCTCCACCCCCACAGCACGCCCCCACTCACGCCATGTATAGAACCAACTGCTGGTTTGTGATTGGCTACAGGACTTTCGTGGGATGGTGTGATCCAATCATGTGTTGCCTGTCTGTAACTGTAGGCCTGTGTCTCTGATCTGGAGAGATGTTGCGCTGCTGAATGAGTGTTCACGCGCACATTCGTGCACATGCACAAGCTGTGCATTATCCCTTTGAAGTTCTCATGGGCCGCCAGTTAACTGGCAAAACATTGCCTGATTCTGTCACTCTTATATTACTGTAAACAGCATGTGGAAGTGATTATCATGTCATGTGACTCTACTGTAAGTTGTGGAATTTAAACCCCATATTTTAGGCTTTAACCACAGAGTTCGTGCCAGATCCCTATTGTTTTTTTAATATATATGTTCTGAGGAAGAAAAAATCTGCAGTATATTTACATTACATTAAATTCTTCCCTCCACATTCATATGCAGATTCCCCACAGCCCCTGACCATAAACCTAATACACTCTGTTGCAATGAGGTCCTTTTGGCTTCTTGCATTTTTTGTGGAATTCCGTGTGTGAGCCAGCGAAACAAGACGAGCCAATCCATGCAAATGCAATGCATCCCTTGGCTGCAATTCCATCATTATTGCATTAATCTGAAGAAGGCAGCCATCCCAGAGGGGTTGTAAATCACAGAGTGAAATCGGCTATCACAGCATTTTCCAAAGGCTGCCCCATGGCTCCCTCTCAAGACCACAGCGCTGATTTCCAAATGTGGGTCCTCTATTTATAAAGTGTCTGAGACTGTGAGGTTGCTCCTGCCTGTGTTAGCTGCTAAGACCACAAGCAGAGTGGTCTGGGGTCATTAATTTGCTTTTATCACTGAAAAGAATCAGTGTGGGTGTTCACTTGAACTTCTGCATCATAAATTCCGAAAGTAGTAAACTTAGCCTCAAGGAAATCGGCTTTTTATCTTTTCTGTGAATGGGGTTATAAAGCAATAATTGGTGCACCTGTTGAGTAAAGCAGAGAAGTCACATGACCCAGCATCTATACTTGGCTTCAAACTTGAAGACTTGACATTTGAGGAAACAAAGGAGGAAGTATTAGAATAAAATACAAATGCTGCGTCCTTCAAAGGCTACGTTTGGAGACCAAAAGCGCCACTGTGGCACAACAAGGCGTCTCATTTTAAAGGCTCCTTCAAATGCTAGAATGTACCCACCGAATGTACTTATTGAACAAACTGTGCTGGCATCAAAACACATGTTTTTTTAACCCTCCGTAATGCACAAATGCAGCAATAATCTACTTTAGAATTTGTTAGACATGACGCAAATAGACCTTAAAATGTTCGTTGGAGTAAATAAACGGTTGAGTTCGGATAAGCGGTTAAGGATAATGGATGAATGAATGAATGACTCAAGCAGGAAATTCTCCGTAGACCGGATCGTCTAATTTAACAATTGCACTTTACGTAGGCCACGCTTTCCTGGACCCCGTCCATTTAGAGGACGCGGCCCCTGAATTGAGATCTAATATCTGTAATTCCTGGGATGTTTCAGGGCCCCGTTCACCTCTGGATTCCTTGAATCACTCAGCAGTGCCTCCCCCGCTCATTACTCCTGATTCAGCACGCACACACTCAAAGCCACCGGCCTACAATGACCGTTTGAGCACAAACAAATAATTTTTTCAGAGATCAGACTGTGACTGTGTTTATTTGTGAGCTTATCTTTGTCAATGTTCCATCGGTGACTCACTTTAATGTGGGCGTGCAGCGTCCAAAATAAAACAGGGTTAGCCAGTCATAATAAATAAATGAACAACATGAAGTTTGATCCAACAGAGCAACAGTAGAGGGTTGAACCAGCGTCATGTTTAATCTCTGTTCAATTATTTATTATGATTGGCTAACACCGATTCATTTGAGACACTGCACACCCATATTAAAGTGGGTCACTCATGTGCCATAAAAAAGTTCAGTGACCAAACATATTCAAGGACAAATTTTTTGTTTGTTTGTCTAACCTGCTTCTTTGTGTGTGTGTGTAGGAGTATTGCGAGAGGATAACTGGGCCAATTCTGGGTCTGATTCACTCCAGATTCGAGGCTGTTTTGAACTTAGCATTAGCTAAACTCACTTTTCAAACTAGCAATAAAACTTTATTTCTGTGTGTGCTGCTGAATAAATGAGCCATGAAGTCTTCCTCAAAATTCAAGTTCTTTTTCTCTCTTTTCTTTAATTTCAGTGCAAAACAGAGCACAAACAAAGTCAAACCTGCTCACAGTGTGTCTGTTTTTATCTGAAATCACATTCTGTGAAATCCCAAGTGTCATAATTCTTCATGATTTCCTCATCACTGAATGTATTTTTCTAAACTCTGATTTTAAAAGAAGCCAAACTAAATAAAATGGGGTAATCTGCTAACCTTCTGTGTATCAGGGCAGGAGGAGGACAAAATCAAGGAACAACATCACCAGGATCAAACAAAGACTGAACTGAAACCCAGAGCTTAAATACAAACAATACTAATGAGGAGATGAAGTGCAGGAGGAGGATCACAGGTGAGGGGAATGAGCTGATGAGCTGATTGACAGAGTGAAACCAGGGGAGGTGATAACGAGGCAGGTGGTGGAGCAGGTGTGCACACTGACAAAAAAGGAAAACCTGACAGAGACAGGAAGTAAAGAGACGTAATGCACATGAACATAACTACAAACTAAAACAGGAAACATTGAGTATGATCCAAAACCGAGAAAATAAAAGCCTCAAACTGACTGAACATCAGGAAAGAAAGACAAGATTAAACTCTAACAGTGTGAAATAAAGGAATAATATTAGATATATGTCTGGCATCACATGCTGTCTGGTTCATTTTCCAGTATTCAATCTTCATATTATCAAGTCCAGTTTTCTCCCTTTTCCTCCATTCGTGGTGTCTAACTTTCTATTTTAAAACAATCCCCTGTGATTAAAGGATAATATGTCATTTTTTCCAAAGTGTATTTTTGTCGTCACTCCATTTATTTTCCATGGAGCTTTGAACAACATGACAACAGAAGAAGCAGATGAGACACAAAATGAGCCAGAAGAGATGTAATCTGTACATATTCGTAACAACACTTTTATCATCTATGAGGGCATCAAAGTGTCTGTTTTCTTTTGTGCAGTCCAGCCGTCCATGGGAACCGGCCCTGATGGATTCTGTGGAGCAGAACATCTCAACGCCCTGGCCCAAACCCTCAGACCCGATGAGGTAGGACAGCTCAGACATCACCTCAGTGAACGCTCACACAGAAACACTTACACACATTTTCTTTTTCTGTCCTCACCCTGAAAAACATCCTCCTCCGCAGAGCCATTTATAGACAATTAACTTCTAACCCAAAAACCTTTTCTTTAAGGGAATTCACCAGTGTGTGTGTGTGTGTGTGTGTGTGTGTGTATGATTCATCTGTAAATATAACTGACCTTATTTATGAGCACATTCGTTCGTTTGGTCACTTTTATTCAGCCTGTTGAGTCACCGAGAGCAATTACAGGGTTTAGGATGCAGAAAACACAGAAAGCTTCTTCTTTTCAGGCCGAGCTCACATCTCCAGAATAAAACTGCTTCTCCAGACGACCTCGACCAGGTACGAGGGAATAAACATCTGCCAAATCTATTTCGTTAATATCCCCTTTGGGGTTTCTATTTATCTGTAACCTTTGACCAACTGGGTGGCGGTCCCAGAGTTCTTTGTCAACAATAGATGTTGTGAATTGGTATGGATCTTTTTTTAACAACATGCCTGCCGGTGCAGATCATTTCCACCGTTTGGTCATGAAATTACCTGAACAGATGTTGTTCCTAGTGGAGCGTCCATGTTGTGTTCCTGTGGCTATGCGTCCCTTTCCACTGGGACAGAGGGCGTCCCAGTTATACTGATGTCATGTTTTGATGTGACCAGAATAGATTTACACCTTGAGAACAAATATTTACAAAATCTGAGGAGACGTTCAGGAACGTGAATTTCTATCTGCATTTTGAAGATTTGATGGAAACACCAAAACTTGATAAAAAAAATTTAAAAAGGCGTATAAACGTTTTTATGTTGCTTGATGTGTTTTTTGTCTAAAATGAGTTCATGGAAAACAGGAGGTGGCAACGATTTTTCTAATAAATTTCTGATCTAGCGAACATTTAACTCACATGACTGATCAGCTGTTTCTGCTCTTCTGGAAAACCCAGAAGAAGAAGAAGAAGAAGGAGAAGCTGTTTCGGTTGTCTGCATCTTTTGTGTTTTTTCTCTCGTGGGTGGCCAAAGTTGTCCAATATTTTGTTGGATATTTTTGTCTTTTTGGTTGTCGTTTTGTCTCTCTTGCACAATCTCTACTTCTTCTACTGTTGACTGATGGATTAGCCTACAGCAACACATTACACTGCCATCTTCTGACCAAAGTACGTTTATGCCGCTTTGTTTATTTGCTCTAGACCAGCTAAGCAAAATGTCCCTAATTTGCATTTTCTTTAATGCAACATTTAAAAAAATATTTGCTTCAAATTCACTCTAAGTTTAAAGGAAACACGGAAAGTGAGTCTGTGAAGGTTTAGGATTGTCCTACTGTGCATGAGCCCTTTCTGTACAATCTGTATTTCTGCAGACTTTGCACTGACATGTTAAATTACTGGAAGCATTAAAATAAATAAGTAAGTAAATAAAACATGTTAAACAAGGAGGACTGGCACATTAGATTTACACAGACACATCAACAATGATTCAACATGGTACATATCAAACACAGCTAGATTAATCATCAACTATTCCTCCCTCTCCTCTCTTTCCTCCACAGGAGGCGCCAGCGAGCCGCTCCAGGAGGACGGTGGATGAGTCAAAGACCACCTGCCTGCTCCACATCCACGCTGACCATTACTACTTCAAGAGGTTCAAGACGGTCGAGGCCGTCGTGGCTCAGGTGACCAGTTCAGATCTGTTCTGTTTAACGGTCATTTAATGTGACACACACATTGACAACAACATATTTTACCTGCTGGTGATTAAAATAACTGAAGTGTTTTAGTTAAAAATAGAGGTCAGGGGAGTTCCAGGTTGGGAATCTCTGACCTATTTATCCAAACACAAAGAGCTGAGATGCTGCTGACACCTGAGCTGATGCTTCAGGGAACACAATGTTCTCAGGATCCTCAGGATCATCACAACACAGCAGGATTTCCTCTGGTGCTGGCAGAGCCGAGCCGCTTTGTTTACAAACCTGTCTCTGAATACAGTGTCCGGTTACACGGTGCTGCAATCAAAGTTCACCTGATGTAATTCCTACAATCTTATCTTGATAAAACGAGGGAAGCGATATGCCAATAGCGTCACTGGGTCCATGATCAGTGGTCTTTGCTTCCGCCTGGAAGGTTAGGTTTCTTTCTTTCTTTCTTTCTTTCTGGTTAGGTTTGTCTGTCTGTCATCAGGATTAGAGAAAAGCTACTTTCATGAAACTTGGTGACACAGTGTAGAAATGCTGAAGAAAAACACATTCAATTGTAGAGATTTTCCTAAGTAGAGGTTATTTTAGAGAATGTGAGTCTTTCTGTTTGACTCTGATGGCATCTAAACATTAATCCTCTAATAAAGTTTGTTGTCTCATGTCTTCAGTTTACTTTGAACCAGATGTGGTTGTACTTAAGTGTACTTAAGAACAGTACTTGAGTAAATGTACTTACCTCTGCTTTGGACCAAATCTCGTAAGCGTACTGAACTCCCTGCTGCATTTAATGCACCCTCTGAACTCTGAGGTGGCTTATTAAATCTAAATGTCAAAAAGCATTTCTAACCTCCTGTCCTGAGCTCTCGACCTTTCACCTTATAAGCAGCTTCAGAGCTTCACAGGCCAGAGGATGAAAATATTTAGTTCAAAGATTTTTGAAAAATAACCTGAATTTACGGATGCAAAGTTGTTGCAGATTAACATGTTTTTTTATCATCCTGCATTAACAGCGTTTAGTTTTACCTTTGGCCTGTGGTGACCTCAGATATGAGTGATATTCTGGGTAAAAAGCTGCTTGTCTGCTGGCGCGCCTGCATTGCTTCACTGCAGTTAGAAAGATAACAGTGATTTAACTGTCTATGCTGAAGTTTCTCCGTCTGAACAGAAAAATGCTTGTCTTTGGGGTCAGAGGTCATGTGAGATGCTGTCCTGATATTGACTTTAGCCGCATACTGATGTGGGAATCCAGTGACATAACGGGAACACACATACCTTTGTAGCGTCCCTGAAATTAAAACCAATAAACAGTAATTATTGATGCATTCCATGTTTAATAGCAAAGTATAAGGTTGCAGATTTATCTCATTAGTTTTGATTCACGTTCGCAGCATCTGATCCGGGATCAGTTTGGAACAAGTTTCACATCTGTGCTTTTGCTAATTAAATTTCTTTGTGATCAAAGAAAGTTCAGCTGAGTAAGTCAGTCTGTCCTTTGCTGTTATTTCTCTCTCTGGCCTTCGTCCCGCTGTCCGTCCTCTCATCGCCTCCTCAGGTTGCTTCCCCCTTGAACACACTCGTACTTGTTGTCCCTGGTCCGGTGCCAGACCTTTGTTGCACCAGGATGAGAAAACACACTGTGAGCGATGCTGTGATGTGATCTTCGATTGTGCAAAGACAAAATGTTGTTGTCAATCACAGCTGACCTAGTAGTCGTGTCTCGTGAGTTCAAGGTATCAATATTTACCTTTATGGAGAATCAGCGGGCCCGACTGCAGGTTCGTGTCCCGCTGTATACACTCAGAGACTCACATGTGACTGATCTGCACGTGCCTCTCTGAGTGTGTGACCGGCTGTGCCACCCACACTGAAACACCCTGTGGGTGACCTCACTCGACTGATTACTTCAGTGTTTATGAATCACGATGAAAACTATTTGTATCGGGGAGGTAGGGCGGATCAGGGAGTCAGGTGTATTCTGGGTCAAACCTCTACTGAAACAAGAATTACAGCCTCACAGTCAAGATGCAGTTTACATCCTTGATGATATATATATACAATATCTGAAAAATAGAAACTTCAAATATGGATCTTGCTGCAAAACAAATTCTTCATTGTGGATTCTTCACACACGCATCTGTAAGATCGACAGAATCACTGAAGTGTCAAGATTAGTACAACAAATCCAGTATCTGACCAAACATCCTCCACTCCTCTAAAAATCAACTCAAAACCAAACTCCAACTGCCTCACCTGAACTTTTATAAACTCTCATTTCTGTTGCTGTTCTCTGTATGTGTTGCTGTTCTATGTGAAGCGACTTTAAGTGTCTTTAAAAGCACTTCATAAATCCAGTTATTACTATTATTAAATGTTAAATATTGTCACAGTGAATTGAATTCATCACTTCATCCTTGTATCCTATTAGACATTTGTGTCAAATTCTGTCATAATCAGTGCATAAATGTGTGGGTTGTGAGGTAACCGTGACCTTTGACCTCTAAATTCCAATCCGTTCATCCTTTAGTCCAAATGGACGTTTGTGCCTAAGCATATTGGCCATTTCTGCCAAAATGTAAGATAAAAACACTCAAAAATGTTTTTTGTTTTTTTACAATTTGTAGCATTTGTAGTTCAAGAGGAGGTTTGTACCAAATATGAAGAAATTTGAGTAATTCCTGAGCACAGACGTATAGATATTTTGCCTCCAGGTACAGCTGAGATTAAAAAGATGTTGCCTGCTTGTTGTTTAATTTCTCCACAGTGTCTCTTTTCCAAATGCAGCGCACATTTCCAAATTAGAGAAGATACTATTCCCGTCATTGGCTTGTGTTTCTTCCTGTTTCATGTGTTTTCAAGATGCAGTGTGTTGAACTCTCAGAGACACGCAAACCTCGACCGAAGAGCAGCTTCTCCAACAGATCAGAAACAGGAGATGTTTGTCCGTTTCCTCACTTCGTTGCATGTCGTCCTCAGGTCGCGTCCTACATGCGAGCTGTGAATGACATCTACGACAAAGTGGACTTCGATGGAATCAAGCTGATCAACTTCAAAGTGAAATCCCTCTATGTAAGATCTTTCTGCACAACAGTGACCAGTAACCCTGGTTACAACACGTTTACTTGTTATTGTATCAACATGAGATAATGGAGTTAATGCATCAGTCTCAGGTGCTCTTCTACCATTGCAGATCACACAAGCTATGCTTTATTTAACAGTTCTCCATAAATACACCGTTTATCCTACAAAGAAACTATAAAAACTTTCAAAAATTTAACTTTCTGATGGTCCTTGAATGGATCATTAGTTAATAATGTTTCCATTAGAAGAAAGAACCAAAATAAAGCTTTAAATTGGGATATTTCTGTCAAATCACTTTATTCTACATGTTTCATTTGAAAGTTGTCGGAAAAAATAAAACTGTTTGGAATAACTAGATCCGTTAAATACTTTGAAGTTTGCCACGTCTGATTCTGATTCGGCCACATGACAAATATTTAATGAAAATCAGAGTTAACAGCAGGATGTTTTCACAGAGCTGAGAGGAGAGGACAGGAGAGGTTGTAAAAATGGAAATAATTTAATATGTTTAGCACGTGGAGACGTATAAATAAATGTATATAAATGTTTTTTTAGTTATCAGAGAAATTCAACTTAGTTGTATTAAAATTTTAATGATTTGTGTCATTATAACTGTTATTCTGCGTCCTGAAACTGCTTCGAGTTCAGAGGGTCAAAATGCTAACTTTTGTAGCGTGTTCTTGTTTGTATATTTGCATGTTGATGCAGCCGTGTGTCTGCCTGTCTCTCTCCAGCTGACGACGGAGGAGGATAAAAACGACCCTCTGTACCCTCTGTTCATCGGGCCTGAGAAACTGCTGAGTCTGTACTCGGAGACCAACTGGGGCAACTTCTGTCTGTCCTACCTGCTCACCAACAGAGACTACAGCGGGGTGCTGGGGCTCGCCTGGGAGGGCAAGAGTGGTGAGTCCGACTCACTGTTTATACTATATTAATATAAGTATTGTATGCATAAACTCCCAAAACATTATTGGAAAGAAAAAATAGAGCCGTTGCTTTTTGCAGGGTGACTGAACAGGGTAATCTGACATCAGAACAGATTAATGATGATATAAATAAAATGTTACACATACAGCTCTCTGACAGCAGAAACAAACCTCAAAGTTTATGTTGGCAGGCTGAACAGAAACATGCAACAGATCTGAGTCCGTGTTGAAACGTATGAGAGTGAGGCCGTGTTTTCGCTGCTCTGCCTCTCTGTGTGAATCTCTGCGTGAAAGCGTGTTGATCTTTCGGAGCGCAGCTCCTTCTCGGGCTCCCAGGACTCCCTGGACTTTATATGACACGAGCTCGCCAGAGGCCACGTTCAGCACTCCTACACACACTCACAGTTTCCAGATCGGTGTGAATTGTTTGACCCGTGACGGAGGTGAATCAGCGGTGATTGGTTGAGCTAATGCAGCTTGAATTCAGCTGCAGGGAAACTCGGAATGCATGAGTAAAAACTATCTGTCCAGTTCATTAGTGAAGTATCAGATAAAAATGCATGCAAGCCTTTCCTTGTTTTTCTTGATAAACACAGTGTTGCAGGAGTTAAACAGCTCATATTTCAGGCCTTTTATTTGAACTGTTTTGGTTTGAGAGGCCAAAAGAAAAACGTGAGTGAATTCCTCAATTAACAAAAGCCCAAAGATTTGCATGTGAAGCTGCCTTACAGATAGATAGATAGATAGATAGATAGATAGATAGATAGATAGATAGATAGATAGATAGATAGATAGATAGATAGATAGATAGATAGATAGATAGATATGATACATTTTCTTACAAAACAACTTACAGAATCTGCTTGAGGGCATTTAATTGTTGAAAAATCATAAACTTTCAGTCAACTTATATTTCTTGTTTAGGAGATTTACTCCGATTAGCCACGTCTCTCCGCTCTGGCGTGTATCGTTGTTGTTGTTGTTGTGTTGGAGGAAGTCGGACACGTATGTAGGATTTGTCGTGGTGGGAGGTTCTTCCTTCTTGTTTCTATGACATTCACGAAGACGCAGCTTTTGATTGGCTAAACTGGGGGGCGTGAGAGAAGACCGCCACAATGACATGTGGTTAGGGAGCACTGAACCTTTGACACCCACACACACACACATAGGACACACACACACACACACACCGCTCCCAGACGTCTTAGTGAGGATTGCTGCCTGCATTCCACAGCTCGATCTCCATGGTGACACCTCACGTGAGGCACACACATTGTTGATTCATAGTGGCAGTGACATTGTTGTGACTTCTCGGTCTCATGTGACTGCCCTGAAGAATGAGCCGAGCCTTAAACTGGATAATGTTTGACCTCCAGAAACAGATACGCTCCGTGTCTCCGTAACCCACTTCCACCAGTTTATTACTGGTGTTGGGAAATAGAAGGCCCATTAAACTCTGAGACCCGGTGCCGCTGCAGCTACAGCGCAGAGCGGCGTGCACATACATGTAGACTCACAGCTGCCATCAATCACTGGGACCTCCACCTCTCACCTCCTCACGTTGTGTGTTGTTCCCGGGGGTTGGGGTCTAAACCTTTCTAACCAGTAACTTTCCTTCCTCTCCTGAGACTTATTGAGGGACAAACATTCATTTACCACACAGTTATTCCGGTGTTGTTGAGGGTTTTTTTTTAGCTTGCTGGCTGCAGTGTGGTCGTCTTATTGTCCTTCTGGGAGAACAACCCCATGAAAATAACAGTGTTACCATAAATATGTATCCTTAACATGTTGACTTTTAATTAATCTTTGACCCTAAGCTGTTTTCCATTGGGACACCACTTCTACTGACAAGTTCAGTTCAGGTTATTTTGGTCTTTTTCAACTTTCAACTTCTTATTCAGCAGTCACTGAAAACTTTTTGTGCTCTATACTCTTTTTCCTTTGCTTTCTCAATCCGTAACATCACTTTCGCTTTAGACTCAGTCATTATTTCTATAACCACCAGAGGGAGCCACCAACAACATGTTAACGAAGCAACAACAACCATCTCAACCTGCTAGAAGGTGGAACAAGCTCCCACTGACCAAACTTATGAAGGACTGATAATGGCCGCTCAATCATGTGATGATGTCCAAATCAGGTGACAAAACAGCAAAACTGTCTGAACCATCGGAGGAGATTTCACAAAGTTTAGACAATCTGGATCAACCAGTTTAAAGGATTTATGAAGTTATACATCTATTGCAAACATCTACCAATCTATTTCCCTTTGTAGTTTAGATATTACTATTAAGTTGGAAAAGTATTAACCATCTGTCTGATCAATTTACCATTTTTGTTTTTATCACAAAAACACCAAAAAAAGAGACACGCTCAGAGAGGACAAACCTCTGTCCTGTTCCAGTGTTTCCTTTCCCACTTGAAAGGGTTTTATGTGAATGTTTCAATCAGGAACTAAAGTAAGAGTTACTCAACTCTTCTGCAAAGTTTCCTGAAAATCAGGCCTGTAGTTTTAATACAATCCTGTTAAATAACAAACAAACCAAAACATAACGTCATCGGCGGAGGTTTTACATCTCAGGTTGAATGCGTCCCGTGATTATCCCAGACAGTCTTTTGTTGACGTGAAGGTCAAATTGGTCTCACAACAGCGTGAATGAATCCTATTCAAATCTGCAGCGTGAAGGTCGACGAACTCTGGAGACAAAGAGGGCAGCGATGGAAAGTCGTCGGATGCAGTTACATTATTTCCTTTTGGTCGACTTCCAGGGTACATCCACTGTATTTTTCTGAGAACTGTGCTTGGTGTTTTTAGCGGTCAAATCGCTCGCCGTGTCTGTTTTTGTTATTAAAGGTGGTATTAGGACACTGGGACTCCCCCGGCTTGTTTATCCAAGGAAAGACTGCCCCTTTACTATTGTTTGTATGCTCATAATAAACCGTGTGAAAGTGTGTAGTTGTGTGTGTGCCTCCATGTTTGTCTGTGACGTTAATTGATACTGTATGACCAAATATGTCTTGAACTGGGTGTTATATCCCATGGGTGCATGTCTCCGCCTGTGTGTGTGTGTGTGTGCTTTCTTCCTTCTGAGCGTGTGTGCACTTTATCTGAAAGTGATCCAGATTGTCGCTTGTTTCTCTGGACTGTGTTTGTCGAGCGAGCTAATAATAGGAGTCTTTCATTGAGGTTCCTTTCTGTGGCGAAGACGAGAGGGAGGAGGGGACAAAATCGCAGCTCCCCTCTGCTCGCGCTGCCAAGAACCACAGCACAACCCTCCAAAGTAAGCTCTTTCTAGGAAACCCGGCTCCTTGAAAAGCCCAGTGGGGCGGGCCATCTTGGGTCAAAAGCTGGGAATGCTGCAGAAATGCATCCAGAATTCTTGATGAATGCGGCTCCGGGGGTCTCTCCAAACAGTCTGTGGATACGAAACTGATCCCTTTATGCTTTTAGCAATGAGGAGGTCAATTAATCATGACAATGGCAATTCCTCTAGGTTTCCTCTAAAGCTTGAACATCTCAGTGTGCATTTTCATTTCTGGCAGAAGCCGTCATCCAATAAAATAAAATAAAACATCAGGTTACTGTATCCTGACTGGCAGCCTCCTTCCCCTGCTGTTTGATGGTCACCTCCACACAACCCTCACTGTTTCTACAACAGCACAGATAAGGGGCGCTTTTGTTTTTGTTTTTCAGCCTCTAACCGTCCTTCACCGTTCCCAGACGTCACACTTACGCCCTCTGTATAACAAAAACATGCTGGTGGGAGATCCAGATGCCAACGACTGGCTCCCACAGTCCTCAGTGACACCCAGTGAACTCAGAATTCCCTGAAAAAGGCGCTGAATATCTATACCAGACATACACCTCACAGGCCTTGCCCCTCAAAACGCTGCTGCAGACCACATTGTGTAAGAGGTGTTACATAAACGTCACGTTACTGCACGGGACCTGCTGCGACCTCCAGCATGGGGGAAACCAATGAAGAGAGAGGATGGACCCATGGTGGCATTAGGTGCTGAGAAAATGGACAAGGAGGAGCATGAATACAGTTCACTTCATTAGGCTGCTGGCAGAGGCTGTATAAAGTGGACGTGGGCACCGTGACGTTACCCTCTGATGTGGTGACTCCGGTTTTGAAGCCTCAAGTTTGGCGTTTTGTCTGTCACTCTCTGGCCTGCAGCATATTGTTGTTTTTTGTGCAGCCAGTGGACGAGCAGAATGCACAAGGAGCCAGAATGATGCTACATCAAAAGCTAACGCTAGTGCTAGCGGGCTAGCTTGGTTATTAAAAAGGAGCATTCGACTCCTCAGAGTGTCTTTAAGTCCAACTGAGCACACAACAAATCACACTATATCACACCCTGCTTTATCATCTGTTTTACTCTAAACCAGACCATAAATTACAGGATTAACATCAAGCTGCATTGAAGAAGACTTGATATTATTGACAGAGACCAAAAACTAATTCGGAAGATGTTTACCAAGGCAATGAATCAAGTGAGAAATGGGGTAATTTTCTCATCGACTTCTATACAACCAGACTTCTGTCCAGTTAGGACAACTTGGTGAGAGCTGCTGGTTGCACAAGTGGCATCACGTGAGTGTCACTGTGAGCGATACAACAAAATGCACGTTACTTACTACAAAACAGCCAAAGTGTCTGTTTGTACAACTGAACGCTGACAAAGACATTTTTAACTAACCAAAATAAAATAAAGCTTCATGAAATGAAAACATCCTGTGAAAGGGTCAAACTTCTGAGATGAAAGCACAACAAACAAGTCCGAGTCTGTTTAGATGAACACAGAGCTGTGGAGAAGCTTTAGATAAGAGGCTCAGCTGGTTAGCATCTTACAAGGTTCAACATTTTGCAGATTTAAATTGTTGCCGTATAATAAGACTCATTGATCCCATTCAAGTGTGAGACATTACAAATATCCTGGTGGTCTTGTTGAACTACCTGAAGTCAAGTCTTCACTCCAATCCATGAGCATCTCTCAGAGGAACCTCCATAGGTGCCCAGTTTGACCAATGGGATGCGTTCCTGTAAAAGTCGACCTCTGGCTGGCCGGCTGACAGATGATGTCACACCCCATTCATCCCTCCATCCATGTGAATGTGTCCAGCTGGCTGTAATTTTGGGAAAGGCTCTCAGGGACATTACGTAAAGCCACAGGCAGATGGAGACCAATGGAGGCCAAATGTGTCTGCAGGCTTTGATGTGAAACTAGAGAAGCTCAGCAGGTCTGTTGGTCCGCCTGTCTGCGCCTCCCCACCGGGGCCTCATCGTTCGATAACGCTTCAGAAGCAAAACGTTGTTGGTTTAAGGTATTTCCAGTAGCACAAGGTCAGTTATGCAACCAGAGAGCAAAGTGACAGGCAGGTATGTTTCCATTGGGTCTGTTAAATCTGAAGTTTATTGAAACCTGTTCAGTGAAACGCTCGTTCTTACCTGAGTGTTTAAATACAGAAACCACAAATTATGCAGTAAAGAAACATCAGAAGACAAGCTGCCTGTCGTATTATATAATATTTACTCTACATGACGTCAGTGGGAACTGTTTGTTTATCTTCCCATCTGTTTGCCCTTCAGGTAACTGGGGAGGAATCTGTTCCAAGCAGACGACCCTACGTAACGGCGCGACCTCCACCCTGAACACGGGTCTGGTCACCATTCAGAACTACGGACAGTTCCAGCCGCCGCGATACGTCCAGCTGACCTTCGCTCATGAGCTCGGACACAGCCTGGGTGCTCCGGTCAGTCGCCCTCACCAAATTTAAGATACTAACAACATCTGCCTCACACTGAATGAAGAGGAGTCTTCAAACGTGCCTCAATTTAAACAAACACTTGCAGATACAGTGAATGCTCCACATGATTTATCCCACAACTGTGAAGTTTAGAGATATTTTTTGTGCCTTACATTCATACAGTTGGGATGTAATACGTAGAATAAATTAGACCAACTCCAACAAAGACATCATCATGATTTCAAGCTCAGATTTGAGCTGCAGATAGCTAAGTTTGCCTTTTAAATTCATGTTTACTGCCTTCTAACCAGTAATGTAACGGCATGTGTAAAAAAGCCAAACTTGTGTCCTTTCGTGGAATTTTTAGCAGCTATATATTGTTCCATATTAGCAGGATATACACAGGTCAAAGGTCATATTAGAGGCAGTAATATGCAGTTAGTGTTCCAGTTAGGGCTGTTCTTTTGACAGGTTAGTAGTAATGCACTGAAATTTGTAGCTATAACACTAAATTGTCTGAAGACAGTGTGGGTCCTTAAAGAGCACAAAGAGGTGGATCGATCAAACAAACGTTCACAGAAGAGACTTGTGTTTATGTTTTGCATCACCTACCAGTAGTTTTGTACAGAAGACATCATTTAAACCCTAACCCTGTTTTTTTTTCCTATAACAAAGTAGTTTTGTTGCCTAAGATTCACCTCACAGCATAAACAACATGTTTAACAGATCAGTCATAAGTATTTAGCTGGATATACGAACTGTGTTGCAATAGTTCCATAATAAATCATACGACCTGTTCAGGAGAAAATGTTTTCCACTTGTTGAATATAATCAAACATATTGACTTGTCACCTCAGGAAAAGCTCAGGTGTAAATAATGAAATGAATGATAGCTGGTTTACATTTAGTTGGATCTCTGCCACTTGGTGCTTCTCCAAGTTCAGGATGCGTCCTGGATGGATCAGATTGTTTGAGGATCCTTCTTTGACTTTAAAAAACACCAACTGTCACTGGAGCACTTGAAAGAAGCGGCAGCATCGTTAATATCATTGGTAACAGCTGTACTGTTCCCACTACAAGTCAGGCTGTTTGCTGTGATTAAGGCCTCCACAGTGAACGGAGCGATCATTAATGTTATCAGCTACACCTGAGATTTTCTCCCACAACATGTTGGAATATCAGCCGACTGTGTGAAACTCTATGAATACTACACTGAGCTTCTGTCCTGTTTCTCAAACGTTTGTTAAACTTTACCAGCTTCTCTCTGAACCCCTCTCGGTGCCTCTAACAACAGAGCGTGTGGGTTGTGTACTGAATGATAATTCGACATGACGAATCCCAACATTGGACTTACATCACATATTCTCACAGGGCTAACATGGCTGTTTGCGCTGCACCAGAACAAATTGTCAGTGAATGATTCACTTATGTGGGCATTAAGAGACCTTGGCCTGTACTGACTGGTTTGTCTCATGGAGAGCCTTGGCTCGGACTCACAGGATCAAGATTTTTTCGGTTTGTTTTCATTTACAACCTCCTCCACCATAATAACACACTGTTATGTACACACAGAAATCCATGCACCTCTCTCTGTGTGCTAAAACCTGCACCCGCTGCCCAGAGCACCCGCAGCGTCTTCTTTCACCCTGCCTTCAGTTATTCACACTTCCACAGACCAAAGAGTCCTCTGAGGCGTTTCTGAGCAGATTAGTTCTGCCGTGTCACACCCTGCAGGCTTTTGATAAGTAAAATTACCAAAGTTCTGGTGCGCCGGCTGCTGTGACAGGCATGTCTCATTGTTTCCAGACCGGACAGGCTGCAAGAAGCACATGAGGGGAGATCTGAGCGCTGGCTGCACCTGAGATTTGTAGCAGGCGCGGTGGAGATAAGAGAGAGAGGGGTGGGCGGTGATGCAGAGTGGATTGTGGGTAAAGAGCAGTTTTGGCCTTTGGCCTACTTCCCTTGCAGCCAGACATGCACACAGTGGCTCTCAGAGCTGTGATTTACCTGAACATTCAATAGAAATGTTATCGTCCTACTGATACCAGTGAAATTCCCGAAAGACCCGATTCAACACTTTGTTTTTCTGTTGTTGTTATTTCATTAAGTTAGGTTAGAAACTGACAATATATATTAATCTTGTTGATTAACTGATTCATCTTTTTTTATTATTTTTTTAATGACAAATGCTAGTTCAGCCAGTAAGCACCTTTTTTTTAAAGTTATTTTTTCAGCCATTTTTGTCTTTATTGATAAAGAGTGAAACATGCAGGAAAGGGCTCCAAGACAGATTCAGACCCAGGCCACCTGCTTACAAAGACTCTGTGGCTCTACCAGGTGTGCCACCAGGACAAACTATATTTGCAATAAAATGAAACAAAAATATGAAAAAAAAATGTTCATATAACGAAATGACTGCTTCAAATATCTGACCAGTCGCATGAAACCACAAGATATTCAGTTTATCGTATGTGACAAATAAGAGCAGATGGATCGAGATGATGTTTGTCATTATTGGTTGAAAAAAAACTAAATCAATTATTTAAATAGCTGCCAATTATTTTTGACTAATTGTTTCAGGTTGCGTACGTTTGGGTCTGGAGTGCTCATTAACCCACAAACTGTAAAATAAGAAAAACATATGATTCAACAAGCCATTCAGATTTGGTTCCCCTTTCTGTGTCAGATGCAGAAAATATCCCCTCCTACTAGAAACCCATAATACAAGTGAAAAAGAGCATGATATATCCCTTTAAACAAACTGAAATAAGACAAATGCATAACACAAAAAAAAAGTCCTGTAAAAACAGGATATAACGTGTTGTTTAGAGGACACTTGACTGAACTTTGAAAAGTACCAACATTTATCTTCCTGTTGTTTATCTTAAAACTGTATCTAGGTTATGTCTGTAAAACCACTACAGGTGTTCAAGACGTAAACAGGAAATCTGCAGACTGACAGACTGCAGTATGATTAGTATATTTACCCGTACTTGCTGTTCTCTGTTTTCTTTTGTTTTTTACTGCTCTGTTACATTTACATTGTCACCAAGACTGCAGCAGTAAACGTGTCGGAGTACAGTTGGAAGTCTTAAATCTGGAGACATTTGCACTGAGAAACAGATGATTAAAATATAATTCAGGACTAAGTTGGCTCATTCGCGGCCTGTGTTGCTCGAAGTTCCCATGCAGTTGTGTTAACCCCAGAGCTGCAGATACTGACAGATATATAGCGAAGACTGTAAAATCACATCCATTAAAGTAATCAACAACAGATGCAGAACTACCCACATCAAAACACGTTCCCTCCACATGTGTCCATGTTAACTCCAACCCCCTCGTCTCTTAATTCTTCAGCGAGTTTGACATCCACAGAACACGACTTCCAGAAAGTGTTTCACAAATACATCTCCGACCAAATCAGGAGGAGTTTTCTGTGCCGGAACAGGACATTCCTCTGTTTCATGGCCATCAGATTCCAGGGAAAACTTTTGACTGCATAAAGGACACACTTTTTATATGAAATATAACAAAGATAAAAGTTACAGAAAGCAGAAAGTGCCTGTGAAATAACTGATAACATTATAACATTCAGCGATGACCTATAACGAGAATGGAAACAAATGGTTTCAGCTTGGTTACGTCATTTGTTCTCCCTGCTGTTTTTGTCTCAGGCTGAGTACTTTTAATGGAGATGTCCAAATATCTATTTAGTCCATTTGCTCAGAGTGTAGATACAGAATATACCCACAAAAACATGTCATTTAGGAGTTAATTTCAGGTGTTTTGTCTGTGTTCCAGCACGATGAGGGCTCAAACTGCGGAAAGCTCGGCTCCAGCGGCGGTAAAGGCAGGTACCTGATGTTCCCTCACGCCACAGACGAGGTGCGTGAAAACAATGATAAGTTCTCTCCCTGCAGCATCCAACACATCAGCAAGATCCTGAAGCTGAAGAAGGACGACTGCTTTGAGGGTGAGGAAGAACAGATCAGGAAGAACAGATCAGACTCTGCTGAAAAGTTCACATCAGTCCCTGTGAATGTTGGCTGTGTGTTTATCTGTGTGTCTGTTCTTTCTGGCCAGTCAGTGATCAGCCCATCTGTGGAAACCAGATTGTGGAGGAAGGTGAGGAGTGCGATGTCGGTCACAACGACTCAGACCTCTGCTGCTACAGTGCCAAACAGCCTGTGGGAATCCAGTGTCACCTCAAGCCTGGGAAAGTCTGCAGGTACACATAAAGAGAGCAGGAAGAGAAAATGTGCTCCTGTAAGAAGCAACAACCTCACTGCACAAAGCATGCTGGGACGTCATGAGACAAGCTGACCAAACAGGGCGGATGCTAGTTTGTATCATTGCTGCAGACTTTCAATGCAAACTCAATAACAACACGCAAGTAGATGTGGAATTTGCATCATTGCACACGATAAGTTTTGCGTTTTTCAGAATTGCACAATAGCTAGAAATTTGCATGAAGCTGCCAACAAGATCAAACAACAAAATACACCCACTCAGAAAACAAACATTTAACAGTTGTTTGCTTGATGTCTTGCAGACGGATCTGACGAAGCAGGAATTCTGAATTTTTACACTTTTTTACACTACACGAATTTTGGTTTCATCCCACTGTTGTAGCATCTGGCAGCAGTCTGTCCAGTCTGTGTATCAGGAGGATTTTAGATGCTGTATCTGCATGCGGACTCGTTTACAGTATACTGGCATTGTTTTCAGTTTGATTTATTTCTCGCTTTCATCCTTTTTAATTAAAGCCGCACACCACATTCATCTAAACTATTTTGTTGATGTTCTGTCTTGTAGGTGTGTCTTTGCTCTG
This sequence comes from Serranus cabrilla, assembly GCA_903364295.1. Lineage (NCBI taxonomy): Eukaryota > Metazoa > Chordata > Actinopteri > Perciformes > Serranidae > Serranus > Serranus cabrilla. The sequence continues at coordinate 402,988 of CAFUXE010002060.1, read as the reverse complement.
TTTACGTTTATCTGTCTTCTCTTTGTGTTTACTGCTTTCTCTCAGTCCCAGTCAGGGCCTGTGCTGTGGGCAGGACTGTGGGTTCAAGCCAGCGGGTCTGACCTGCGATGAGGAGACAGACTGTCTTAGAGAAGGTGTGTGTTCAGGCCTGTCCCCGTTCTGCCCCGAGCCAAGCGCCAAGGAAAACCTGACAGTCTGCAGTCAGGGCACGCGTGTCTGCATGAACGGGGTGAGGCCATCACTTCCACACACCTCCCTGTGACTCGACATGGTTCAACGACATTTCAATTGTGCCTTTCCTACTTCCGGTGAACTCAAGCTTTGATCTCAACTACAACAAAGTTCTGTGGCTGAATCTTCCACAAATGTTCTCCAAATACCACTTTTTACTACAGAAGGACCACATTTTACCACGACCACAGCACACTCATATTACTTTTTAATGAAGCTCTGAAACCCTGAACGTGACTTTAGCATTAATTCATCATTGAAGTTAGAAATAGTTTGTGGCTATTCATAGATTTTTGTTTATATGATACCAAACTACTTCAGCTGAGGTGTTTCCTGTTTATACGCTAAAGATCTTCTTTGTCTGATAAGCGTTCCCAGAATACACTTTATTTGTAAACAAGCGGACCATGACAACACAGTGTTACTAAGAAAAGAAGGTGCCACGACACAACAGTACGTGACTCCAGTAAAGTTTTATGTTGCCCAGAGTTCCTCAACCGTTAAACATCCTCTGATGACACACTTAGCAGGAGAGTCGAGGAATTCATCCCAGCTGTGAAAGCTTTCTGGGTGTATTGTTCTCCCGAGGTTCTGTCCGTCCTAACCTCTGACGACCTCATTCAGGAACAGGCAACAAAATCAGTGGAAAAGTAAAGGAATTTAGTGATGCAAGAAAAGGGACCCAGAACTGAAGGTGGAGTTTTAGTTTTGGTGTTCAAATTAATCATAAATTAATCATAAATTATTACAGCTGACTCATTTTCAGCTGAAAGCTCAAATTCTTCTGAGAATCAAATCAAGGGGAAAACAGGGAAGCTGACTCACTCTGAACACATAAACAGAGCTGAAAACAAATGTAGGTTCAGTTCTTTAAAACACTTCACACTTGGTATTTATTTATTTAACATGTGTAAAACCATGTGTGAGGAAAATTACTCACATGACAGTGGTGCAAACTCATCATTTATTATCGAACAAAAATAAATGTTGCTTTTTGCTTTTTGCAGCTCTTGGATACACTGAATGTATAATCCGATGAACGTATAATTCAGGCAATGTTCCCTTTTCTTCCTCTGCAGGTCTGTGCTGAGTCTGTGTGTCTGAAGCACAGCCTGCAGCAGTGCGACTGTCCCGGAGACTCCATGAAGGAAAAATGCCACCTGTGCTGCCAGCAGCCCGGTAACTGCAGGCCGCCGAGGAATGTGTTTACACATCAGCCTGTGTCAATTTGTCCTGAGGTCACTTTATTGTTTTCCATTACATGACCTAAAAACCATAACAAGAGCCTCCATCTGACACAGAGTAAAACAAGTATTTTAACCCTGTGAATTCTAAATGTCTCATTTAAAACGTCGCCAAAAATAAACCGTTTGGAATAACCAGATCCAGTCAGAAACAGAAGATTCTGCACTTGGAAGGAACTGCAGGCTGTTTACACAGAGCCAAGAGGAGAGGACAGGAGGGATTGCAAGTAGAGGTTGCAAAAAATGCAAATAGGTCGATATGTATAACATGCTGAAACAAGAGTTCACCCGAAAATTCATGACAGTTGTGGGCACATGGAAAAGTTATTCCATTTGTTTGTATTTATCAGAGAAATTCAACTCATGTTTTTGTTTTTTCATGACTTTTAATTGTCATTTTAATTGTTCAATGTCAGATAAGCCTGAGACGTGTGCCAGCACCACCTCCTCCGTGTTGTCCCGTCACTTCCAGAGGAAGGCGCTGGCGTTGGCCGCCGGCGCTCCGTGCTCGGGGAACCAGGGGTACTGCGACAAATTCCAAGTGTGTCGTCTGCTGGATGCAGACGGCCCCATCGCAAGACTGAAGAACTCCTTCCTCAACCTGGACGACTTTGAGGACATTGCAGAGTGGATGAAGGTGAGTTATTCAGTCAGACATAATGTTTGTCTTTATTAAGAGGCAGCAGGTGTTTGTCTGAGGTCACATCCTCAGTGTGTTTGTTGAACTTCCCGCCCTGATGTTCAGCTGTCTGCCATGTTTCAGGCGTAGCTGCCTTTGAGATTTAGTTCCTCATGACAGCGCGGAGAATCAGGAATTCCCATTTGGGTTAAAGAGCACCTCAAGGATCAACCATCCATTTCACTGGAGACCATTGTGTTGTTTTACCACAGCTACAGCATGATGTGTCGCTGGTGCATTTTATAATGTACAGAGCTGCAAAGTGAAGAAATAAACTAACATGGAATAATCAAGATGCCAGATACCGAACATGAATCTAAGAGTTAAAATGAACCACAACAAAACATAACAGCTCACACTGTATGTGGGTCAACCTTGTGAGTTCATAGGTGATTGTAAATGATTGTGCATGAAAGCTGACATCTTCAATTAGACCTTAAATGTTGAGAATCAGTTAGTTGATAGACAGATCTTGAATTATTTTATTATTGTTTAAATTGTTGATTAAATTTGTGCCAAAAAGACCTAAAATATTTGTGTTCGGAGAAACGTTCTGCAGCTTCAGAAACGATGAAAACACAAAGCAAACACACCAACAAGAATTGGATGCAAATACAGAAATGTGTTGCAGAAAGTAAAGAATAAATACATTAACAGAAAACTCTGATGCTCCCCTCAAGGCCTGGAGAACTTTGATATACAGCGTTTTTCTCCTGCATTTGTTTTCTGAATTGCTGTGTTTTTAACTTTTGACTTGCTTTTGGGCTTCATATTGAAGTGCGTTTGCCCTTGTTGGCCGGCTGAGGTTCCTGCTTCTCAAATAAGATTTTATAAAAACAGGATATGTTTCGGGATACAATGCCATGTCAGTTTCAAAGCAGCTGCAAGACGATAAAGGGCGCTGATGTTTTTAGACTAAAGCCTGGTGAAGAAATACAGTCAATAACCTGTTTTCTTTGCCCTCTGCAGGCTCATTGGTGGGCCATCCTGCTGGCTATCCTGACTCTGTCTGCAGTGATGGGCTGCACCGTCTGTCTCTGCGGACGCAAACTGGACACCTCTGACTTTTGATCCCTGTCTCCTCTGGAGTATTTCTTATGACGACACACAAATTTGTCAGGTCTCATCCATCTGAAAGGTGTCGTGGTAGAAAGATTCACCTTTGTTCCAGAAGCAGCTTCAGTGATCTGCAGGTGACCTGTGAAGACACGTCCACCTGCTCGCCGCGTCTCACGCTGTTTTGTCAGCGGATATCTTTGTACGTCATGTTGCAGCTGCCCTTTTCCTTTCCCTGTGTCACTTGTCTGTTCACATTTCAACAAGCGGCGAGAGTTTTCTGATGCATGTGTTGTGGAAAACATCGCTGCTGCTGCCAACTGCGGGTTAGTGAAACCCCCTGAGACACAGTGCATCAAACACCTACAGCGATCTGAAGCCGCCTGTCCCAGCACAGACTGAGGGGACTCTCACTGTCCTGTTTGAACTTGAGTGCTAATTTCAGCTTTGATGACCAGCCAGCTTTCCATCACAGTGACTTTATATTTCTAATACATGAATGTATGGGAAACACTGGACACTTTCAGGGATTTCCAATCTGTTGTTGGATTGAGTTTGCAACCTGCATTAGTTTAATTAATCACATAGATAAGTTCATTGATTTCTATGGGTGTATGACATTTGGATTTTCTGCCATGATGTCCATACATTCAGTTAGACCTCCTGACTCCTAGTCGTGTCTATATATGATGGATTTGAGGGGCAGGGCCAGGTAGTAACCTCCCGGTCTGAGGGGTGACACACATGCAGAAGTGCCTTAAGCCTGTATTCTTTAAAAAGTCCAGCAGGGGGGGACACCGTCGGTTGCAAAAGAAGTCTCATCCTGTCTGGCTCAATACAAAATGAGACTACTTCTCACTTGTTACCTGAGTAAAATGCTTGTGCTTATGCTTGAAATAGATGATAAAGCAGGGGATGATTTGGGGCGTCTCTTCCGGTTTCAAAAAGCAAAGATGGTAATAGCCAAACTATTACGGCTACTACCGCCCTTTTTATGCAGTCTATGGCCGAACTACGGTGCCTGTTGTGATAATGTGATAACTAACTCAGGATGATGTGCAGTGTTTGACAGGATGTGCCTGCTGACATTTTTCTGCTTTTTTTGTCTGTGCTGAGCTTAACAGTGTTATGTTTAAAGATGTTTTTTGTCTTTTATGTCTTGTTTCTGTTAAATAAAAATAGGAAAACTCAATAAACGATTTCCGAAGCTTTTCTTTTACGGTCAAAAGCTGCATAACCTTTCTTAAATTATCACATTTTGCACCCGTCTCCTGACGGCGTCTATCTCCCGGGTCACCTTGACACAGTTGTCCAGGCACAATAGCGCCACAACTGCAAGGACATGAAGAAATCACAGAGCTTATTTTGTGCAATTTAACAATTCCTGCTACTTTGGTATCAAAAACAAATGCAAGAGTTTAAACTGTTTAAAAAGGTTTTGTGCTGATAACAAATCCGAAAAAGAATAAAACAACCTTGATCTGGTAAGTGTGAGAGATTTAAATACGTTTATTATCATTTTTCACTGTTATAAAAAAAGTCAGGCTCAGGGTGACCTCCCAGATGGCAGTTTTGGTTTATTAAAGAATTTATACAATACAGTGAATATTTACAGATATGTACAAAAGATTATAGAAATACACATTTTACAGATTCATCCAGAGGTAAAAATATATAACTAACAGTGTTCCATACTACAAAATCTATCATCTGTATTATGGTATTTACATATCTGTACAAGTAACTTAGTTTAATAATCTCTTCCCCTGTTTTCAGTGCAAAAGCAAAACATTTCCACATTTTTAAAGTAGGTGGAAAAAAAGTCACAATGATTACAGTACCGATCTCTAAAGAGCCGAGGTTTTTACACAGAGACGTGGAAATGTAAGCATGAATAAAAAGAGACATGCACAGAAGAAACCAGTGGAAAGACAGTACAACAAAAGAACAATGTTGATATTAACTTTGCTTTCTACCTCACACTGAGCATCCGAACCCCATGAAACCTTAACGGGAGACAAACTGTCAGGTGCTTCTTTGAGGTAACAGCTTCTGAGTAACATCTTGCAGAGATTTAGAAGTTAAAAAAAAGTGCTTAAAACCACTTTTGAATGTTTAGAAACAGCACACGAGTTCAGTTTGCGACAGCTCACTTTTGGCGACAGTTTACAGTAAGGCACACTGTTACAGATCCCACAGTCAGGTACAGATCTGTGAGCCAGCGGTGAATGCTCTGTTAGTCTGATAACACATAAAGGTAAATAACTGCACCGACTGCATAAAGAAGTCATTCATCTCGACGGGTGTTTCTCTCTGCAGACACACCAAGAGGATTATTGTTCACAGTGGTCGCTATGGTCGTGAAATTTAACTTTTTTAGCACGACAGGACATCAGTACCTCCAGGACTATCAAGGTAAATCCAGACGAGTATCCCTCTCTTTGGATACACAAGATTTACTTTTTGTGCAACAATGAAGTTACAGTTACATGTCATAGAAACAGTTCTTTACAAAATATATTACAGTATTCACACACATATTTCTTTAAATAAACTTTTGTGGATGTACACCAACCGGCCACTTCATTGGGTTCAGCAGTCAGGGAATAATTCTACTTTATGTTTATTATTGAGGTCACAGGTGTATTATAATATGTTGGGACTGATATGATGTAACTTGGGCGGCCAAAACATTAGAAACACCTCCTAAAATAATGCACTCACATAAAATTAATAACTCTGACAGTGGCAATCAAAATTTTACATTATTATTACTAATATTATTGTAAAGGCAGAATTTACGGATCACATTCAGTTGTGAACTGGAACTAATAAAGTGGCCAGTTGGTGTACATACACACACACACACACACACATATACATTTATGTGTGTTTGTGTGTGTGCATATACAAGACAGTAAGAGTTGTGTATCTTTAGAGAAATAAAATAAGTTACAGGTGTATAAATTATTTACTTTAAGTGCTGACATGGACTGAGGGGCGTTCAGCAGAGGAGTCTTTGACATCAGTGGCTCCCCAGAGCGACTCTACAGACGGAGAGAAGAGTGTTTATCTTAAAGCACTGACAGTTATTTAAGTTATCAGTAATTCGTAGCAGCAGAGGCTAATGTACCTTCTTGGAGTTCGTTTGGAGTTCGTCCTCCATGCGTCCTTACATTTAACAAACGTGACCTCCTGTGCTAATGTTTGTGCTTCGGGATCTTTTACACAGAACACCATCCTGAGAGAGAAAATCAGAAAACACCATGTAACTATACGAGTACGATTATGAGACAATAGGTGCCTGGACACAAACATGCAGAAGACCTTCAGACCAGAAGACTTTATAGTTGTTTCTAGTTGTTTTGTATCTCTTTACATTCATTAATGTGTCTATGTAGTTGTTTTGTGTGTCTTTGTAGTTTTTTGTTGTCACTTTGTGTTCATTTAATGTATCTTTGTAGTTGTTTTGTGTGTCTTTGTGGTTGTTTCTATTGTTGTTTTGCCCCTTTCCATAGTTGTTGTGAGTCTCTGTAATCTTTTGTGTGTGATTTTTTTTACTATTACCACTACTTCTACAATGACTAGAAACAGTGGAGAGTTTTTGTCACATTTCCAGAAGCAAATCTTACTTTTGTTGGGTCTCTCCAGCTCGGATGCGGATCTTGTGGACCTCCATGTTGGCGCTGTCTGAGTCCCCGGACCACCAGGAGGAAACCATCTTCAACATGTTGGAGGTTGTCCAGCCGTTTTCATCCTCCCATTTAAACTTCAGCATCAACAGATCTCCGATATCTTTCTCTGTCACCAGCAGGAACGAATGGGTCTTATTCGTCACTATTTTCTCCTTTCTGCCGGATAAAAACACAGACGAAAGTTAGTGTTGTGCTGGTCGGCAGCAGGAATATTTTATTTAACTAAGCCTCATAAACTGCACCATAAACCATGATGTAACTCCACATAGTAAGAGCAAATGTTGCCAAGTCTGCGGTTATTATCATTCTTTATGGTTTCTGCTTCGTGCTGTTTTTATTTGACTACTGTGCAACTGTTACAAAACAACTCATAACCTGCAAGAAGCAAGTCACAGTGCTGTAATTCGCTTTTATTTTTAAATCACCCACTCACAGTTTGAGCTCCAGATTTTCAGCCTCTCCTCTCGTCCCGAACAGTGAGACAGTGAGTGACGGCTCCATCTCTGAACGGTTCACCTGGCTGGAGAAGTGGATCTTCAGCTGATAGTGGTAAACTGTGGAGCGAGAGAGAGAGAATAATGCATGAAGGCCGCTGCAGTGACGCTGCTTTCATTTAGATTTAGTCGGTTTCGCAAAAGCTAAGCTGCAGGTGATCAGACTTTTGCAATCAAAGCCACCAAAAACTGAAAGACCGAATTAGCCTTTGGACCTTGTTCTTGCATTATTATGCGTTCATATGACTCTGGAGAAATCATGCAACCCTCCACAAACAGCAGGATTGATCCGACTCTGACTGCACTGACCTCTGAAGGGCATGGAGGCTCGTGTCTTGGTGTACATCTGAACGTTGCGCGCCTTGCGGACCTTGCTGATGTCGTAGCCCACAGCGTTGCAGCGGCTTTTGCGGCAGCTGAGACACATGCCGCGGTCAAACATGTCGTTGCTGCCGCACCTGTAGGCCTTGGCTGCTTCCTGCTCGTTCAGCAGAGAGTCGATGAACAGGTGGATGGAGCGCTCGTGCTCACACTTCACTGCATCGGTAATAGCTGAGGAAGGAAGTCGAGATATATGATTTACTTTATACATCAACCTTCTCAGCCATGTTTTTTCAGACCCATTTCCAAAGTCACATTCAAGCACTTTTCAAACATTTTTAAGGTGCATTTTCAAACTTTTCCAACCACCTCACAGCTGTGATAAATTACATATTTATATTCAGTCAATAGCACATTATACTTGTTATTTCACTTCTTCATTACATTGAATTAAGGAAATCACGTGCAAAGTATGGAATAAAACTTTCAGGTAGAAGTTAGATCAGGAAGTTCTTTTAATGCACTAGTTTTAACATAAAAATGTTTATTATTCTAATAGTTTTTAAGTAGAGTTATATTGTTTTAAGTGCTCCTGTTAACACTTTTACGTTTGACAGCTTCATTAAAAGTTAATTCTCACCGAATAACCCCAAGTTTGCGATCTTCTCCAGGGCCCCTCTGAGGTTGCATCCCGGCTGGAAGCTGCCTCCGTTTGGATAAATGTCGACGTGTCCAACAGGCTGCTGGATCCCGATGCTGAGACCCAGAGAGCCCCGTGTGAAGGTATGGAGGACGTCCACAAAGTGAGCGTCGTCGGGGGACAGACGCCTGTGAGCGTGTTCTCCCTCAAAGTCAGGACCAGCAGGGTCCAGACCTGCAGACGGAGAGTTAACCAGCTCACAATTAACTGATCTGTTACCAATTAAACTGCAACATGTACTTTCAAATCTATTGTTTTTTTTACCAGTTATTCTTCCGACTTTATTGGTTGCATGGCTTCCAGCAAATCCTGCCACATGAGCCCCGAGGCTGTAGCCGATCAGGTGGATGTTCTCCAGAGGCATGTTGGTGGTTTCCTTTAAGGTGTGGAAATGAAAATATGACTTAGACAAAAAATCTCTTTCTCTGATAAAGTGACACATCCTGTTATAAAGTGACTAACACATGTGAAAATAAATGTCAGTTTATTAGCTTGTTTAGCAGGCATGGACAGAAAAGTACTTTTTTTACAAGTTTATTAAGACAAGGACAATAGATGTTTGCAGCCAACTGTCAAGTGAGTTGGCTATAGTTGGCTGCAGTTGGCTGTGAGTTATGTCGTTTAACCAAGAAATGGATGGATCATAACCTGTAACAGTGTGATCCACTGACCTCGATCCAGTCGATGAAGCGAGCGATCTCGTGTCCCACCACTTTGGTGTTCTGGGCTGCGACCACATAGTGGTTCTGGGCCGAGCTGAGCCAGTCCACCACGATGACGTTGGCCGTCTGCTCTCTTTCGTACAGCGCTGACACAAGCTTGGCCACCCAGCTTTCAAACAGCCCACTCAACTGCAGGAACGACAATCAAAACATCATTATTAGTTCAAATAAATGGCATTAATTTTAAAGAAGTTTAGGGAGAATAAAGCTACACAGTGTGAAATCAGATCCTGACCAGTTAACAGCGTGTTCTTTAACTCCAACATGCTGCTGCTTGTCAGGAGTTTTCTCATGCAAATTCGGACACATAATGGTGCTGGAATTTGGTGAAATAATGACACACTACTAGTCACAGGTGGTTTTCTTCTAAGTTGAAGGAGAGTCCAAAGAATAAAGCCCTACGGTGCTTTAAAGACGGGGGGCAGGTCGCAACAGGCTGAATCATCTCCACTCACCGTCCATCCATGGATTACTAGAAAGGTTTTGGAGGTGCTGTTGAAGGTGCACGCTGCCAGGGACTCGGGCTTTCCAGGAACGATGTAGCACAGGTCATCATCGGGATGGGACGGTTTCCGGAGGGAGAATCTGGCGACGGTTTGATTGGCGTCATCCTTGTGGTCAAACAAGTCTTTCAGGGGGTCGAGGAAGTTACCTGGAGGAGAGAGAGTTAGAGGAGAAGACATTAATCTGTGCAGCTGTTGTTTTGGTCAGATGAATGTAAATCTGATCCAAGGTTCTGGCTCTGAGGTCCGATACGCCTGACTCGCTAACTGAGTGACTGGCTCCAATAAGCCCCGGCCCCTCGGGGGGCCCCTCCAGTAAATGAGCTTCCACCTTAGACAACATCAGTCCTCGGGGGTTACAGGAGTTCACTTGGTCAGACTGAGCTCCATAGAAACCAGCGAGAGTTTTTCCCAGCTTTGTTCCTGCCTCCCCACCGACTATAATCTGCCCAAGTTTCAGTGGTCCTGCTGCAGTCAGCTGACCGACTCAACTGGGGGTTGTGCTGGTTTCCAGAGTGGGGGGTGGGGAGGTGGATGCAGGGACAGACAGTTACAAGGCTTACATTGTGAAAGAGCTGAAGCTCTTATTGAAAAGATAAATGATCAGATCTGCACTTCATTCAGCAGTCTGAATGTTTGCTCCTCTCTCTGACAGAGATGCATCTTGTGTCTGATATCAAACAGTGGAAGTTGGATATTCGCCAAAAAGCATAAAGACAAGTTTGGTCATACACACGTGATACACAGTGTTTTTCCTACAGAGCTTTAACCACACAGCTGCGCGTCAATCACACACAAATATCCGTCATATACGAGCCGTTAACCCGCGACTATCTGCACCATTACACTCGTACATGTGCGGATGTGTAATGAAATGTGGTTCAACTCACCAAAAATAGAATCGGAGAGCTCTTCTTCCAGAGAGGACACATACTGCACAGCCGCGTTCAGCACCAGAAAGTACAGAAACCCGACTCTCCACGCTTTCATCTCTTCTGCAGCTGTTTCCTTTTACAAAAAAATGTATTCAACCCACGAGTTCAATCAGTCGGACCTCGCTGTGTATGAGATGTAAACGTCTTCCTGCTCGGTATAATTCAGCGCGTGCTGTTGCGTCCTGTCGCGCGCAGAGCGCTGATATCTGAACCACCTTGAACCGTCCGCGTCTTAAATAGCACCTCTGACCAGCCATTGGCTGCGGAGCCCCGGGCGGGGAATGGAAAAATATGTGTAAAGTAAATCATTAGACGGCTTTATGAGGAGACTGAGCCGCACTGGTTGGCAGAATTACTTCTCAATAAAAGCAGCAGCATGTTATTAATGTTTCAAACCTTATTTAATGTTCATTACACAGCAGTGACAGCACTGCATGGTGGGCTTACTGCTTGATTTTGTTTCCTGTTTGATAATTGATTTATTTGTTGCACGGTTTCTTCATTAGCAGGAAGGATGGGCCATACAAGTATAATACCCATAAACAATAAATGCCCTTCACAAACAATGAAATATACCAAAAAAAAGTATTCTGGTCTTTTACTTAAAGTAGCAATAATTAAAGTGTAGAAATATTAGCATCGAAATATACTTTAATTGTGCAGAGTGGCCCATTTCAAATGTTTGTATGTTTTATTATAGGATTGTGATTGTTAATGCATTAATGCGTTCATCACTTTATTGGTGCAGCTGGTAAAGGCAAAGCCAATTTTAATGGCTTTATATACTGCTGTGTAGTTTAATCAATAATAATACATCATGATTTTATTCTGTTTAAAACATTTGAATGTGTACATGTGTAAATACATTTCAAAAACATAGTAAAAGGAATAAAGTTTCTCTCTGAAGTGTAGGAAAGTAGAAGGAAAAATACTCCATGTACCAAGGAATTGTGCTTAAGGGCAGGACTTTCCCTTTTATTTCAGATTAAACTTGAAGGATGAATCTGACACTCAGTTAACAGCTGTTTACTTTTTGTTTCCTTTTTTTAATTCAGCTTTTTATAGTTTAATTTGAACACAAAGTAGAACGTGGGGTTTATTACGATTAATGTGGGAAAAACGACAATCGACATGTAGACATTCAATCACACCCAGACATATAAAACTAAATTTACATGGGAAAAGATTTAAACAAAAGATGTTTCCATTTTTGCCAGCTTTCCTCAATTTTTTTAATTGAGTCTTTTGGGAGAAAGGGATTCTTACAAAATTACAAAAATGTCATGAATGATATTGTAGTTGACAGCTTTTTTAAAGTTTAGAGCAGATCAGATTTTTAAGTTATTAAATCTTCCAACGACAAAATGTTCACTTGACTGTTGAACAGCATTAAGTTGAGAAAATGTAGTTGGCGACATTTCACCGCTGGTTACAAAACACAACAAACAAAGAGGCTCTAAAGTGTCAAACATGGAAAATGTTTCTACTTTGAAAAGCTGAGATTCATCTTTTTTTCTCGTTGTGACTGCATCAGATAAAGTTCAGTTCATTTGGGCAGTAATCAGTGTTAACCTTTGACACCTTGAGTTTAATCTGTCTGTGTGATGCAGCGGGACTAAGAATATACTGTATATCACCTGTAACCTACATGTCTCTCTCTCTCTCTCTCTCTCTCTCTCTCTCTGTCTCTGACATTCCAGGACCAAAGCAGCTTGGCAGGACACGAGGGGCCTCTGAAGGGCATTTTGGGGCCCCTGTTCACTGATCTGCTGCTGCCATGGCATCAGAGAGAGAAAACAGGGGAGACACCAACCTGCACCGAGAAGATTTATACTGAGTGTGGTGAAAGTCTGCAGGTATCCGGTCTTTGTTATTATGAATTAAAGCGTATCGAAACAGTAAAAACACCATCAAATAACAGATAATTGATTTAAAAGATGTAGAATAACTTTGTTTTTTTGTTTGTTTGTTTTTTGTGTGGCACTTTTTTACCACTTTTGTTTAATTTTTACTTTAAAAAGTTGCCTACATTTTACAAAAATAATGTCCCATGATACTAATTTACAGATTTACATGTTATGGTTAATATTTGTAATAATGGCATTTTGCAAAAGAAGGAAAAGCCTCTAAAATAATACATACAGTACATTTCTGACAGTTATACATTCACACAGGGAAGCTGCCCAGTACAACCAGTCTGGTCTGCTGGTCACTGAGCAGCTCCAGTGGAGCAGCTGGAGATTATTTAGTGGCTTTAATGCACATTATTACTGCACATCAACTGTTTGTGCTGAATATCCTTAATAAATGGAGTCACCTACAACATATTAGTAATGTACTATGGTTTTTATAAACCCGTCCCACTGCTCGGACTCCTCTCCACAGTCACACTTTGGCAGATTGGTGTTAAGCATCAGCAACATTTGGACGGCCTGCGTTACAATTTGGACTCATTAAAGCTTTTTTTTCAGCTTGAAATGAAACTGACAGTCACACACTTCTATTACAGCAACTTCTCAGTTTCCATTACTTCAAAACTCTGACCTTTGACCCATTGCATAAAGCGTTTCACTCACTAACTGGGTAGAAATGTTGTTACATGCCAGCTGGGGGATTAATGTGCTAACGTTCAGGCAGGAGTAGTTGGCTTCACAGCGGCTGATTTGTTGCCCAAAACTCCGGCACGAGATGCCAAGACAAACTGGGCAGGAGGCCGATGAGGCGATGGTTGAAAAGTTACAAGCTTGTTCCTTGAAGGTCAATTGAACAATAAAGTTCACAGGCACGGTAACACTTTTTAGAACGAACGCTGACATGGAAACTAATTATCAGTCAATTGTGTGACACCAGAGGTACAAAAGGGACGATTAGATTCAGAAAACAAATGAATTTGGATTAAAGCTGGTTGTATGTACATGCAGTCCATTTTCATTGATGGACGAGCCGTAAAACAATGAGTTCAAATCATGAACTTAAAACGTGCAATTTGTTTAGATTTACACCACAAAACCACTTCTCTAAGGTTAGGGCAAAAAGTTCCTGGCCAGGCATTATAAAACTAGTTTAAAATGTGTTAAGAGGACGACATAAGTGACAGTTTTGTTAGTTGTAAAAAGGTGATGCACAAAAGACGTTACTTGGAATAACATCAATGACTTTTGTTTTCATGGGACACTAACCCTGGACTCCCACAGGCCTGAGAGCGACTTATCGTGCTTTATACTCTCTTTTCTTTGCTTTCACATTCTGTAACGTCACTTTCACCTCGGCGTCGTTCATAATCTGTTATGCCAACATGTTAATATAGCTGCTGATAACAACCTGCTCTACCTACTAGAAGGTGGAGCAGACACCAGATCACCATATGTGATGAAAGCTGCTGTTAAATGTTCCTTCAGTCGCTGATAACATCCAAATCGGGACTTAGAAATATCTGTCAGCCGTCATATCTGTTGGGCTTTTCTAAAATGCCTCCTATTTTACACGTCTTTGAACAAATTACAGGTTGTCTCGACTACCACAGAACTTCTTAAATAAACTTTCATGTGGTCAAGCAGGTTCGCTGAAATCTCCTCTAATTGGACTCAAACCAGCAGCTGTTTGGGACAATCAGGCTCCAGGGCTCCGCCTGTGAGGACACGTCTTCACACAACGAACATTCTTCGAACCAACCTGCAGCTATTGTGTGAAAACTGCTGCAGGAGGTGCAGTCCACACAGTGTAACACACACACAAACACACGAACACTTTGCTCTCACAGCAGACCAGATGGCTTCATGATCTTTTTCTATGAACATGACGCCATTTTCCCTGAAAAGCAGAGACCGCATTTGTGTTTCCACAGATCCCTTTTGTCCTCGTCTGCGCGAGGGGAGCGCCTCGGTCGTGGTGATGAGGAGGTGATGAGGAGCAGAGCAAATCACACACCAGACATTTCACAAAGTTTGGAGACAACAAAATGTCTTCAATTTGTGTTTCCAGGACTTATTTCCTCAGAGGATTTCTAGGAATGGCACACGATCACATGTTGTACAAATAAAACGAGCATGAGGAAACCTTATGGTGTAATCTTCATCAATAACAACACAACACGAGAAGCTTCTGTGATTGGGTGCAGCTGCAGGTCCGTGCAGGCTACTGAACTGCTTTTAAAAGTCATCTTTGTGTCTTAAACAACCCTCGTTCACGGACAACACAAATGCATGAGGGAATGTTTCCACAGTGGATCTGTTACTGTGACCCACTCGAGCAACTTGTATTCAGTGTTTTCAGTGCAATGTGACGCTGGTTCTTGCACACATGATTACTGGCTGCTGTCATAGAAATGTAACTATATTCCAGTTATCAGCATCTGCATGTGAATTAAAACATTTTACTGCTTTTATAATTAGTGTAATGACTGATATACTTCAAAAATACGGTCAGATCCTGAGACTCTTTTTAGAAACAACTCATGAGACGCATTTGAATCTTCAGCATTGATAAGAAACTCAAAGAGTTAATTAGTAGCTTTATTGTTAAAATAAAAATACATTATTGAAATCATTATTTATCTTTTGTAGTTTGATTATAAGATTAAATAAAGTGATTCATATTATAAATCGGATGTAGTGTGATATATTATATATAGCTCAGCCTTAAACTAAATGGATTTATTTATTTCTAAAATGCAGATTTATACAAAGAAAGTTCTCAGAAATATCAGCCAGAGTTAAATGTGGGTCATTAAATGATTCGAGGAAAGCTGTGATTATGCATTATTATTTTTTCTGCATCACATTTCTAGAAAAGTGTTTGAAAGTCAAGTAAAATTTTGTCCTTGGAAGATTTCATCACTGAAGATCTGTTGAGTTCTTAAATTTAAAACATCAAGTTGCAGATTGTTCTTACAACCAGATTCATCTCAAATAAAAGGGATCATAACATCAGCTACTCATCATAATATTTTCACTGCTTTGAGTTTTCCACACACACACACACAAACACATACACATCCAAACTGTTGCTCAACGTCTCTCCTGCTTTCAGTAGTCGAGTGGGAATCTCTTTCAGGGAAACTGACCCACAAACTCGAGGAATCAGAGATACATGTTTTTTCCTCGCTCATGCTGTGTGTTGCTTCACTGTTACGTCATGTGTTTTTAATATCAAGCAAAGCTGGCTTAGTGATAACAACCCCAGTAATCCTGTACTAATAAGTGACTTTTGTGAAGCAACTTATTTATAGAGGTACTGTGAGGCTCGTCACCTCCTGTGGCCCTGCAGAGCGATGTTCCCCTTGTGTTTTTCTACAGATTAGTACACACAGAGTGTTGACAGCATCAGCTCTGTTGTAGTTACAGGTAAAGTGTGCCAAAGTACAAAATGTAGGTCACTTATGTCCGGGCTCAGAGCCCAAAACACATTTGTTGTAGTTATGCACTTTGGGCCGCAGCTGTGTGCGCAAAACGTGAGCAAAACACGACCCATCCAGCCAGTGTAAACAGCCATATTGATCGAAACATCAACAGATTTGTTTCATCGCGTGAGTGATACGGACAAAAACACTGAGATTCACCAACTGTCAGCACACCATGACACCATGGTCCAAAACTTTTTTTATAACCTCAAA
>CAFUXE010002060.1:353095-386774 GCA_903364295.1 Serranus cabrilla | reverse complement strand
GAGTGGCCTGAGTGGCCTTTTATTGTCAGCAGCCTCAGACACACCTGTGCACTAATCAAGCTGTCTAATCAGCCTCCTGATAGGGAACACCTGTGAGGTGGGATGGATTCTCTCTGCAAAGGAGAACTCACTATCACAGATTTAGACAGATTTGTGAACAATATTTGAGAGAAATGGTTATTTTGAGTTTATAGTAAAAGTTTTAGATCTTTGAGTTCAGCTCATGAAAAATGGGAGCAAAAACAAAAGTGTTGGGTTTATATTTTTGTTCAGTGTATATATACAAATAGCATGAAATTTAAGCTAAAATGAAACAGGCTTTGGAAATGTAATTTGATAAAAGAAATGTATGGATCTACATTTTTCCTAAAAATATTCTCTATCACCAAAAAAGATTTAACAAGGAAACTTATAATTGTTCTTTCATGTCAGCTCGTCTTCACCGGCAGAGCAGAAACAGCTTATCAGTCATGAGTTAAATGTTCGCTTCGTCAGAATTTATTCATAAAAAACCCGTTTCCATCTCCCGTTTAGCACATTAACTATTTTTTTAAAAAGACAACTTTGATGCAACTTTTTTTTCCAAATGTAGTGTTTTGAACAAGCTTTTGTCATGCAATTCTTCAAAATGCACATCGAAATTCTTTGATGGCAACACGACAAGTGAAACCAAAAGTCTATGAGCTATAAGGAGAGATGACATGAACGCACATTTAAATCTAATTTTATAAAGCACACCTGCTCTAGCACACGGCTCTAGGTTAATTATTGTTCATTGTAAGTACATTATTTCACTACAGTATTTTGGATAAATTAGAATCAGTTTATATTTTCTCTCTCTACATGCTATGTGTAGCATCGTCTTTGCTCAGATTGTATGTTCTTGTCCTGAACCTTTTAGCACTTGGTGATTTGTAACCCTGCCCCTTTCTATCCTGCCCGACAACAGACTTACTAAAGTATTTTAATGTTGTTTTTCTTTCATCCTACACCTTTTTGGTGGCACTTTTGTTAATGCATCCTTTAAACTCAGTGTGGACATTTCATCCCGTTTAATATCAGTGTGCGAGCATTTTCTATATCCCACAATAGTGTAGTGACCATGTCCAGTATGCACACGAGAGAAAAGATCACTCTCAGCTGGTGACATCATGTTGGCACTTGAGCTCCTGCCAGGCGCCAGGAGCGTTACATAACTAAAGCGCACGTGCGTTTTAATAAACTTTACATATGTTATGTTTGGGTGTCAGGACGTGTTGATCTGCTGGGCGCTAATTTAGGAAACGTTGCTGTGGGTCGTATTGGAGGGCAGGTATAAACAACATATAGGGTCATATGGGTTTGAGGACTTGTTGTACTCAGCCGTTATTGTACACTCTGTACATTGTGTTCTGCTGAGAAACACTGCGTGCAAATGAAAATGTGTCTGTGCACAATAAAAAACTCCACAGGGTTCTTTAACTGCTGCACGGTGTGGTTTTTGTTCTGTGTGATTTTTTTATGTGGTGGGGTTTTCATTTGTTTGAAAAACTGAATGTACATTTTCAGAATAAGACTCCTCACTCCTCCTTTAAGACTTTATTAAAATATTTTTACACTAACTGGATTCACGCCCATTGGGAATAAACTCTGTTCCGTATATATACAGTGAATTAAAATGGTAATAAAACTATGTGTGCTTACTTTGGTCAATTCAAGACATAAGAAGCAACAATGCAGACGTAGCATTTGTGACGCATTCATTAAATAACTATTGAAAAGTTTATGCCAGCAGGGCCGTGCAGAGTGATAATACTGGTTTAAATGATATCCCAAACTTAAAGGCCTGATCTCAGATAAAGTCTCTGTGGTAAAACATATATATAACAAATTACATGAAAATAAAGTTTGACAACAGACAACCAAAGCCCAATAGGTAGATGTTCATATGATGCATATGTAAGTAAGATATTATTTATCTTCTTACAAACTCAGAAGCTTCCAGATCAGACCTGAATACTGAACAGACTGGACATATAAATTTAAAGAAACTTTAACAACTTATTCCAGCTAATGACTCATTATACAGCATAACCTCAGAGCTGCTGGCAGACCTGCACAGACTCACACAGATCAACAGCTGACTGAATAGCACGACATGATTCAGAGTTGTGCAGATCTGTCCCTGTTCACTGTAACATCATATATATGATGAAGAAGCAGCAGATAGGACCTTTATTATGTCGAGTAATGATGCTGTGTGACCTGTAAATATAAATATAACATGAAAATAAATCACAAACCACAGGTGTCAAACTGATCCGGGAAAGGGCCGAGTGGCTGCAGGTTTCTGTTCCAACCAAGCACGAGCACAGCTGATACTGATAATTAATCAACTGATTGAAGACAGCTGCAGGTGATTGGAATGATTGGATTCAGGTTCGTTTCTTCTTGGTTGGAACAACAAGTGACAGGAGCCCCTGCCCGTTTGCCAGAGATTTTAAATTTATGCCACACCTAAATGCAACTTTTCATGCTTTTTATGCCAAACATAGTGCATGCATGCTAGTGACTTTACACTGCACCAGAAAGAAAGGGTTGTTTTCCCTGAATAATATGCTAAATACCACTTCATACTTACACAATAAGCTAAAAACAAATGGCAAAAATATAAAGCTACGCCTCAATCAAGGAGCTGTCAGCCTCAGAGTAATCAGCTGTCAATACTGATATTTAAATATTTTCACCTGCTTTTAAAGATCTGGATGTTCTCGTCCATGTTTCTGAATGTAGTGTCGACTTTATCTCCAATGCAGGTCCACACTCTTTAGATGATTTCATTAATTGCTTATAATTTAAAAGCAACTGGAGCAGTCAGGTGTATTGGAATATGTGGTTTATCTCTTTATTAAACCATCCTGGGCTCTTTATTTATACAGTGCACTGCATTTCAGTTCATAAAAGTAAATGCACTGAACAGCTGGCATGGAGACCAATTTGATCGATCATTCCAAAGCCTTGTGCATAAAATCAAAAAATGCTTCATTTATATAAAAAAAATACAGCCTGCCAAAATATATTACAGCTTAATATACACATATATAAATGTACAGTCAATAAATACAATATGAAGTATTCTTGAGATGTATTATGGCTATCATGTAGGCCAGTCCATCACAAATTACCAAGGCTTGCATCTTTATTTTCAGCAATTTTGCAATGTTTGACCTTTCAAAATAAGGGCATGTGGTAGACAAAGCTTAGTTATTGAGTTAAACTGGTAGCAGGTGAGACAGTGAAAGTTGACCACTTCATGAAATAATCAAGGAGCACCTAGCTTTTAGTGTAAAGTGACCTTAGTTCAACTTAATGAAAAATGACCCAAACTAAAGGAAAACAAATGCTTATCCATGTTGAACAGCAATCTCAATGACCTTAACATCTAAATGGCTGCAGGGGACAGAGAGCCTTTTAAAGTGACCAGTGACACAATAACCAAAACACAATCAAAGAACAACCAAGGTTTCACAAGATCAGGTATCAACACATCACTCATATTCAAAAAATATATATATAATACTGATTTTTTTTTAAAGTATTCACAAACACTGCTGTGATTCTCCATTCAGTAGATAGTAAATACTTCTTTGGTCCCTGTCAATTGTTGGCGATTAGTGGTTTGGTGAAGACAAACATTAGGGACAAAAATGATAATTTTTCGCTTGTAAAAAATAAACAAAAAGATGTGCCGAAATTTAGCCTATCACTCTGAATCATCAACAATAATTCAAGTTCACTTAGGCAAAGGAAACACGCCACATCAGGGGTTCAAACAAAACAGCAAAATCAGTATAAACATGTCGGCTACAAAAGCAATAACAAATGATTACAAAGATATGCAGCAAATCTACTAAAAGTGTAAATTTGTTGAATGTGAGCACATCATCAAGAGAGAACCTGTAACATCTTTCAGCAACAGATTATGCAGAGAGACAGGAGAGAGTTCATGAGCAGACTGTATCCAGCACTGTGGATGAGGTTGTTGTTGGTTTCACTGGGAGTTGAAGCCATGAGGCGCAACAGGAGGAAAATCAGAAAAAAAATGCAGCATGTAGTATATATCCAGTTACTTGCAAAAGGCTTTCCCAGTGTCTCTGTGTGCTGTCCATCTTTGGCTATGTTGAGATGGATGATGTGCATGATGTGGGTTCAAGTGCAACTTCAGGCGTCGTTCTGCCCAAAAAGACTTCCCTGCATTTTCAGCTTGTGCATCCTGCAGAGAAGAAAAGACAGCAATGAGCAGGACGGCTTTCGATTAAACATGATTTTGTTTTCTATCAATTAAAAACCGGACAGTTAATAATCCAACTCCATCTAAATGAAGCTTATCCTCAACTTACAATTTCTCTTTACGGTTCATGTTGTCTTCTTTTGACTTGACAAAGACTGCTTCTTCTCCTCCCCTGACGAGGTGGGCAAACTCTCCTTCCTTTGCACTGAAGATCACTCTGTAAAAGCACGCAGGGACAGAAAAACAGTCAAGGAAAATTGTTTTCCTCAAATTAAACAGGGAGTTCCTCAGGGTTCTGTCCTTGGACCACTCTTTATATGAAAATATTATCTCCTTATTATACAATACGCAGATGACACCGCCTTTTATTTGTGTACACATTGTAGTCATGCCACCACTCTAAATCTACAGCTGTCATCTAACCTTCAAAAACAACTTGAAACTGAGTTGTGAATGACTTGGAATGACATTCATTGCCATTAAAAATTAGGGTTCTCCCTCAATGTGTTTTCCAAGATTTAAGTTAAACAGTATTTTAAATGAGAAAGAACGTACTTGGACTGGGTCTCCCCGGACTTGATGCGCAGTTTTCGGATGTGGAACCGGCTGCTGCCCCACCAGTTTGACCAGCTGATGATGGCGTCCTTCTCCCATCGCATCTTCACGATCATCAGGTCTCCAATGTCCACATCAGTGGTGATGAGGAAGGACAAAGTGGTGTTACCATTCAGGACCGGCCTGCGGGGTGAAAGGCAGAGTTTAAAGGTCAGCAGCTCAGGTTGGACTGTCTTCTACACTGACGTAATGAAGGCATCCGCGGTATGTGTGTGCATGTGCCCATGTTTGAGTGTGACGTTTACACAAGTGCATTTATGGGCTTTATTTAGAGTCAGGAAACACCGTTGCTGACCATGTGTGTACTTTTTCATGTAATTTGCTTGTTTTTTTGTTCAAGGTACATACAAGACAAAGGGAATGTCCTCCTTCTCCCCGTGGGTTCCATACAGAGAAATCTTCAGTGGCTGCTCCGTGAAGCTCAGTTTGTCCTTACTGAAGAAATGCACCTTCACTTGATAGTGGAAAACTATGGAACAGAGAAACAGACAGTTCACACTTTAGACTCGCTCACAGCTTACAGCATGACGTGTTCTCTCATACCACTACTTAAGGTTATGAAAAGCTCTTATGCAACCTTTTATGTCTTCATGTGACTGTCACAGAGCTGCATTTCAACACAGATTTGTGCTAAATCCTGTGCGGTTACATTCACAAACCCTCCTATACATTTATCACTATGGAACTATTTACTTAACAAGCTAATCTTTGCACAAATATACCGCCGACTGGTGCCGTATTGTAATAAACTTTCCCACTGATAGTGCATCACATGCAGCGGTGTCACATTACCTTAACATACACCCAGCAACTAAAATACCCATGACCTCTTCTGGGACCTCCTGAATACCTGCTGCTTGTTGTACATGTTTACATATATGTGTAATTTACATGTAGTCCATTTGCACTAACCATGGCTGTACTTATATCAATTCCAGCCCACACATCCACACTAAGTACAGTCAAAAACAGAAGCTCACATGCAGAGGATTACACCAATAAGGTATGTGCATCCATTAACTCAACTCTCACTAATACTCAGCAAAGCACATAAACCCAGCCAGACTTTTCTACAGTAGTTAAAGAAACTTCACCCACAAAATGACCATTTGTGTATCAATAACTCATCCCGTGGTACATTGAATTCTTCAAGAGAACATATTTCTTCCTGCATACCTCCACGGTGATTGGAGAATCCAACAATGTTTGATGAAATTAAGTAAATGTGAGATGCTTTCACGCCCGTATAAACCGTCTCACACTTACAAGCAAGTAGCATGCCTGCAAAAGCTCTGTTTATATACATGCAAGACACCCTGATAGAGTTTTAAATAGCATGATTAAACATTTTTTGGGGGATAATACTGCACAAGTTGTGTGACAGTTTGTAAATGGATGTTTTGATACACAGTAGTTTTGCCGTTGTTAAATGTGGCCCCCTTTTAAATTAAATTCCTCAGGGATTTTCTTAATTTTCGCATTCTTCTTTTGGCTTTTGTTTGCAAGAAAAACTCAAGTTTTCTTCAAGAATTCAACTTAACACAGGATGAGTACTTAATATATAAATTGTCCTTCTCAGGTGAAGTATTCCTTTAACTGCTGTAGAAAAGTCTTGCTTGGTTTATCCACTCTGCTGAGAATAAGTAAGCATTTCTTTAATTCTTTTGCACTGCATACAACCCATGAGCGTGTCTGTTAATGCTCTTTCTCCCTGTTACCTTTGTAAGGCATCATTTCACGAGTCTTGAGGTACATCTTTGTGCTGCGGGCCGAGCGGACCTTGTTGATGCTGTAGCCCAGCTTGTTGCAGCGGTTCTTCCTGCAGCTGAGGCACAGCCCCTTGTTGAAGGCCTCTCTGGAGTTGCAGCGGTAAGCCATGCTCTGCTGCTGGGTGTTCAGCAGAGAGTCGATGAACAGGTGGATGGAGCGCTCGTGGGAACACTTGACGAGCTGGTCCATATCTGCAGCACACAGATTACAGAATCTTTGAAATGTCTTATATCACATCACGCCGTGCAAAGAAAGAAAAGGAAAGTTTGTTCCTCATGTGTGGCTTTTTACGGCTCTTAGCACTCAAGCAGCAGCTGGGGGACATACTGTGGGTCTGTGGCTGTGGCTGCTTGGAGGAAAACTATTTTAACTGTAGCTATGAAAGCTTTTACAGACTCAAAGACTTGTTGACACCATGCAAATTTACACAAGCATGTCCTGACAGTTTGCAGCGATGCTGTCGTTTAGGGACAAGTGTTAAAACCAGATTAACAGGCTCTCCCTTAATTTAAGCCATCATCACTTATATGTCACATTTGCATAATGCATGACATCAATCCAAGAGCATATTAAAAACACTCTAAGGTCTAATAATACAGGCAGATGTATATCACCGTGCCACCAAGTTTAGTTTACAGTACATATGATGAAACTTGACCCAGAACGTCATCTCAAACAGAGGTGCAGTAACAAACAACAACAAATATTTGGAGTACATACTCTGCAGGCCCTTGATGCCTTCCAGCGCGATCCCCAGCAGTGTGTTCTGGATGTCGCAGCCCGGCTGGAAAGTGCCTCCATTAGGGTAAATGTCGATGTGGCCCACAGGTCTCTGGATGCCGATGCTGCGGTCGGGGGAGCCCCTGGTGTTGGTGTGCAGGACGTCCACAAACTGGGCATCATCTCGGGACAGGGTGTTCTCGTTGTCTGCATGCTCGAAGGTTGGACCAGCAGGATCCAGGCCTGGGAATGAGAAGGTGGAGGCGGTTTTAGCGGAATAATTAGATTTTCGATACTCGATACATTGCGAGGCTTTAATCTACAATACATCAAGATCTGTGAAGATAAAAACATTTGATGAAATATGTTTTTATTCAGTGGAGCCAGTTTCCCAGAACAAAGTGCTTATGGTCTTAACTTTGTGCCTGTTCAACACACAAACACACACACGTCAAAAACTGCCAGAAAGCAGAACAGATCTGGAATTAAAATGTAGTGAGTCCCATTGTTGGCGTGATCTGCCTGCATGTTTGAATAGAAATTTGAGATATTTGGAGCCACTAATGAATTGCAAAAAGTAAAACAATATATTCCCAAATTGGTGATTTTGTCCCAGCAGAAAGAAATGATCACTTCTCTGGATTGCTATCTACAAAACTGTACATTAAAACCTTTGAGTACGTGTTTCATTTCTGTCCTCCGTGTGCAGCTCTGCAGAACCGCTGAATCCCAGAACAATGCGAGGCACTGATTGTGGGCTCTTAACGGGCTGCTGCCTCGGATCACAGCAAGCATACCATTATTCTAAGCAGGTCAGAGAGATTTCAAAGCTCGATAAACTCCATAGCGACAAATAAGGGGATTGGACCCACCAACTGGCACCGACTGGCCACATGCACACATACAATAAGGGCCAGGAATGTAATGGAGGGCAGATTATATTTCACTGCTGCGCTGTGTTGTTTTTACAAGCAGGGCCTGTATATTACATTACAGTACGGTATGGTATGTTTGCACGCATGAATTCATTGGCTCAGGGGTTACATTTGGACGTTAAAACTGTCTAAATGTATGCCAAATGCTTGTTGCTCAAACACAATACATATGTCCGTGAATGCATGAATGCATTTCTATAAAAAAAAGGTTACACACTGCACTAATGAAGGGAGATGAAGCTGATTTCACTATGCTCATACCATTTCTGTATGTAAAGGAAGCAGATAATGATCCATTTTCAAAGATCTCACCTGTGATCCTGCTGATTTTATGGTCAGTGAGGTCTCCAGCTATTCCCGCCACATGTGCTCCCAGACTGTATCCCAGCAGATGAATCCTCTCCCAGGGCAACTGCAGCTCTTTCTGAGAGGAGGAGACAGATGTGATGAGCCAGGGGAACATGTTGACATGCCTTAAAACAGTTCAAAGTGAATCCCTCAGACTTGCTGAAGGGATTAATAGAAGGCTGTAAGTAGCAGCACTCTGGCAGCCTTAATGGAGTTTGGGACACAATCCAAGATTAATTTGTAAAACTGTATGCACTGCCAAATTTTTTCAATCTCGGAAGTCACATAAGGGCAAACAAATGAAAGCTTTGTTTGTGCCAGTGCGCCTTTATGCCTTGAAGTCGCCCAAACAAAGCCTGCGCTTCTCTAAATACTGAGCCTTGTAATGAGAGGCTGCTGCGAGCCACAGACACGACCATAAAACACCTTTATAGGGCGTTTAAGATCATAACCAGTAGGGAAACATATCCGCAGCAGCGCTGGCGGGTTCAAAAACATTACATCATCAGATACAAATTTGTCACTGCTCTAATTTTCTCTGCTGGCAAATTAGCATATTATATTCAAAAGCAGTGGGCCGAATCCAGTTTTTTAACAAAGAGGATGTGGAGAATATGATCCAGCTGCTCTCCAGCTGTCAGCCAGCTCGGATACCGCTCATTATAGAAACACTCACTTGTAACCATGTAACAAACTTGGCCACGTCGCGGCCCACTAGTTTGGTGTAGGCTGCTGAGGTCGGGTAGTGCTGGTTGGCGCGAGTCAGCCAGTCCACCACGATCACATTGGCGGTGGGCTCTCGTTCGTAGAGAGCAGACACCAGTTTGGGCACCCAGCTCTCGAACATCCCTGTCACCTATAGTAACACACACACACACACATATACACATGGTCACACACATTTCTGAGGTCAGCTGCAGGATGGCGTGATTTATTCTGGCCTTTTGCCCTCATTCTGTGTCCTGTGGCTGGAGAGAAGCCAGAGTGTCATCAGGTTCAAATCTTGTTGCGTGACTGGCTGTAAATCACATTATAGGAGGAGATGCATGGAGCTGCTCTCAGCCCGTCGGCCCTGACAGGTGAATTTAGTGTTAGATTCATTTTATAGTGCAGGGGGAGGCTCATCAGTTTGGACTGAGCTCAGCATTTATCATCAGTTTCCTCTAACAAGGAAGTTCTGTTAAAAGGAGAGGTCTGTGCTCTCAAACTCTATTTCATGTTCATGCAACAAACAGTAACTAGTTTCAACTGGTATTTGTGGTGCAGTTTCATCAGAGCCAGAGAGGCCAAAAACAGGAAGTACAACAATGTACTTAACTAACAAACGATGCAACCATAAGACGAAATAAATAGCTGCATAATTTTAATTAGTGCTGCCTCCTTTTCATCAATAAGACAACTAATCTGTCATTGTATTCGACTAAGATTTCTTTAGTCGATTAGTCATTTTTTATGTTTTTTTTTAACGCCAAATTACTTATTTCCAAGAAACCTTTGAGGAACTCTGAGAGTTAAAGTGGTGATTTTACTCAGTTTTACTAACTAATCAATTACTCAATAACCTTGTACAGCTGATTAGATTAGACAAAGTTTACATTAACAAATCCATTTAGTTCTACATACCGTCCAGCCATGTATCACAATAAAGGTCTGTGTTTCTGAGTTGAATTCACACTCTCTGATGGTTTCTGGTTGGCCGGGCACAATGTAGCACATGTCATCATCTGGGATGTCCTCGGTGCGCAGGGAGAACTTGGACACAATGTCAGTGTAGTCTGAGATCCATTCAGTGGTGGTGGGCAGGGGAGCAGCAGTGACTGTGGTGTTTACTGTTACACACACAAACAGTATGCACGAGATAAGATTATGCTGGTATGACAGAAATGTCAGAAAAGGAGGATTGTGCAGAAATCAGATATTTTAGGCAGGAAAAAGTACATGTATAACAATATTATTACCACACAACAATGATGAAAAAACAGCTTTATCACAAATTCAAACCAGTGAATTCAACAAACTTCTACCATGCAAATTACATCGCTGCTCTGCTCAATCACATAAAGTGACCAGTAATGAGGACTGACTAGAGGCATAGAGCATGGCAGTGTCGCCCCCTTTTGTCTCCACTGCATTTCTACCAGCATAAAATAAAAGAATCCTCAAAATAATGTTAAGAACCTGCATTTCCTGAAGTGATCCAGTTCAGTTATGCTGATTAAAACTGGAACAATTGGTTCTTTCATTGGGTCCAGCTTTGTAATACGTCTATTAAAAGAATACAAAAAAGGCTAAATGGTTTAAAGTGGATAAATCTAATTAAAAAGTCCACCTAATTAAACAATAAGTATGTTTTTGTTTTTTTAACAGTGAAAATAGTGCGATTTTATTTTATTTTAAAATACTCTATTCTTCTTTCTTGTTCCTCCGCTCTGTCTGCAGACAAAAGGCCTGCAGCAGCCGCTTCTCTTCATGCACACATGGACATGAATGGTATGAAATAGGATGCAGACCTGCAGACCTGAGCTG
Source organism: Serranus cabrilla (assembly GCA_903364295.1). Taxonomy (NCBI): domain Eukaryota; kingdom Metazoa; phylum Chordata; class Actinopteri; order Perciformes; family Serranidae; genus Serranus; species Serranus cabrilla. The sequence continues at coordinate 375,590 of CAFUXE010002060.1, read as the reverse complement.
TGAAAGCGGTTCCCGGGGGTTACTCTCGGTCAGCACGAGACGGCGCGCATTAATTAACCTGCTTATGATTGCTTCATAGGAGCTGCGGATGAATCACTAAAACTTTATCCTGCCTAACAAGTTACCATAAGACAAACGCACTGAGAGGTCGATCTTACCAAACACAGTGCCGGTGCTGCTGCTGAGTTCAGGGTCAGAAGAAAAAGTGGCAAAGATTTTTCCCAAAATTATCCAAACAGACAAAAAATAGATATTTTCTTTTCCCATATTATTGAGAAGTTTTTTCCTCTAAAATATCCTGAATGAAAGGTTCTCTGGGTGTCGGCTGTATATCCAAGCGCAGGTTTTAAAACACAAAGTTGGAGTATGGAGTTGCGGTTTAGGAGTAAAGTTTCTTATGGTCTGTCACAGTTGCCGCTCCAAGTTATCTTTATGGGTGGCTCATTTGAATATTCAAACATGATTGGCTGAAGGTTAGAGGGCGGAGTTTAAACTTTGTCCGACTGGGAATCACTGAGGGGGAATCATTCACAAGCTCCACGGGAGAAAGGACCGACTGCCGCGCGCAGGAATGTCACAGTAACCTGCGTTTAATTTACGTTGTCATTAGTGTCAATTATCAGCGTTCAATTAGCCTGTTAGACTGTTCAAGAGATAACAGAGAGATGCATCAGATTTAAGGAGGAATTCTCATGTGTTTTTCATAATTAACAATAAGCTGTTGAACAGGAACTATGCTGGAAAATGTGTGTCTTCAAACATTGAAGCCAATAAAAATATATAAATAATAAAGTTTAAGTCCCGCATTAAAATCGTCCTCAAGTCAATAAATCATCATAAATCAACTTAATGAGGAGTTTATCAGGAGTTTTCATTCAGAATTGTAGTACAACTTACTTTTAAATGTATATAATTTGTCAAAAAATAAATTAAATTAATCATTGGTCTCAATTACATTGTAACATTGTATTGTAACAGTGCAACACGTCTTTATAAACTTGACCAATGTTTTCTGTGTTAATTAATTTAATTTGCACCAAAAAATACAAAAAAACTTAATTTGTAAAGTCGCTAGTAACTATAGCAGTCAAAGTAATAATAAAAAACCAAATATTTTCCCCCAAGCTGTAGAGTAGAAGTATACATAAAGTGGCTCTTAATGGAAATAAAGTAAAAATACAAGTATCTAATTTTGTGCTTAAGTATGTAATATGAAAATAAATATTATCCAGTGAATTTATGTTACTGTTACTTTCAGATCTATGTCAGTTTATTTTATTTCACTATCAGCACTGCTCTACAGGATATATATCAAACTGAAACTAATAAGACAATTAAAACCTATTTAAATAGCAATACAGTATCTTGATCTAGTGGTCAATAATTGTTACAAGTGAATGAATGGTAAACATTTTAAAACTCAAATATATCTCCAAATACCCTTTGATCAGAGGATCAGAATTCAGTTGATTTAACCTTATTTCAGCAGGAGTTTCACTGAATAAATTGTTTCATTTATTTAGATTCAATTTCATTGTATATTATTTTCCTGAATAGTTAATTGTTAACGATATTATTTATTTTTAGGAATGCCCTGATCTGGAGCAGCTACTGAAGCTTTTTGCAGCCAAGTCGGATGTGATCTTCTTAAAAAGATCTCCTGAGCGGTTGTGGGTGTGTCACAAAGCTCCTTCTCCCATTGGTCGATGATCACTGATGAGTCTGCACTTCTGACAATGACAAAGCACAAATATGTGACAAATGATTCCACAGTGTCTCGTCCCATGTTCTCCAACTGCACACAGAAAGGAAGCTGGACAAGTTTAGTATAAATAAATAACGAAAAGTACATTCTGGTCTCATATCATGTCATGAGAAATGAGAACAAGATGTTAAGATGCTCTGTGCATACTTTATGGTGGCAGTTAAACCCCTCTGCAGCACTTGGGGGCACCGAGGAAACAGAAAAACTCCAGAGAAATCAAAGACACATGTAGGTTGAGAGCAGGCATGAGGGAAGTATGTCTGAGCCCATGTGTCTGCGTTTTATGATGATTTTCTTGCCAAAACACCTGCGTGAGAATATTTTACACCTCTGTTTTCTCTCAAAACCGAGGGCAACAAAAACACAGCGACCTATGGCCTAGATATTTTCTATCGGGGTAGAGTTTCCATGTTTTTAAACACGACATACATTTTTCAGAGAATCAGATCTGTGTGAGACGCACATACACACTCTCTCTCTCACACACACACACACACACACCCCACTGTGCTGTTTAATCTCCAGAAATATTCTTCTTCTAAGAAACAGAATGAGATTTGGATTAAGAATCACGTGTGGAGCATGACTCAGATGAGGGCCCTGTTGTTTAATGCTTTCCCGTTGCCTTGAAAATATTGAACCACAGAAACACTTTATAAATACTTTTCACCGTTTGAGAAAAGTCTCCTCTGCAAGGTGTTCACTCTGCACACAGGCTGGTATAGTTTAAAACCTGCAGAAGGATCGAAAGTTACGTTTCTGTGTTGTTCACCTGACCTGCATTATATCAAGATTCTTTAACCTTTGTGATCTGTTGACTTTGGCTTCTTCCTCATTGTGTCATGTGCATATTATGGGTAAATAATAATAATAATTGTGGAATCAATAAATAAAAGCCATATATAGAAACTGAGCTTCTACATGTGATTAATGTCACTAAATACAGGAATTACCATAAGCATTGTTGTTATGCCAAATAATTAAGTATTTATTTATTTTTAAATAAAGACTATGCGAAGACAACATTTATATATATCTTTCATAATATATATATCTTATCTTATCTTAATAACAGAGATTCAAATAGACTTTTCAGGGATTTTTGAGGGATATTGCTGCAGAAAAAGTGCCGAAGACACAAAGATATTACAGTTCACAGTTCAAACTTCATTATATTTTTAAGCAATTCTCATAAAATTAGGAAAAGTTAGTCAGTATAAATAACATCACAGAAAAAAATCAGCCAGTTTACATTAAAGGTGCGACATCTAAGTTATAAAAATGTGTTTCTTGAGCTTCTAACGAGGTCTCTAAGCAGATCATTAGATTTAATGTTAAGTTTGAGTAAATACAAAAAAGCTGATTCACTTTCCTTCATGAGAGACCAACTTTTTCTGCATGATTGAACCATGCTGTCCTCAGTAATTTTCATTCCCTAAATATAGCCCCCTGTTTCTTTTATCTCACATGCTCCAGTATATGTATATGTTTAGGTGTGTTTGTATGTATGTGCCTGCCAGTGATTGTTGGGAAGGTGATGCTTAAGGCCCGACCAACAGGCCCAACCCAGTGATTAGTGAGGAGAGCAACGCCTCTCCCTCCGGCCTGTGATCTCAGGCTCCATCTCTGCTGTGACCCCCCCGAGGGAGACCCACAGTGATAAACGGCGGGGCACAAATGTCATATCCTGTATGAGACACACCCTGGCATGGCTCAGACTGAATCTGATGTTTCTAAACTACTATCAGAATGAACATAGTGAGGAAGAAAATGCAACATAAGGACAGTAAAGTCAGGTGGACCGTGCAGCAGACAGGCTGTCTGTGGTGATCTGATATATGCAGTTTAATGCCATTCAGTCCCTTTGAGCTCTAATTAGTTTGGCTTTGACCTTTAGACCTGCTGAGGAAATTAAAAGATCACTGCAGAGAGAACATATAATTCCTTCACTTTCCTGTTGTTGCTCTGCAGAAAGCTGAAATGCTGCACGTTTGTTTCTCCTGAGAGATTACGAGCAGAGCATAGTTGAGCCGTGCTCACCGACTACTACTTTGTAAATGTGCAGAATGTTTGAGGTGACGGTGAGCACGCTCCTGTTTTCTCATCCAGTTCTTGTTGTTGCCTCCAGTATTTACGTGCGTTTACAGAATTCAGCCAAATGACAACAACACACTGTTTGTCATGCTCACACGAGATCTCTGACAGCAGGACATTAACCTCATAAACATGTGTTTAACGCACACACACACATTACGCATTGGTGCAGTGTAAACGTCCATTCTGATGACTCACCGGGGAAGCTGATTATAGAAGAAAAAAAAGGAAAACAAGGTTTTGGTTTCACAGGATGATGCAGCATAAATACTCTTGGCGAGGGACCCGTCACACTGTGTGTGTGTGTGTGTGTGTGTGCAGCAAATGTTCTTGTCCTTTAAATTACCATTTGTAAATCAATTACCCACCTCTTGAATTCTTAAAGAAAGCATTAATTTTCCTGTTTTTAAAACTCAGCAGTAGTAAGAACAAGTGTCGAGTACTGCACCTGCACAACAAACAGTTTAGTTTTCCACAGTAAGGACTAAGTGAGAATACATGTGTTTGGGAAGTAGTGAGCAAACAGCTGGATAAATGCAACTTGGAATATACTGCAAGTTGTGTAAAAGTTTATTCTTCTTTCACTGTGGAAACAGCAAGAAGTTTTTCTCAAGAATTCAAGGTTACACAGGCTGATTACCTCATAAAACCTTCATAAAAACCTTCCTAAAACGGATAAGAATTTTTTTGTCATTTTTTGACAAAAAACATCTTTTTGCCTAAGTATCATATATTCAATCTTTGGTTCAGTTTTCTGTGATTTCTGAAAAACCTGAAATGACTCAGGACATTATTTTAAGAGGGTCATCGTGTGGGTGTAGAGTTCCTTAAATGCTAACGTGGTTTAATTTAGATCTTCTTCTCTGCTCCTTAAACGGTTTCCTTTGCACATCACTGCCCTAGCAAGGCCGCCCTCTCCTTGTTTTTCATGACTTCATTGACACTCATCACAACCTGTTCCCCTTTATCTGACTGTTTCCACTCTCTTTCATGGCCGTCACTGTCCAGACACAGTAGCCGAGAAAAAGACCTTCAGGGACTTCCGCTCAGACCTTGAAGCCAGCTGGAGAGAAAATAAGGCCCAAATATAAACTCATGAATCATGGTTTCACCAAGTGTTAAGTTTATTTCACATTTGTAGCATGAAAGCGTAAGAAAAGGCTCCAATTAACCAACAGCAGAGTGAATTTTTAGCTTTATTGCCCGTTCAGAATCCATTAGAGGAGGAAAAGATTTGCTGGGCAGGACAGAGAAAGAAAGGCTCCCCAGTGGGAGTTCAGTGTTTTACGAGCCGCCTACTAAAGACACAGTAAGGTCATAAAAGAGCCGCAGAAAGACTGAAGCGTGTGAGCGCGGCTGTATTTTATATCCTCCATTCAAGGGTGACATGAAGAGGTTGTGTTATACACTGGTGCCGACACTTTACTGAGAAATCCAATTGATGTGCGAGCTGTGTGTGTTTATATCTGACGTACACGGAGACTCTCTTATTTGTATCCACTGTACACTGTAAACTATTTGCTCCTTTTCTGACCCTTTCAGTGCTCACTTTCCAGTTAGTGAACAAACACACAGCTTCTCAGGAAGAGAATCATCTGCAGCCCTCTTTCCAGGAAAACAAGTTTGGCCAAAATGAGGGACTTTGGAGATCTGAGACTATTATTATTATTATTACAGATAATCAAAATGCAACAAGTAGAGAAACATCCTATGTTTGTTTTATTGGACGCAAATCCTGAAACCAGATCAAATCAAAGAAAATGCTGATGAGATAAGTAGGAAGCCATAAACATCAGCTTTCTCTTATATTATATTTCACATGTATAAATATCAAAATATATCTACATATGCTTAACCTAAGTCCATGTACAGATGCCAAATCACAACAAGTGATAGGACTTTTGTTACAACCCCAAAGAGCTCAAGGGGATGATGAGAGCACCAATAAAATGAAAGCAGGAAAAAGAAACAAGGAAACTGAATATATGTAGCCTACAAAGTAAATACAAATACAAATACTAACAAAGGACATCAGGATGCTGACTGAAAACTACTTTCTACTCAGTGAATACAGACAAAGTCTAGAGTCAGTACTAAAACAAATGTTAACTCAAACACTTAACAAACACGGGCTAAGTTTGCCAATAACCGTGCAAACACACACACATGCACACACAGAGAGAGGGAGATGACAGGCTTACAGAGGTGTCCTGGCTGCAGCCCTCTTCAGCTGCTCGATACTGCAGGGCCTTGATTACTAATTACCCCCAGCTGATGGCGGCCAATCACTGCAGCTGTGAAGCAGGACGGAGGAGGGCAGCACCTGCAGGAGCCACAGGAGAGCAGAGAGCACTGGCTGTTCGATAAAGGCATGGATGGGTTATAGTTAGGGTTAGGGTTAGGGCATTAAAAGGCCCCACCAGCTCTACTGCACAGAAGCAAGACGCACACTTTATAGCTTATTAGCACATTTTTGTTTTGTGTTTCTTTGTACTTATGCATCTGTCTGTGGTTTTGTGTTTTGGTCTTTTTGTATTTTTTTGTGGTTGTTTTACTCCTTTTGTAGAAGTTTTGTCTCCATAGACCCTTTATCAGAACACAACACTGTAGCATCAACCATGTTACTGAAGGTACCAGACATATTCACAACACATCTTTAATCGATGATAAAGCTTTGATCTGTTTTGAGCATGTCCTGTTGTGTGATGGGCTGCCAAAACCAAAAAGGTACTAATTATTATTTTCTACATTTACATATACATTTTTTATTCCCCACGTGGCAAGTTGTTATAAAATCAAGACATCGTTTCAAAAGTGAAATAAGGAGAATTTAGAACTTAGTTTTGATAGCTTTCTTCGTGATCACAGTGTTATTATTGTTGGCTTGTTTTTTTGCAACCAACGTGTGTGCACTGTCAATGTTTGTATTCAAATATTTGGTCTATTTGCAGTCACTTTGTTTTGTTATTTTGTGTCTTAATAGCTGCTTCACGCCTCTTCGTAGTAATTTTGTATCTTTTGTAGTTGTTTTGCCCCTTTTCATGGTCAATGTGAGTATTTCTGTGGTCACTTTATGTCTCTTTGCAGCTGTTTTGCATCACTTTGTTTCAGTCTCTGCAGTAAACTTTTCCCTCTTTGTAGGTATTACATGTGTCTGTGCTGTCTGTGCTAATGCATGCTTTTGGTTCTGCAGCATGGATTTTGATCAGACTCTCCATCGTGACTCTGACAGTGTTATAGGAGTGCAATGCTAAAAATAATGGAGTAAAAATCAACTGACCTTGTACCTATAATGTAACCAAGTTATCTTTTGCGGAGCCTTTTCTCTTCTATCAAACACAGTGAGGTCATCTCAGTGGGGAGAGTTTATGTGACTTCGCCAACACTATACGAGAGCTACATGTAAATGCCGTGACCTCATGAGATCGGAAAGAAGCCAGACACATCAGCCTCCTCATATAATGTTTGACATATATAAAAAATATATATATTTAGATATATGAGAAACCTTAGTGCATTTACAGATGCCAAACCCCAATACAGCACTGTTACATAGCATGAGAACATTTTGTGTGCTATCTAGAAAAAAACTTGTGTGTAACTACACCTTCAGAATATAAGTGTGCATGAAAGTACTGTACACACACACACGCAGGAACATATGGTTTGGAGCTTTGCATCTGTTGCTGCATGTCCTCTAGAAGTCTGCAGAGCTTCCACAGTCCCTCGCACACTATGTCCAGGACACAAAAGCCGACACACATTGGCTATGAATGCATGTTAATGCACAAATTGTCCCGGCAGTGATATGCACCCATAAAGCAAGAATGCACACTATATATGTGTGTACAGGCCAAGATGCACATCCAGTAGTTCCAGTTCTCTCCAGTTTCTCCATCACAGTTTCATGTCTCTGCGTTACATAAGGGATCTTAAACATGTGGTGTGTCTGTATGTTATGAGAGGAATGTAGCAGCGCAGAGGCCTGAATGAGTCCTATGTGTTATCCCTGATGCAGCTGGTCATGTGGGTGCAAATGAAGACGGTTGCTGCTGTGCGTGCAGCAGTGAGCGCCAGTCTTCCAATCCAATCCAATCCAACTTTATTTATAAAGCGCTTTAAAACAACCACAGAGGGGCCAAAGTGCTGTACAGATACATAAATAAACAACACTATAAACAAAATAAAATAAAATGCATCAAATAACATAAAATACATTAAAATACACATAAAATCAGCATCTACACAGCGTTAAAAGCCAGGGAGAACAAGTGGGTTTTAAGAAGAGTTTTAAAATGAGGCAGTGAGGAGGCCTGCCGAATGTGCAGCGGCAGGTCGTTCCAAAGCCTTGGTGCTGCAACGGCAAAAGCACGGTCACCTCTGAGCTTCAGCCGAGTTTTAGGCATCATCAGGAGCAGGTGATTGGCTGACCTGAGGGCGCGGGTGGGTGAGTAGGGTTTTAGCAGCTCAGAGAGGTAGGGTGGGGCAAGGCCATTTAGGGCTTTAAAAGCAAATAAAAGAATTTTAAAATGAATCCTAAAATGTATAGGCAACCAGTGGAGTGATGCTAAAATGGGTGAAATGTGCTCATGTTTACGTGTTCCAGTTAAAAGACGTGCAGCAGCTCTCTGTACTAGCTGGAGACGAGCAACAGAGGACCCACTAACTCCAACATAAAGCGCTTTGCAATAATCCAGCCGAGTGGTGACAAAGGCATGGATTAACATTTCAAAATGCTTCTTCTGAAGAAGTGGCTTTATTTTGGCCAGCTGCCTCAACTGAAAAAAGCTTGATTTAACTACAGCCTTAACCTGACTGTCGAGCTTAAGGTCTGAGTCAACTCAAGAGTCTTGTCAAACCGGACTTTCTCAACTCGGGACAAAAGATTTCATAACTATTTCAACTGCGACAGGAGAAGCCAGCATCTGACCCGCCTTAGACAGGGTTATCTAATCTTTGATGCACTGTTATTATGTTGTACTGAGTGATTTATGAAGCCATTACTGAATTCATTGTTCCCTGTGCAACCAAACAATAAAAATAACGCAAATTATAGGTTGAGAGGATGATTTAAGATTATTTTAAGGTCAGAAATAACAGAAAATGGTGGCAGACTTTTCTCACCGTGTTGAGCATCCCTCTACTAGCCCCATGTGAAGGAAGCCTCATGTCTGGGTCTCCCGATTCTGGACCGTGAGGACCCATCCTGGCTCAGGTTTGCCCTTCGCTCTGTTTTCATCAGTCTGAATGCTGTCTGAGCTCCATGTCTTTGGCAGGAAAGGAGCAGAGGTTGCATCACTGGTCACGTGCTGCTGCCCAGCAGCCTGGCATGAGGTTCTGCACGAATGATTGTTAAACGCTCAGGATCATCCTTCTGGCAGCAGACCTCCACCAGATGAAGGATTTCCCCCGTCGTACATGCTGTCCTTTAGTTTAAGTTTATGATATATTCAAAATATTTTCTCTGCTTTACCTTGTTCTCAGGCAGCCCCATTTAAGTTTACGCAGAGGATAATGAAGCCTTCATCCGGCCACTTTATTATGTACAGCTGTTCAACTGCTCGTTAACGCAAATATCTAATGAGCCAATCAGTTCAAACTGTGCATCAGAAAAAGGTGATATAAGTGACTTTGAACGTAGCGTGGTTGTTGGTGCCAGACGGGCTGGTCTGAGTGTTTCACAAACTGATGATCTACTGGGATTTTCACACACGACCATGTACAGAGAATGGTTCGAAAAAGAGAAAATATCCAGTGAGCAGCAGTTCTCTTGTTGATGCCAGAGGTCAGAGGACAATGGAAAGACTGGTTCAACATGATAGAAAGGCAACAGTATCTCAAATAATCACTTGTTACAACAAAGGTCTGCAGAAGACCATCTCTGAACTCACAACATGTCCAGCCTTGAAGCAGCAGAAGACCACACTGTCACTTTATTAGGTACAAACTTCACCTGATAAAGTGACCGGTGAGTGTATGTTGTCTTCAAAACCACCACACTACACAGACAAAAGCATTATTTTAACATGTAAAACACAAAGAACATCTGTTGAGTTACTATGTGTGAAACTGATATAATGAAAGATCTTATTTCTCAACATGTTCACCTTCTCCATATCTGCATCGGTACTTTGATAAAAGGGTTACATTAGAGTTACGGGTCCACGAAGGTATTCTCAAAACAAACTTTCCTCAGCAGAAACAGGGCAGGCCGGATGAAAGAATATCAATCCCACATCTTGATACACTATTTATGTTCTTATCTGCCTCTCTGACTCTCTTAGCCCAGAGCACTGAAGCTCTGCAGACATCTCTCTCCTCCCTGCAGGTCCCGCTGTGGTTCTGAGCTTCAGTTCTGTTGAAACATAATAACCATGTTGTCTCAGCTTTGTTTTCCCTCAGCTGTCCAAGGAAGCTCCTGGTGGATCCACCTGTGGTGGTCTCAGGTCTGGTGCCATGAGCGCACCACAAACACTGAGACCCTGCCTCGGCTCCCCTGCTGCAGCAGCGGTTCACGTTCACATGCACCGCCACTGATTCAGAGATGTTGAGCTATGAAACGCTGCAGAGGATCTGACTGAGAACCTGCTGTGTGATATGATATGAATTCCATCGCGTTTGACCGTTTCTCATGTGCAGGATGTAGATGAGGCTCTGGCACCTGCTGAAGTCATTGCTGAACTGACACACCTCCACATACAGCAGCATGGCATTCATAACACACACATTAATGCTTAAAGCTTGAGAGTAGAGACAACAGCAGCTGTATTCAAAACTTATTTACGTAGAAGTACAAAAGTACCAGCATCAAAATGTACTTAAAGTATCAAAAAGTACAATCATGCAGAATGGACCCACTCAGATTACAATATACAATAGAATATTTGTGTCAAAATGTATTGAAGTAGAAGAACAAAGTTACATAAAATGGAAATATTCAAGTAAAGTATCTCAAAATTGTACTTAAGTACAGTAGTTGAGTAAATGTACTTGGTTACATTCCAGCGCTGCTTATAACAGAAACAGAAACATTGAGGACACGTCGGTTGGACAGACAGAGAAAATAAACATTCCAAAGGAATTCTGGGTAAATTATGTCGCACAGCACGAGGGCGACGCCGAGGATGAGTGATGTGTGTGTGTGCATTCCTCTGATGTACATTATGTGGGTGCTTGCATTGACATATTGCTACCTTAGAGTGCGTGTGTTAAGGTACAGTGTCAGAAGATGTTATATAAGCAGAATATTTTTTTTCTATGATCTGCGGCTTTCTGCAGCTCAGACCCTGTGCGCTCCTCTCTCCACTGGCCGTGTTGATTTAAGCAGTTTGTTCTACATCTGGTGACTGTTTGAAGTGCTGGTCACTGGTGCATGTCCTCGTTTTATCCCCCACAAGTCATGTCCTCTATGCACTTATCTTCTGCATGCAGACAATGCAACCTTCAGTCCACATGATCACTTATCATGTTCAGCTGATTCAAACAATGGCGCTTACTGTAATTCACTGTAACTTTTCATTTATGTCCCCTACACACCTGTCACATGGGCAGCTTAAAGCTCAGAATCCAGGCTGTAGATGTTCTCATTATCTAACAGATCATATATTTGATTAAAACACTTCAATTTTGTACAAATGAATTTGTCTCATTGACCAAAAATTTGCATTACACTGTATATGACATGTGGATGCATGTCATATATAAGCAATAAGCAATGTAATGTAAAGCGTTTGAAGTGGCATATGTTCTCGAGATTTAAGATATAAATATATCAAAGACGCCTGTAATTATATCATGTCATGCAACTTCTAAATGGCTTTCTGGTCCAGTTCAGGCACTGAGTGGAATTTACCATTCAGGGTTAGATTTATTGTTATATATCACCCTCTAGTGGACAAAAAGAAGACACCAGAGGAACATTTTGAGGATTTTTAGTCTCAAAAAGTTTCATGAACTTAAGATTGTTAATTAGTTTGAGTATATTTTGATGCTGGTACTTTTGTACTTTTACTTAAGTAAGTGTTGCAGGACTTTGTTCACACCAGAGAGCTTTTTCACAGCAGACATTCAGACACGTCACAGTAGGAAGAGCACAGGTGTGTTTAATATCATTAACGATGGCTGGTGTCGCTCCATCGTTAACATTATCATTTTCACCTGTGTCAAGTCAAAATTTCTGCTGTGAAAAAAGCCTATTCGATGCAACTGCAAGAAAAAGAAATAAACATTTGTATGCAACAATAGCATTTAACTATGGACATATTTTTTAGTTTAGTAAAACCTGGTTAACATGAGGCTTAAATTAACATCCACGAGTCACTCAGAACTTCCCCAGTCACACACATACATGAGTCACCATTTGTGCAACCCCATTTGTAGAAAGGGAACTTGGATCCAGTAATAGATAAGAACCACAGAAGTTAGACTGAAGGAGGAGATATAACTGGAAATCATAATGAAAGTTGGCGTCCTCATGACCCAGTGAGTGTTGAGTACAGAGGTCACAGTTACTTCCTACAGTCGAGATCATTTCCTGTTGCAATGAAACACCCAAATATGTGATCCTGGACACACTCTATTCTGAAATGATACTTTTGCAACACTGTCATTGAGGTGACTGTCAGGATAAGACATTCTTGGACTCCAACCAGTTCTCCCAGGCCGCCCACTGGCTCTACGGTTGCAGCCACTGACTTCTCACCTCATTTTGTCAGTCTAGGCTGGAGGTCTGTAAGTTATGCGAAATACATCCGACTCCCACTGGACGTCTGAGTTTAGTAATTCTCCCTTTGTCAATTAGAAAAGTTTCAGGACAAGAGAGCAGCAGTTTGTGCAAAGCCCGCTGCATGTGGAACTGGAAAAGGTAACAGAAACACAGCAATTCAGTGGTTTCATTATTAACAATTCTACAGAAGTTATAGAGAAGCATCCAGTTGTGTGGATGCAGTAGCACATCCCAGGCCAAAGCTACTCCTTCCAGAACGGGAACGTACTTTTTTCTACGTATGGGATACACTTGGACATGCTTAATGTGTCCGCTTTGGCAGTTCCATTAGAATGCATATGGATTTGAGTGTCTTGTTCAACAGAAAGAGGGTTGTAAAACAGAAGTTTTTCCAAAATTTCAAAACCATTTAGTGTTTCAATGAGTCGTGTCAGGTACCTGAAAGTTTGAGTTTTGTTGTTGATGTGAGACCCGGAATTTAAAGTAAGACTCAAGGAGCATTTGTTTCAGTAAACCTACTGCAAACAATTGAAAAATCTTTTATTGTTGAAGGAATTTTCACCCTGTGAATTTTACAGCTGAGCTCCACTGCCCGAGTATGTCATTAAACTGAACCAGAAACCGTCAACAGGAGAACAAAACTAAGCAGAATACTTAAAGAGAAAAACATTTTAAACATGATGCATTAACTTTTAGATTTTATAACAAATCTCAAGCAATAGACAGCAAACACATACACTCTCCTGGGGGCATTTATTACCATCATCAACAATCACACAAATCAAATACTTTAAACAAAAAAAAAAGCACTGATAGAAATATAAAAAAAAGTCTGACAAGCATGGATAATCAGAATGTGACATTTACTTTAAAAACCTTCTATTCAGCAGCAAAAGTTCACCAAACATCTGTGTTTTAAAAAGAATGACACCTAAAAGGAGCCTCGAGCTTTGAACAAGGAGTTCGGCTCATTTAACGAGAATGGAAAACTTCCACTTTGCTTCGGACACAAACTGAGAAACGGAGAGAAGACTGTGAGGTTAGGTCCATCAACCCAGGTGTCTGTAAAACATCTGAATTCATCACACAGAGCTCCGACGCGACTCTCCAGCACAGGCCAACCTGCATGTACAACACGTTCTTGGCAAGCAGACGGTAGTGGTGGGTTGGACTGAATGATGAATACGAGGCAGGAGATCACTACATCACACACACACAAAAAAAAGCAGAGGCGACCGGAAAAATAAAAGTCTACATCAAAAAGGGATTGGAATTGTGTCAAAAAAACAAAGTTTTATTAATTTTTTAAAAATGTACAAAACAAGATGGTCACATCAGTCCTGATGTGACCTCCTGAAACAGTCCCACTGCTGCCTGCAGACAGACAGACTGACATCAGTAGCGTCGGCCAAACGCTCCTCCCTGCAGCCCGCTGCCCTGCATCAGCTGGTTCTGTCTGTTCAGAGCTCCAGACAAGGACTGAGACGTTCCCGTGTTCATGTAGCCGCCGCGACTGGTGACAGAGAAAAGCAAACATAAAGATCAATACTGTTCCACGGAGCTTGCTGCTAAAGTTTTTCCTAAAATGGGATTACGGCAAAAGGAGGCATTAATCCAGTTGATATCCACGACTCACCTTGCCATTCCTCCGCGTGCCATATGGCTCTGGCCTGGGATGGCACCGTCTCTACCTGGAACAAAAATGCAAAACATGAGACCGGTTGACCAGAGCAGTTATGCATTTATACTGTCATGAGGAAGAATACAGAGACGCACCAATTGGAATTTTCTTGACCTATTGCTATTCCTTTTTTTACATTGCTGATTTAGATTTTTGTCTATTCTGATTTTATCTTCAAGCACTATTATTGAAAGCATACACAAATATTTTTTGTAACTCTTCTTAAATTGGAAAATTTAAAATTCAACTGTATGTCCATAGTAAAACAAACACTCATAGTGCCATCTTGTGGTGAAAAACTACATTTTCTGCACCATTTTTCTTCTGCCCTGACCATAACTGTGCATCTGCCCCTCTAATCCTCAGAAGGCAAAACATCTCCTCTTCAAAATGTACATCATGGTATGACAACAGCAGTCAGTGTAACCAGCAGTACAGTCATTCACAAACAATAAAGCCTTCATACTTTGCCATGTTCTGTCTCCATCCATCTTCCGTCCAGAGTCCCAGTCTCGACCTCCCTCTCTAAAAGAAACAAAACAGTTTAGTTTTTCACTTCCTTCAGTAAAAATGTCAGCTCTGGACATTTAAGTTTTATTCTCACCTGGGGTTGACGCGCTTGTCATAGCCTCCACTCCAAGAGTCTCGGCCATCTCTGCCATGTCGGTCAGACCGGTCTGAGAAGTGCTGCAAGAAGACGTAAAACGGTTATAATTCACATTTACTCCAAACATCCGTACGGTGTTAATGTATGAGGGAGTACTCATCCTTTCCACGTGCACATTATCAGTCACACACCAGCTCAATTCTCCCATCATAAAGATGTTTAGAGCTGCATCTAATCTTTAGTGAGAGACAAACGTTGACGCTCTTACCTGACCATCTCTGTCACCGGTAACGCTTCGAGGGTTGTCCCGCCTGTCCATCATCACGTCATCTTGGTAACGGCCGCGGTCTCTGTGGTCAAAGTCCTGATAACGGCCAAAGTCTGACCGGCTGTAACGATCATCCATCGCCATGCGCTTATCAGGCCAGTCGTCTTTCCTGGAAGAGGAGCGGGCAATGACATCCATAAATAAGCTGCTGTTTGCATTTCACATACACAGCACACACAGAGGAGCTGAAACTCCCTTTGAGTATTTTGTTATCATATTTGGCTCTCAGATCAAAAAGCATGAGATTTAATATCTTAATAATTGAGAAGCTAAATTAAATAAATTTCTGTGAAGCAATAAATCCATCCATCATCACTACACTACCTCCGTTATTATTTACCTGCCATCCATGTCATACGGCCTCTTAACAGGCCGTCTGTCCTGTTCAAAGCGCAGCTGCTCCTGCTGCCGTCGCAGCTCATCGCGCTCCCTGAGGATCCTTTCCTGCTCACGCCGCCTCTCGTACTCGATGCGCAGCCTTTCCCTCTCCAAGAACTGCCGTTCCATACGGTCAGCATCGAGCCGCTGTTTCTCAGCCTGGAGATAAAACCAATTATCTTGAGAAAGCGGAGGCTGATGACGAGAGAAAGTTAAGAAAACTTGTGCATCAGAAGGATGGAAATGTGGGCAGAAACAATGACAGCAAAGCACAGAGAGAAATTAATCCAGGAATAAGTAATCCGACAGTACCTCCAGCCAGTTCCTCTTGCGGATCAAGTGTTTCCTCTCCTCTCTCTCTCGGAACAGACGGATGCGCTCGCGCTCACGGTCCGGACGGTTGTCACGATCCCGGTCACTGAAAGAAGATTTCAATCATAGTCAGCACCACATGTTTGAAGTACATATTATACATTTGGGACGGACTGATTGCAGTTTCCTCGGCTGATTCGGAATTCTGATTTGTTTTTAAAGTCTGGCCTGCCGACTCAGATTTTCTTTCTTTCTTTTGACAGCATACACAAACACGATTGTAACTTTTCTTCCGTGGAAAATTCACTTGTATGCTCAAAACAAAACATTGACTATTATATCACAGCATGAGGAAATAGGACAATCTCTCACTCTCATTACTTTGATTAAACCCTATGGTGTGGCATGATCCTTACGTGTTTCTGCGTCTCTCCACCTCTCTGATCTCCCTCTCTCGTTGTCTCTGTCTTTCTCTCTCTCTCTGCTCCTTGATCTGGTCAAACGACAGGATTTCTTTTTTCTCCTTACTGGGTGACTTGCGATCCCGACTCTTTGAACTCTGGAGAAAGAGCAGGAAAGATGAATGTTAATGTGTCCAATGTCAGTATAAACAGTAAACTTGCAACGGGCATCCAACATATCAAAATTTATTGTGGTGCCATATTGTGAGGAAGAAGCTTCTGTTTACTTACTCGTTCTTTACTTTTGGTCTTGACGCTGATGACAGGCTCTCCTTTGGACTTATCCATAACTACGGTCCTCTCATTTCGCCCTGTCAATAAATACAATTTATATCGTTAAGAATGTAAAAAATGTTGAGGAGACGACTATATTTTTTTCTTGATGTATACAAGCTTGAAATGATCCTGCATTTCTCACCTTTTCCATCTTTTCCTTCCTCCGTTTTTTCATCCTTTCCATCTACAGATCTACAGAAAATATACACAGTGTGAGCTCCATCAGTGCTGTATCAACAAACACTTTAAACCACATTTAAATGGTTAAGTTCTCCACACTCAAACTACTGTGGTTGCAGGCAAACACTGCGGCATGCCGTGCTAAAAATATATGCACCCATGATATTTTAGAGCACGCTGGACTAAAACAGGGAATATTTAGCCAGAGACTTTACTCAAACATGTAGCAGCTCGTAAGTGGGCTTACTTGGAGTCGGAGGACTGTCTCCTGTCACCGCCAGACTTCTTGGGGTCAGCTGGCTTCTTCCCCACAGGCTCGTTTTTAGCCTGCAATATTTAAACAGTAGCATTTTTATTAATCCATTTCACATCGATAGAAGAAGATATCTGTGTACATGTGCCCTTTAACTAAAGATATTTTTGCCCCAATAGATTCAAAGAATTACATTATAAAAGTCAACAATCGCATTATTTACTCTGTCTACTATTTTCTACTCACACTCTTGAGTACAGGGAGAGCCAAACCATAAAGATTATAACTGTAACTGAAATAAACCTTTAGGCTTCATTTGTCTCATGTATAAAGATATTAAATGAACTCATACTCCGCTGAAGCAAGTTTTGTCTTTTAAGCTTTTCAGGCATTTTCTGTAGCAACAATAATTTTCTAAATAATGCACACTTAAAGTTTTAAGTCTTTATATAATCTGATTCACGTCAGACTTGCAGAAAGACATTTATGAAGACCAACATCTTCTGATCCGATAAACGCACTATGATGAAGCAAAACTCACCCGCTCCACAGAGATCATCCTGCCATGCAGCTCAGTCCTGTGAAGGTGGCTGATACACGTGGTGGCTTCCTCTGTGGAAGACATTGTGACAAAGCCATAGCAGCGAGCCCCGGGGCTCTTGGCGTTGGTCACCACCTTAGCTCCAACAACCTGAAGGGAAAGAGAGACAAAAATATGAAATCAAAGATCAAATAAAAGGCAGGGATGTGTTAAATCTGGGCGTGCCGTCTGTGGTGAGGGGTTGACTGACCTTGCCATATTTGCTGAAGAGAGTCTTCAGATCAGTAGCTCTCGTAGTGGAAGACAGACCACTGACCCACAGATTCCTGCTACTGCTTGCTGCAGCACTTCCAGCGGCTACACACACATACATCAGAAATTAACAAGAGTACATACACTGAATTTGAAAGACCAACACAGGGGGAAAAAACAACACTTAACTCACCCTTTTCATCTTTTGACTCTGTCTTGACATCTGTCTCCTCAGAGCTAGAGAAAAAGAAAAAAAGCAATAAACATACAGCAGTGAGGATACCTGGTATCTCTCCTCATACAACGTATACACTTATGTGTTTTATGGTATAATACATAACTGACAGTGACCAGCCCATCATGTACCATAGTGCCGTGATTTAACAGTGAATAAATGGAACTATATCCTCTGCGATCCCAATTAATTGCTTTGTTAATGGGTAATAACGTGGGATAGGTGAGTGTAAAGAATGACAAATGAAAACGGACAAATGCACAGAACGTTTTTACCTCCAAAAGAGCATCCAAATTTTGCTAGCACAAAGGAGCCAATGCAACAGAGATAGCCATTTTGGTTTCTAGTAGACAGAAAGCAACAAACCTCTTTTTCTGATCATCGCCCTCTACAGAAGAGGACTCTTTCACTGTGGAGGCTGAATCCGCAGCTGCTTTCTCTTCAGTCTTCTCATCCTCCTCACCCTTCTTAGCCCCCATTTCTGAATCAACAGTTTCACCCACAGCGCCCTGTTCGCTTACACTAACAGCCTGCGAGCTTTTGTTTTCAGCGTCCAGTGTCTCTTCTGGGGCGTTCTCTGTGTCCCCAACCTCTTTGGTGTCCGTCTCCACAACATCCCGGTCGCTCTCCACATCTCCAGGGGCGGCCTTGTCGTCGGACTTGGCGCCGGTGTCGGACAAATTGTCTTCCCCTCCGGCGGTGGCAGCTTGCTCTTCTTCAGGGCTCGTCTCGTGGTGGTGATCTTCGTTAAGTGGCTCTGATAAACAAGACCCGGCTACTTTGTCATTTTCTACGGATTTAACAGGAATAGAATGGCACAGAGTTTAATCACTTCTGAAACACAGCAATGGTTAACGAGGAACTGGCAAGGCCTGGATTAGGAACGTCATGACCACTGGCCTGTGCTCTTAGAACTAAGTATTAAAACGATGAAGTAGACCCTAACGAGAGACTGGAAGAGAACCCAAAGGGCTGGAGGACAACCAGTGCGGCTAACACTTTGGCTCATTGCTCAAGTTGAACCACTTCAATGTGTTCACCTGATCCGAAGCAGACAAAGAGTTCAGTGCTGAAGAGAGCCACAAGATCAGCAGTATAGCAGCAGATTCATGCTGCAGTCCACCTTCTTTCAGCCTTTGAATTTCCCCGTGTCCATTTGTGTTGAACAGAACTTCAACTCAAGTCCAATAGTTTCATATCCAGAGTCATTGTCTTTTAAAAAGTGGTAAGAGCTGACGAGTCTTGATGGATCTTCTTTTTCTTGTTCTTCATGTGGCAACCTAGAAACACTGCAATCACCTGCAAGAGCTCACACCTCCCTGACGATGACATTTAATTGCTGTCAATGTGCATCAAATTGTTAACCACTGTTTATTTAACTACTGCAAGAACAGAACTGGCAGCTTGACCAATATTTGCCAGTAAAAATTATAAAATGTGGTTAACCAAATTTCAACACAAAGCCAGCAATTCCCTTTGGACTTCCAGTCTCTCTTCCTGGTTGAAACTAAACAAAGTGTTTGCATTCCAAGCTCAACACTGTAAAAAGATGTCTCCACCTTTTGACAAACCCTTTCTCTACAGTACCTGTTTCTTCATTCGCGTCATCTGCATCTGGATCCTGAGCCTAAAAACAAGGAATGATGTCTTAATGAGTGTGACAGTTTAGAACATTTTTGTTTCACACATGAAAAATACTTGATGCAACGTACCATTTTGATTGATGAGCACGCCATGAACTCATCCTTATCTAACATCTCTGACTCGTCCATCTGCTAACATAGAAAAAATGGAGCCATGTTAAAACTTGCCATTCTGACACATAAAGATTCTAGTCAAGTCTCTTGTCTAGTTTCTCACCTCTGGAGCTCTTGCTTCGTCTTCTGACTCGAAGGTCCTGTTGTCGTTTTCTTCATTCAACAGCGTGTCTTCGTCATACTGACTATTCTCATTTTCATCCTCATCATCCTCGGCTGGTATCCCGTTGTCATTCTCAGTCTCATCCAGAATGTTCATATCAAGAATGTCCATTTCCTGCATGTTCTCATGATCATCCTGAAGCTCTTCCTGAAAAAGAAAAGAGGAAATTTGCAGCAGCTGCCAACAAAACTCTTCAGAACAGTTGTAAGAGTCCTCCCCCAGGCAAGCTTTAAGGTGTGTAACAATACTCTGCTATGGTTGATATTTTCTTTAACAAGTTTTTTCCCCCAAATAAAAAGTAAAACAAAAAAAGCGCATCTCCTCTTTGTTCCACATTGAAATGTTTTGATCTGGCCTCGTCCTGCCCATGCTGGCTAGGCTGCCCAGAACAGTGCTGCATCAAGATAGGTTGCACATCACTGGTTCAAGACAGCAGTGTGCATCTACAGGGTAGCAATATATGTATCTTCCCCCACCACATATAAAAGGGCCTAAATATGAGAAAATACGTTCGTCAAACTCACGTGGTCATCGCGGGAATCCTCCTCGATAGGGCTGCCCTCTGGTTCTGGCTCATCGTCTTGCCTTGTATCTATAGAAAATATGCTTTAGTTTAGACCAAGTCTTCATTTTGATGTCTTACATGTATCATAGAAAACGGTTTTGTATTTATAGGATTTTAATCTTAATGCAATAAGGTGACAGGTCCTACATTTATGCATCTTAAAAGCTTCTGTGACTGTGGCTAGAAGTGCTGATTCAACCATACAATTTCTTAAAAATGCAAAATTTGACATTTTAAGCAGAATTTGAGGCTGACAACAACAATCCTCCAAGAGTCCTTGAATTGACATGTCCTAAAATATCCACGCAACTTTTTGCAAATGGAAAATAAAAACAAAAACAGTGAACTGTGTCATTCCACTTTATCCATACCTGTTGCACCAATTGCCGTTTTATTAGGTACTCCTGTCAAAAACCAACACAGCCCGAGCAAACTAGCCCCGAAATAAATACCACCATGATTCAACCCTGCTGCCACAAAAGCACTTTGTATTGGTTTTAATGGTCCTGCATGGAGTATTGTGATACTGACAGATGTTAAACCCTACCTAACATCAGTGGCAAAGAAAATAACCCTTACAAACGGTTGTCCATCTTGGACAATAGTAGTCACTATAGTGAAACAGAGGACCATGTTCAGTGGCAGGCTGCTGTCACTGACCTGCTCAACAGACTTTAGTCCCCTGACATAACCTGACACATTTAATGGCAGGTCATCGTGAGACTCTCAAACACTGGAATATTATGTTTCTTTCTCAAAGCAAGACTGTGAGTGTGCACAGGTGTGAAACATGTTCATTTGACAGGCAGAGGCCTGTCTAGTACCGTTTCATTCAAACGGAAACTAATGTGGCAGATAGCAGCCTTACCTTTGGAGGAGCGTTTCGGTGTAGCTTTCTTTGGGGCTGCCTCCGGGGCAACAACAATCTCTTCAGGATTTCCACCCTCTTCTTCGATTGCCTGTTAGTGCAATTACGAACACACATAACACATTAATAGGCTTTACAACTTAGAGGGAGTTTTAAGTAAAAAAAAAACAAGGTAAAATATGTATTTTTTAAATCTACGATGAACGCTAACAGTTAATGCTAGCTAGCACACAGGCCTCGTAAGCTAACTTTAGCTTTTCATTTGTTAGACATTCACGAAGTCACAAAACGCAGGCCTCCCGCAGTAGTTACATTAATACAATTAACAGACTAGTTGTGAGCATGTGGGAGACCTTTTTCAGACGCTCGGACAGCACGCTCTTGACGCCCGTGATGTCCAGGTTTCGTTTCTTCAGCTCGGCCTTCAGATCGATCACTCTCAGCTCCGACAGTTTGCGGACTTCTGCGGCCTCCGGAACCTTCACGTCTGCAGATGGGTCAGCCATCGTTTCAGTCCGTGAAAACACCCCTTCAGCTTGAAATAATCCCTATATGCACTTTATTTACTGAAGCTGCCCTACGAATGGGAGCAGCTGGCCTGCAAGAAATACTGCAAAATGGAGGCCGATGTGAGTCTGTTGACGTTACTGCGCAGGCGCAGTACAGCTTTGGTGCAGCGACAAGCATGGGATCAGATCGTGTTCAACATTGTTGTTTTTTAAGCAGGAAAAACATGCAAATTAATAAATGTCAACAGTTTATTGTTTTATAGTAAATACGCGATAAGAAATGTAATAAAAGGACAATGAGAATTCTTGTAATTTCTGACGTCACCGTCAAAAATCTTTCGATTGTATGTTTTCCAAAAATAATTATGAATGTACATGCAACACTTTCTTTCACAAAAACTGGTCAAATTGTCATGTTTTGTGGTAGAAAATTTGAATTTATTTTTAAAATAACTAATTGGAAAAAAATGTAAAGTGATCAACTAATGCTAATTATGAATGTATAATGAATGTAATTCTTTTTTTTCCTTTTCCTTTTTTATGTA